>CM067854.1:101828532-102278817 GCA_034642435.1 Megalocaria dilatata | reverse complement strand
CATACTAGAGAAGAGTGATCCGTTATGACGGTAAACTCAGTACCTTCGATATATGGTCTGAATTTTTCAATAGACATCACTATAGCCAGAAGTTCTTTTTCTGTGGTAGAATAGTTGCGTTGGCTTTTATTCAAAATCCTACTGTAATAGGCAACCGGATGTTCCAAACCATCCTCCTCCTGAAACAAAACCGCTCCAATACCATTATCACTAGCATCGCATGCAAGACAAAATGGTTTAGAAAAATCCGGACTTGCCAAAATGGGAGCTGTTGTCAACAACGATTTTATCCTGAGGAATGCTTCATTTGCATCATCCGTCCATGCAATGGGTTGTCCTTTCTTTCTTCCCTTCAACAAATCAGTAATTGGACTACATACTGAAGCAAAATCTCTCAAAAACCTACGGTAATAACCAATTAAACCGATCAACCGACGGATCTGTGTGGTATTTTTGGGAATCGGATAATCCAAAATATCTTGAACTTTCGATGGATCCGTTCTTAAACCATTTGCATCTACTACAAATCCCAAAAAGTTCAATGAAGGTCTACAAAACTTACATTTTTCGAAGTTAACTGTCAGATTCGCCTCCTTCAGACAATGAAACAGCTTTCTGAGGACAGCAAGATGCATTTCAAAGGTAGGGGTGCAAACGATTATGTCATCGATATAATAGAACACATAAGGCTCTAACGATGGACCAATGACCATATCCATAAGTCTTACCATTGCCTAACAAGCACAATTCAAACCAAACGGTAATACATTGAAACAGAACAGTCCTCTGCCTGGAATAGCGAAGGTTGTTTTTATCTTAGATTCCTCGTCCAAAGGAATCTGGAAGAATGCCTGTTTCAAATCTATTGAACTAAGATAACTTGCATCCCGTACTTTGCTCAAAATAGAATCAATGGGAGGCATTGGATAACTATCAGGAAGAGTAATGGAATTCAACTTCCTGGCATCGAAGACAACCCTATAGGTACCATCTTTCTTGGGGACCAACCAAAGTGGAGACAACCATGGGCTACACCCGGAGACAGGTTTGATAATGTTGAGCCCCAACATCTTATCAATCTCCTCGTTCAAAACTCTCTGCATTGCTGGAGAAAGCGGATATTGTCTTTGCCTAATCGGCTTGGCATCTCCTGTATCAATATGATGCTCATATAAATGCGTCTTACCCAACTTATCAGACGGCGCAATTTGATTGAATAGGTCGACAACAAAATCCAGTTCGCACTTTTGCGAATCTGTCAATGACTCAGATCCAAGTAAGGCGCGAACTACAGCTACGGAGTTATCTAAAGATAGGTAAGAAGAACCATAAGTAAAATCCTTAAAATCAAGAGTTAAGTTAAATGCATGAATGAAATCCATACCCAAAATAAGATCGTGATTTATCGATGGTACAACAAGAACCTTGAGAACCTTGATCATATCGTTCAAACTTATGGGAAGGTTGACATAGCCTAGAGTATCTTGGGGCCTTCCATCAGCCGTAGTGAGATTAACCGATACGTCATAGTGTAGGCAGAGATTCAACTTTCGCAGAAGATGAATAGAAGAGGAACCCAAAATTGTAACATTGCTCCCACTATCTATTAAGGAGGATATAGGCTGACCTCCAACATGAACTGTTAGATAAGGACGATTGTCCTTCTGCCGAAGTTCCAATAGAGGATTGGTTTCCCTCAAGAGACATTCTTTCTTTTTGACTATTTTTCGAGCATAACCAGAAGATAAACTGTGATGACCATCAGATAAATCGAAGTTCTTCGCGGTTGTGGGCGACGAAGTGGTCAATTTTTCATCTGGCTTGATTTCCCTTTTCGTTTTTGAGCAGGATTTTGACCTGAAGGACCTCCAATACCTGCGGGATTGTGGACCCTCTTCTCGTTTTTTGAGCACAGAGGACAATTGGACTTGATCACGTTCTTCTGACCGCAACCAAAACAGAAACGTGTGCGTAGCTTACGACACTCGTTATAGTGGTGGTTTCCTTCTCCACAGTTCCAACATCTGGCACCAGAACGAGTATCAGCCACCCGCAGTTCTCCCAACTGATTGGAAATGCTCAGACAGAGAGCATCCTCCACTCTCTTACAAAGAGCTATCAACTGAGATATTGACAAAATATCCTGTAAAACGAGGGCTTTTACATAGTCAGGAAGTAAATTATTTCTTATAATATTGACCATTTCAAGCTCTGAAGGACAATTATTTAACCTATAAAATTGTGCCTCCATAGAATTGATATACAAGGTAACAGACTCTCGAGGATTCTGTTTACGAGATTTGATCTCATGAAGTAAAACTGAGTCATAATTACTATGCAAAAATGTGGACTTCAAAGCTTTAACGAGTTCGTTCCAATTCAGGAAACGATTTTTGATGTAGTTGTTATGCCACCAAGTCCATGCATCATTCTCGAATAAATCCCCAGCAGATTCGAATAGGTCTGAATCTTTACAACCCCTCGAAACTTTTAGGGACTCAACTAACTCCAAAAATGGGATTAATGGTTCCCTTCCGGAAAATTTCTTTAAACCCCACTTGTACACAGGTATACATTTAGAATTAGTTCCCATATTGACAGGAGATAGAGGATTGTGCAAACCTGTAGATTTCACAGGAGTTGAGGTACAAGGAGAAAGAGCCTCAGGAGAGGACATCTTTTCCGCAATATCAGATTCCAACATGAGGACCTCCTTATAAAGACTCTGTCTGATAGCAGACTCACCATCTTTGTCAGCAGATAACCGTTGGATTCTACCAGTCACATGAGTTAGGCGAGTGAGTATACGCCTGTGATCAACTTGAGAGGAACCCGAGTTGAACTTGGCACAAATCTCCCTCAAATCTGTCAAACTTTCTTTAATGCCACCGACATTTTCTTCAAAAGAGAAAGGATCAGATAAGATGATGAAACTACGATCAGAGGATTCTTGGGATAGCAAACCCCTCAAAATTTTACGTTTGTCATCTACTGATGATGGAACTTCAATTCCTCTCATCGCAATCTCATAAGCAAGTTCATTTTGCTTTAGAAACTGTGGATTAATCGCCATTATGCCGAAAATGAGGAAAAAATTTAATGACTCTATATATTACCGAAAAGAAAAAATAAAAAATGAAACCCGATTGAAAAATCTTGCACACAATGACCCAAAGAAACTTACAACTACCCGAAACGAGCACCTTGGCTGACCAGGAACCCAAAGTCACTTCCACCCGGAAAGAGTGAGATCAAGTTTATTTAAAATCCGAAAAAGGAATTCAAATGCCCCACGTTGGGCGCCAAAATTTGTGTAACAATTCAGCTACAACTATATTTTAAAATGCCCGAGCCCAGTCGGTTTAACTGGGTCGTGAGCCTGATCTCACAATTCCACAAAATGAAAGGACAAAACTCCCTGACAAACAAGTCACTCGTTTGATTTACCACAAGTAATTTTTCTTACAAATTACATATATACATTTAAAAGAAATATACAATTTACTATCTTACACTAGAGTAAGTTTCAATAATATTATTACCGATAAAAGTAGAAAAATATATATATAAAAATGGGAATGTTATTATTATTAATATATACAAAAATTTGAAGTTCCTTAATGTGGTATGAATATATACAGAATTTCTCAATATTACTTCCCTGGTTGGTTTAGAATACAGGCTAATGTTTTGCCAATCAAAACAGGTGGTGGTTTTGTAGGTCGTCTCAAGCAGGCTGTTATGTAGTTCTTTGAACTTAATAGCTTCAACGTCTTCGGGCAACCAGTGTTCGTGTAACTATTCCTCACCAAGAAAACTTCCAAACTCCAGGAACAAATAACAGGAAAATAATCCAAGAGAAATCCAGGAAAAATATTCCATAAAACAAATCCAGAAAAAGATAATCCAAAAATAATTCCAGGAAAAGATAGTCCAAAAAAAAAACTGTCAAAAAGAGAACAAAAATGAGAAATACGTCACGTTAAAATTTTGTACACTTCTGTCTCTGGAACTTTTCCTCAAAAATGGGAAAAACACTTGTGTATTTTCTTCGCCATTTCCGACAAAAAAATGCAGAACTTTTCAAGGCAATCGTATGCAAAATTTTCCAGGACAGAAGTGTGTTTTAAAAACAAAGAAATAAATAATAAAGTTAAAATAATGTTACATTATAAATAAAAAACGTACACGTGCATCGAGCAGAAAGTTTCATACAACCAATATAAAAAATTTGATAGAGGCATTCCAAAAAGAAAAATATATGATAAAAATACATGCTTTAAATGCAGTTCAAACATAAAAACGAATGATACTTACCCCTTCTTTGAGGGTTTTTACTTCTAATCTTCAAGAAAAATTAATTAACGAGAAAATAAATTTTATGACATTCCGATTTCAACTTTACTCTGCAATCGTGAACCGGAAAAGAAATAATTCCTTCATATCAACGCGCACGTGACGACACATTGACGGACAGATATCCCAATTTCTTCATTCACCGGTCTTCTCGATAAAGGTGATATACCAGCGAATAAATTCGACGTGTAGATCGCTACAAAATATACCATCAAACAAAACAATTGAACTAGTAGATAATCTATTAATCAACAACAGATGTAATACAATTATCAAAGAAGATATTTTAGAATGTCTAGATATTTGCACTAAACAAAATGATTTTCAATTCAAAAATAAAATTTATAAATCTGAAAACGGTTTGATTATGGGAAATCTCTTAAGTCCTTTATTAGCAGAAATATTCATGGACAATATTGAAACTAAAATTCACCAAAATCCCCTTAAGAAATACTTTTTATATTGGTATAGATATGTAGACGATATTTTCTGTTGCTTCACAGGTACAGACGGACTTTTAAGAAAATTCTTTTTATTCATCAATGAAAGACATTCTTCAATTAAATTCACTATGGAAACCGAACATAATAGTTCTATTAATTTTCTTGATTTAACTGTTACTCGAATAAATAATTCACATGATTTTTCAATATTTCACAAACCAACCTATACGGATTCTATTATACACAATAAATCAAATCATCCTTTAAATCAAAAATTATCTGCATTTAATTGTATGATCCATAGATTAGTTTATATTCCCATGGATCGAGAAAATTATATTTCAGAACTTAACATAATTAAACAAATAGCTATTAATAATGACTATGATCCTCAGTTGAGAGACAAATTGTGATGAATAAAAATTTTAGTTTTAGTCGGGTGAGAAATATTTTGTTAATAACTTTTATTTTTTTCGATACGAAGTTGTATTGACGTTGTTGTAATTCCAAATTCCTTTTTTTAAAATGTGCTTCTTGTTTTTGGAGCTTTTGTTTTCTAAAAAACTCATGTTTTGAAGAAAGCTATTTTTGAAGAAATTCTTGAGGTTATGTCGTGCATATTTGTAGAGGAATTTGGTTTTAATAATACATTGATACGAAACAAAATTTTGTATCCTTTCAGTATTTATTTCTTCTTCATCTTATTTTAAGCCTAGGACTTGTAAATTTCACTTTAGTCCTCGGTGGATGTAAACACCCAGGAGTCTTTCCAACCTTTAGGGCACCTACCAATTGGTCTTCTAGTATTTGGAATTCCCTCTCCAGAAATCTTAGCTATTCTGCCTGCCTTCGTTCTGCTAACGTGATCGTTCCAATATCGTCGCCGTTTTCTTACCCATTTGACAATGTCCTGAATCTGGCATTCTGCTCGAATGACTGTGACTCTCTTCCTATCTCTTAGCGTGTATCCAGATATAGTTCTTAGTATCTTTATTTGAGTACTTGTTTGGATGGACTCAGTTCTTTTGATATCCGCTCTAGTTTGTATGGTGTATGTCATGATGAGTCGAACACACGTTTTGTAAATCCTAGTTTTTGCATGTTTGCTCATATATTCGTTGTTGAATATGACGTCGCGAAGTGCTCTGACCAATCTTCATGCATTATCTGCCTGATTGCGAACTTCGTGTGTTCTATCTTGGTTCGAAGATATCTGCACGCCGAGATAATGAATGACATAACTTGTTTTATAGGTTAATCTGCAACGACAACTTTGAACCATTTCGGTCCTTTGCTTATGACCAGTGACTTTGTTTCTGTTGTTGATATTTGCATGTTGAGTTCGCACGCTTCTAAGAAGAACGAATACAACAGTCTCTGCAGGTCATCCTAGTCTTCAGCCACGATTACTGCACCATCGGCGTAGCAGTATTTATTTAATATTCCTAATTATTAGGAGTACAAATATTTTCCGCCGTGTCTTTGTTGATGGCGCGGCACGGAGTTTCGGTTAGCTTTCGCAGATGATAACCGGCTTAAAAAATAGTTTGGACATTCAAGAACAACATAACCTATTAATATCATTGATTTTATATTGGTAAAATATAATTTTTATAAGTTGAAAATGTAAAAATTTGAGCCAAGTTAGCGCCATTTGCGGGAAATATTAGTTTACTTCTTTAATTTAAAGAAATCTGCTGCTGAGGCGCATCAATTGCTCCTAGAAGTATATGGTGAGGGTGCTTGGAGTGAGAGAACGTGTCGAGAGTGGTTTCAAAAGTTTAAAAACGGTGATTTCGACGTAGAAGACAAAGATCGCAGTGGAAGGCTAAAAATTTACGAGGATGCAGAATTGGAGGAACTATTGGAGGAAGATTCATCTCAAACACAAAGAGAACTTGCTCTAACATTAGAAGTCACTCAGCAAGCAGTCTCACATTGTTCTTCTATAATAAATATTGAATTTGTGTTAAAAAACGGCGGAAACTTGTTGGTACTCCTAATAGTTACTCATATTTCTTGGTATTCTGTTATTCCCTTTGGTGCCATGTATCGAGTGTTAATTCTTATGTCAAACAAATTGAAACTGTGTTTTCTAAGACATTTATTTAATTCAATTCTAAAATGTTTTCGACAAAAAATTTTATATAATCAAAATTTAAATTTGTAGCGAGCTTAACAAAAAAAATTTGTATGATATTTAGTATATGAGGGAAGTATTAGAAGGATCTAACAAACTGGGGAATTACCTGGGCCTGATAAATTACAACTACTGGTAGAAATACCTCACTAGTGTGCAAGAAAACTGATCGAAGTTGCTACAAAGGTCCTTAAAATCCAACTATAATACCGAACTTCACACTGGGAGTAACCCACCTAATACCCAAAGATGGAGACCTTGTAAACCGTGAAAACTATCGTCTTATAAAATGCCTACCTTCGCTTTACAAAAAACTCGCTGCGTTGTTCACCAAATACATAAGCCAACAACTGATAATTAATAACCTATTGGAGCAAGAACAAAATGGTGGCCGTTTTAGAACCAAAGGTTGCAAAGAACTTCTGGTGATCCTGACCAAACAAGCTCGGAAGAAGCTAAGAAATATCTCTGCGGTGTGTGGTTTGGATTTATTATCGCAAGGATTTTGGCTCTGTTCACATTGTTGGTTGCTGCAAGTTACAAAAATGCACGGGATTAGTGAACAAGTGACTAAGTGACTAATCTCTTGAAGCAACTTATGAACACCTGGAGGGAGTCCCTTCTAGTGAAAATTGGAAACCATTCAGTGCAGTCAGTGAAGATTTGGATCAACTGAGGCATATTCCAGGGCAACAACGTAAGCTCTATCTGGTTCTGCCTGGTTTAGAACCCGCTCAGCAAGCTGTTGAACAACACCAATTATGGGTACATTATGAAATGAAATCTTACCTGTACCAACTGAAACCAGAGTAAGCGTTATAAACTGTATTGGGATGCAACATTTATAACTGATAGATATGTGGCGCACAATAGACCAGACATCCCAGTCTTCGGTGCTGAGCAGAAAACCTACCTCTTGCTTGATTTCACCGTCTCAGTAGGTGACAACTTCTGTAGGGTCTATACGGAGAAAATAAAGTATGCTGATTTGGCCTTCAAGCGCCGTGAGTGAAAGCAATTAGTGTCTCCCTGATGATTATCTCAGTGAATGAATTGGTTGAGAGGCAATTGATTTCAAATACAGGAAGATTATGCTTGCACTGTGATATCATCTCCTCTTCGCAGAATATTCTGAGTACAACCAGAATTGTGAGAAAGTTCTTACAGGATCCGTAGTTACAGTAGTGTTTTGAGAGAAAATTCCCTTTTTGATTTAAAACTATGGAATAAATTTGTATTGTTTCAAATGTGAATATTGTTGAAACGGCCATCTTGAAATTCAGAAAAAATCAAAGATTCCAAAAATGAATATTGCTGCTGTTCATTTTTGAATGTAACTAGAAGAACATGAATAATTCGATTGTGAAAACATATTTGTAATATTTTTATGGAGTTTGCTTTGATTTAGAAACATTAAAATACTACTATGTCAATAAAGTACCGGGAATTTTCAATTAAAATAACATTTTTACATTTAATCGTCAAAATTTATTGGGTCGCCTTCAAAATAGGCTCCATTTGCTCCAATACATCTATGCCAACGGCACTTCCAATTATCGAAACATTTTTTATAGGCGCTTTCCGGGATTGACTTTAGCTCTCGCGCCGAATTTTGTTTTATGGCTTCAATCGACTCAAAACGGGTGCCACGAAGGGGCAATTTTAGTTTTGGGAAGAGGAAAAAGTCGCAGGGAGCCAAATCCGGCGAATACGGTGGTTGCTGAAGCACGTCTGTTGAGTTTTTGGCGAGAAAGTCAGTCACAATCGTAGCTCGGTGAGAAGGTGCGTTATCGTCATGCAAAATCCATGAGTTGTTCGCCCACAAATTTGGCCGCTTCTTACGGATACGCTCACGCAAACGTTTCATAACGCCTAGGTAATACTCCTTGTTTACCGTCTGACCCTCTGGAACGAATTCGTAGTGCACCACGCCACGGATATCGAAGAAAACAATGAGCATCACCTTCATTTTCGAGCGGCTTTGGCGTGGTTTTTTCGGTTTCGGCTCATTTTTTGCCACCCATTCCGATGATTGCTGGCTTGTTTGCATATCGTACTCGTAGACCCAGGTCTCATCATCACCAGTTATAATGCGTTCCATGAATGTAGAATCGGAATTACAGCGATCCAGCATGTCTGAAGCAACCTGTTCGCGATTACGTTTTTGAAGAAAATTCAGGTCTTTCGGTACGAGTCGTGCGGCCACCTTTCTCATGCCCAAAATATCAATCAAAATCGTACGTGCGGACTCGTGGGATATCTTAAGATCATGTGCTATCTCTCTCAAGCTAGTACGACGGTTTTCCAGCACCCTTTCCTTAATTTTATCGACGTTATCTTCGATCGAAGCCGTCGATGGGTGACCACTTCACGACCGTCCTTAAAGGCTCTGTACCACTGATATGCACGAGTTTTCGATAGAGCATTATCACCAAAGGCCTTTTGCAACATTTTCAATGCATCGGCATACGAAAATTCATTTACAACACAAAACTTTAAACAAATTCTTTGCTCAACGTAATCACCCATAGTAAAAATCTGACACTCTGACATCGACTGACTTAATCAGCTGTTGCAAACACACTAGTTGACAGATCCCGCTCAAGCTTGGCATAGTAATTAAGGACAGTGGTACCAACCTAGGAAAAAAAATTTTTACCTGCCTCATTGCCCCGCCAGATTTAAATCGATAATTCCCGGTACCTTCTTGAAGGAATGTATGCAGGGAAACTCTTGATAGTTGTTAAATTGCAGATATTGTCGAGATCATTTTTATATTACTGATTATACTGAAACCCTGCACTATCACAAATAATAATGAAAGTATGAAGATATCCCGAAACAAGATCAGAATCAAGAAAATTGTCAGCAATAATACAATTCTGCTGTGGGTACTATGAGTGTTATTATGCCTATTATTACTTAATCATTTCAGCTAGCTAAGTATATTAAGTCAAACTGAAAGAATTTTCATGAATCTAATTTCTCGAGGACATATTTTCTTAATGATACGTTTTCGTATATACCAACCGTAAGAAAACTTACTAATGAGATTTCTTTTTTTCGCATTACAAAAAGAACTGATTCGGAAACAATTCTTCTCCCAAAATTCATTATTCCTCACTAATACTTGCTCAAATATGAAATGAATAAACATAAAAACAACTTTCGGAACTAAAAAACTGAATTCCGTGGCATTCATCCTTTCAATAATTTTAAGAGGCCAGTTGAACGTGATCCTAAATTGAAACTTATTAGTTTTGAAATGCTAGTAGGAAGATTTGTATATTATTTCCGAAATTATAAATTCAAGAACCAAAAACTGTATAACTTGTACTCTGGTGAATTTCGTCATGTATGGACGAAACATATATCAAAATCATTAAGATCAATAGAAATGAAAACAAGTGTCTCGTTGATAATGTAAAAAATCAAAGTCGTTTCGGGTTAATAGTTAAATATTGTGAAATCATCTCCTAGCATATTTGATAATAGCTCTTGTATTGGATATTTTTAATAAGCAGGACTTGATGTGTTTATTCGTGTATTTATATACTTACATTTACACAATATACGTTGTTATGTGTTGAAGGATTAATAAAATATCATTATTATACATGTGCAAGGTTCAAATGTTTATTTTAATTAAATCGCGCACTGTCTAGATATTAAAACGGCAGAAGTAAACTAAAAACGCACTTACGTACCCTCGATAACACTAGCACGTCCATGTGATCGGCAACCAAGTATCTTAATCTACCGGATTGTTCAGCAATGGAGGCGATTGGTTGTTGAGACCAGCTGAGATCTCGTGGAACTCTCAGTCTACTGGGTTGTTCCGCAACTGAAGCTATCGATTGAGCATTAAAAAGATAATTGTAATATTGCGAAACATTTTTTCGGAACAAATCATGTCTTAAAATACTACATCTTGAAGCGAAAGGCAAAAAAACATATATTCTGGAATCGATAGAGGTATTCAAGAATAAGTGCGATTTGATAACGAAACTATTATCAGAATTATTTAAATATTTTAATATTAGCCTTCTACATATTTAATTCCAAAAAATTATATTTAATGATTATAACTTCTGAAAATAAATTAAAATAATGTCATATAAGTACCACTTATATCAATTGACATATAAAATAAACATTCATTATAAGACATCCGAATGGTATAACAAAATCCAATAAATAAAAAAAAAAAAATTATTAACCAAAATCCTATAAATTAAATATTTTGAATAGACAAAATTTTGTTTCTGCTGATCAATCTTATGAAAACCAATATCTTTCAAAAATATCCAACATAATCTTAAGAATTTCATCATAAAACTATCTCACTTAGACTATTCAATATTATTGGATATCTACTTTATATAAAATCTCATGATATGTAAAACATTACTGAAAAACAAGTTTTAAGAAGGACTTTGCTTCTTCAGTATTCAAATAATTCATATTCAACAAATATAACATCAATTAACAACAAATATTTACTTACCCTTCAATCTTCTAGAAATAGTTCTGCCGAAATTAAACCTTTAAATGTAGTGAGGACGGTTCACTACACACAAAAATATATCTGTGGTTTACCCTTGATCTAGAAGATTGAAAGGCAATTTAACGGCCTCTGCTATAGCACAAGGACTATCTGTATAAAGAATGTTAAGGAAACCAAATAATTATATATTATGAATAAAATAACATAAATAGAGGTTAATTCGTGATAGAAAGTTATAAAATTATTTAAATATTAGCCTTTTACATATTTAATTCCAAAAAATTATATTTAATGATTATAACTTCTGAAAATAAATTAAAATAATGTCATATAAGTACCACTTATATCAATTGACATATAAAATAAACATTCATTATAAGACAATTTAATTTATTTTCAGAATTTTTCTGACCCATATGTTATAATACTCCTGATTATGGTATTGATATATTATTCAATGAAAAGTGAGCTGGTTGAAATGATTATGTTGAATTCAAAGTATTTCACGAAGCCAAGTGTTTCAAATGTGATTATTTTCATAAAAATAATTCAGTAATGATTCTTTCATTGAAAATTTATCAGAAGTTTAATATTTTATCAGTAGGATATGCCACTTTTATCAATAGGTAATCTCTGCCACGCAGCGTATATTATTCATACAAACATTCAAGACGGAATGAACACGTCAGTATTCTAAAAACAATTTAATTATTGGTTATGAGAACAAATGCTGTAAAAAGGCTTCATAGTATCATCGGATGCCTAACACCCTTAATTTGCACAGATTATATATTTTTTCGGGCGACTTATACATCGGACAATACAACTGTTGACTAATAACTACACAAATACCAAAAAAAAAGTGCCCAACGGCACGTTTATTTCAAAATTACATGAGAAATACAGGTATACTACGCTGTCAAGAAAGTACCGGGAATTTTCAATTGAAACAACATTTTTACATTTAATCGTCAAAATTTATTGGGTCGCCTTCAAAATAGGCTCCATTTGCTCCAATACATCTATGCCAACGGCACTTCCAATTATCGAAACATTTTTTATAGGCCCTTTCCGGGATGGACGAATTTTGTTTTATGGCTTCAATCGACTCAAAACGGGTGCCACGAAGGGGCAATTTTAGTTTTGGGAAGAGGAAAAAGTCGCAGAGAGCCAAATCCGGCGAATACGGTGGTTGCTGAAGCACGTTTGTTGAGTTTTTGGCGAGAAAGTCAGTCACAATCGTAGCTCGGTGAGAAGGCGCGTTATCGTCATGCAAAATCCATGAGTTGTTCGCCCACAAATTTGGCCGCTTCTTACGGATACGCTCACGCAAACGTTTCATAACGCCTAGGTAATACTCCTTGTTTACCGTCTGACCCTCTGGAACGAATTCGTAGTGCACCACGCCACGGATATCGAAGAAAACAATGAGCATCACCTTCATTTTCGAGCGGCTTTGGCGTGGTTTTTTCGGTTTCGGCTCATTTTTTGCCACCCATTCCGATGATTGCTGGCTTGTTTGCATATCGTACTCGTAGACCCAGGTCTCATCACCAGTTATAATGGGTTCCATGAATCTAGAATCGGAATTACAGCGATCCAGCATGTCTGAAGCAACCTGTTCGCGATGACGTTTTTGAAGAAAATTCAGGTCTTTCGGTACGAGTCGTGCGGCCATCTTTCTCATGCCCAAAATATCAATCAAAATCGTACGTGCGGACTCGTGGGATATCTTAAGATCATGTGCTATCTCTCTCAAGCTGGTAGGACGGTTTTCCAGCACCCTTTCCTTAATTTTATCGACGTTATCTTCGATCGAAGCCGTCGATGGGCGACCACTTCACGACCGTCCTTGAAGGCTCTGTACCACTGATATGCACGAGTTTTCGATAGAGCATTATCACCAAAGGCCTTTTGCAACATTTTCAATGCATCGGCACACGAAAATTCATTTGCAACACAAAATTTTAAACAAATTCTTTGCTCAACGTAATCACCCATAGTAAAAATCAGCACGCACTCTGACATCGACTGACTTAATCAGCTGTTGCAAACACATTAGTTGACAGATCCCGCTCAAGCTTGGCATAGTAATTAAGGACAGTGGTACCAACCCAGGAAAAAAATTTTTTACCTGCCTCATTGCCCCGCCAGATTGAAATCTATAATTCCCGGTACTTTCTTGACAGAATGTATACACCATATTGGGTGCCTGATTTCTGAGTTAGGTGTAGTTGCAGAAACATTAATATTAAAAGTGAAATATATAATATAAAAAGAAGATAATAAAAAGAAGTGTAAAATGTAGACAGTGATGCATAGCGCAGTATGCCATAGTTCATAAAGTGGTACAAAGTTAGGCAAATTACAGGTTTGTGTGACTTCCACTTCTCCTGGTTCCTAAGCTCTTATTTTTGGTTAGAAAAGTTTTTATGAAAGAAGTTTGAAGAAAAACCAAACACATTCAGAAAACATTTTCAAGACCCAATAAAAAACTCAGTTTTATTCATAATGGGACAAGCATTCCTATTGTAATAACTGTGAAAATTTTACAAATGTCCAAGCTAATATACAAAAATATTTTTGATTCCCTTTATCTTATGATTATGATGGGAATATCAAGAGATGACGTGAAATCTGTTTATACTAATCTAACAAA
This sequence comes from Megalocaria dilatata, assembly GCA_034642435.1. Classification (NCBI taxonomy): domain Eukaryota; kingdom Metazoa; phylum Arthropoda; class Insecta; order Coleoptera; family Coccinellidae; genus Megalocaria; species Megalocaria dilatata. The sequence goes on along the minus strand of CM067854.1, from coordinate 102,264,712 downwards.
AATATTTCGATTTCTTTTATATTATGACTTAAATATATCAGGAGCGGATAACAAATTATTTATAACCAACAAAATGTCTAATTAATTCATCAACTTTTTTTCAGTTGCTCCACATCAAGACGCAACATATTTATATACAACGCCTCAATGTTTATATGGAATCTGGATTCCTCTAGAGGATACCAATATTGAAAATGGTTGTTTATGGTTTCAAAAAGGTTCCCATAAAGGACCTCTTTTCAAAAGATTCATAAAGAACCCAGATAAAAACTCGGATGAACTTACAATCCATACAGGTGAAGATTCAAATTACGATAAGAAAAACTTCCTTCCTGTTGAGATTGAAAAAGGTGAGGAAAATAATGTAATTGTTATATACTATATATAACTTTATACCGCTTTATTAAGAAATGAAACATACATTTTGAAAAATTTTATATAAGGGCTTAATTATCACAATTCCTTACTCTTCTCATATCTAAAAAGAATTCAGATTTTTCAAACGGAAACAATAATATTTTCACAACATAGAATTAAAATTATAAAAATGGTGAAGAACAATGCTGTGAGGTCAAGAGATTTTGCGCGTTTGTTCGTATCACCCACGAAACTCATGAAATTTTGCATTAGGCTTCTTGTTGTTATTGGACATCTAATTGTAAAATTTAAACTGGATATTAGAAGTGTTCCTATGGTTTCGGTAGCGCTCAATGCGACTATGCGCACAATTATCTTCCATTCCAATCATCCTCACTAAATTTTGCGTGAACATGCATGTCAGTATTCTACTACCAAATACCAGATTTCAGATCGATCAAATTTGTTGTTCCGAAAAAAAATATAAAAAACAATATGATACAACGTATATTAATGATTCATATTCAATAAAATATAACATCAATCAACAAAAAATATTTAATTTCCCTTCAACAATGTAGAAATCTTCTGGTAAATTTATACTGAAAGATTTAAATGTAGTGTAAGATTAAGTTACAATTAAAAAATTTTGTGGTTTACCCTTGATCTGAAAGATTGAAAGACAATTTAACGACCCCTGTTATAGCACAAGGACTATCTGTATAAAGAATGTTAAGGAAACCAAATAATTATATATTATGAATAAAATAACATAAATCGAGGTTAATACTCCATAGAAGGTAAACATTCAATGAATGTTTATTTTATATGTCGTTTGATATAAGTGGCACTTATATGACATTATTTTAATTTAATTCCTGAAGTTATAATTATTGAATATAATTTTTTGAAATTAAATATGTAGAAGGCTAATATTAAAATATTTAATTAATTTTATTTATCTTCTATCAAGTATTAACCTCCATTTATGTTAATTTATTCATAATATATAATTATTTGGTTTCCTTAACATTCTTCATACAGATAGTCCTTGTGCTATAACAGAGGCCGTTAAATTGTCTTCCAATCTTTTAGATCAAGGGTAAACCACAGAATTATTTAATTGTAACTTAACTTTACACTACATTTAAATCTTTCAGTATTCATTTACCAGAAGTTTTCTGAATCGTTGAAGGGAAAGTAAATATTTGTATATTAATGAGATACAGCCTAGTGCTGTCTACACAGTTCTCTTCTCCAAGTCTCTGGATCCTATGCCAGTTTCATATTTAGCTGCCTCTGCTCCACAGATTGGAGTGTAAAGTATCCAAACCATTTTCTAAACTCAATTTGGTCCATTGTTTCTCTGACATCCAACCGAATTCTAACGCTCTCATTCGTGACATGTTGACGTTCTTGCACTTAGTCTCAGATAGTCCATTTCGACTGCAGTCATTCTGCGCCTTAGGTCCGCGTTGATGGTCCATATTTTACTGCCATAACTCAGAGTTGACTCTACTATCGTTTTTCCTATACGTTTCTTCGTATGATTAGAGAGCCTCCTGTATTCTGCGCTTTATTTCAACTCCACGAATGCCTTTTCCGTCAACAATTACATCCAAGTATTTAAATTTCCGCACTTGTCTTATCGTCGTATTTTCATCGATGAGTATCTCAAAATTTGCTTCGCTGTTTACTTCGCTGTGTATAATTTTCGCATCATATACTCAATACAATACTGTGCGAATACAACCTGATCGTTGCAAAGCTCAATGTGAATATCTTGTGATCCCCCTCCATTGTGAGGTATGCCCATCTCTCTACATATTCTTTTCCACCATCTCGCACATATAGATTAAACAGTAGAGATGACAATCTACATCCTTGGCTCAGCAATTTTGATGCATAAATTGGTTTTGATAACTGTTTACCAATTTTAATTTATGCAGCATGATCTTCGTACAGTTCTTAAATAGTCAATAGCATTTGTTTATTAATCTTTAATATGCTTAATGCTTTCCAAAGTTTCCGCAAGGCGATAGTTTCATATGCTTTTTCCAAATCTATGAAGACCACATGCATCTCTTCTCCTGTCGATAATTTTGTCCCTGCCAGTTATTGCAGGACAAAAAGGGTTATCGACATAATTGTTTCGCAGCCGTTTGCGTATCCATTTCAGATTATTTTAATTGTGAATATTGAACAACTGAACGGTAAAATGCCATTACTTACCCCACTGGGTTGAAGAAGACACCTAGGAGAATCACAACAGGCTGGTAACAGAAAGAGGTTAAGGGGAGAGGGAACAAGGGCTTACCTTCTTTCTGTACACTTATCGTTGTTGCATCACCTGGCTGAGGAAATGTACTAAGACACTTCACTCAAAGTTTTTCAATTTCACTTTAGTCTAAGTCACTCCAAATAGACGCAAAATGATGCGATAATCGCGATGATTTATCAGAAGAATTGGTTCTCGGATTCAAAAACTTTCAAAGCGTGTAATTGCATCAAAACTTTTATAGAGAATGACTAGCGTCACTAGCTATCCGAATAAGAAACGCCCAGCGAACTTGAGTTAGGCAACCCAACATTCATGACTTAACATGCCGCTTGCCCTTCAGTAAGATGAACTGAACAGACGGAAGAAGCCAGGAGCAGTCTATTGAAATGGAAGAGGGTACAGTTTGACGACTGGTCGTCCCAGAAATATTAGCAACATCAGCTACACGAGTTGTGGAATCAACTCCCGGAAAAACAGATGATATAAGGCCGATGACTTCAGATGAGGAAGATGGTCATCTCGAATGATGACAACGGTACCTGGAAGGATTGGAGTAGATGGATGCAACCACTTGTGACGCTGCTGCAAGGTATACAGGTACTCCTGACGCCAACGCTTCAAGAAGTCCTGCTGGAACCGTTGGACTAGTTGCCAACGAGATAAACAGTTGACAGAGACCAAGTTGACATCGATCAGGAGGAGCAGTGAGGGAGCAGAAAATGCCCTGGTGTGAGGGCCTCAAAATCAGTAGGGTCAGACGATGAAAGATACAGAGGACGAGAGTTGAGGATTGCCCCAGCCTGAGTGCAGACGGTGAGAAACCCCTCATAAGTGGGCCTTTGCTCGCCGATAACGAGGGTGAGATTATGCTTAGCCGATTTGACAGCGGCTTCCCAAAGGCCGCCAAAATGAGGACTGGAAGGGGGTATGAATCGCCAGTCAGTTCCAGAAGACGTGGCTGCATCACAAAGACTTTGCTGATGTTGTGGAGCAAACAATAAGCGACAAGGGTCACGAAGATAATTATGTGCACCCACGAAGTTGGTCCCGTTATCCGAAAACATTACGGACGGATGACCCAGGCATGCAACAAAGCGACGATAAGCAGCAATGAAAGCTGGGGTGGACAGCGCAGACGCCAATTCTACTACCCCTTTGGTAGTGAAGCAGATAAATACAACTAGATATGCCTTAGTGCTAACGGCTCCACGTAGTCGTGCACTCGTCACAAAAAAAGGACCGGCGTAATCAACGCCAGCGGTAAGAAAGGCCACAGCAAAGGATAGACGCTCAGGTGGAAGATTGCCCATTAGCTGTATCGGTTACATTTGCGTAGACTATTACGGACTACATTACGTCCGTCCAAAATCAAGAGCCGTCGACAAATGAACGAATGAGTGGCTAATATGTGATTTCCCCACGGATCCACGACAAAGCAACGAAAGAATCGTAAAAGACGATACATTCAGCACCGAGATTCTGCAATACGCGAGTGGACAGATGATGCATCAGTTTTGCGAGAAGATGGGCACCGCACAGTTCTAAACGAGACAGAGTCACAGCCTTGCAAGGAGCAATCTTGAATTCTGCTGCTAGGAGAGACACATGACATTGACCAGATGATGCAGAAGTGCGAAGATAAACGACCGCGGAGTAACCCGATTCAGAAGCAACACAGAAGCCGATCACCGTTGAACAGAAGAAGAAACGGCAGGGATGAATCATGGTATGTGAAGCTCATCCAAAGTGGGAAGCTGAGATTGAAACTACAACCACGGGGGCTGAACTTCATTTAAGAAAGGTTGATCTCATTCCAGATGAAGTAGACAGAATTGATGGAAGAAGATGTTGGCATAGAAGGTGACAGGAGTTAACCATCCCAAGGGATCGAAGATTCTAGCCACCTGACTCGGCACAGTCCGTTTGGTGACCGCGTTGGAAGTCTAGCGGATAGAATAAAAGAAGTGATCAGAGGAAGAATTCCATCAAAGTCCCAGAATATTGAGACTTGGTTCACGGTCAAGAAGTATGGGGTCAATAGAGGAGGATGCTCTACGATGATCAGATGGAATACCGTCTAGCAGAAGAAGATGATTAGTAGCCCATTTGTGCAGCTCGAAACCACCCACCATGAGCAGATCCTGAACTTGCTGCCGCAATTCAAGAGCTTCAGACTCGGATGAACAGCCTGTTAAGATGTCATCGACATAAATCTCAAGCAGCAAGACATGCCTTGCAGCAGAGAATTTGGGTCCGTTATCCGACGCAAGCTGTCGAAGAGTCCTAAGTGCCTTAGTAACTAGCAGAAGAAACTCCAAAGGTAACAGTGTTCAGGCGATAATATTGGAGGAGTTTCTGTTTGGTGAAACGTCAGACTATGAGTTGATAATCCCTTTACTCAGGCCGTATTAGGATTTGTCGATGCATCTGTCTGATAATCGGCATTGAAGACAAATCGATATAGACGAAAGCAAAGCATTAGGGTGGAACTGTCCGCTTGCAGCTTCGAGCCGGTAAGCAGAAGATCATTGAGAGATTTTCCAGTAGCAGAAGCGGAAGAGGCGTTGAAGACTACTCGAATTTAAGTATGTGGATCATCTGGACGATGTACTGGATGATGAGGAATATAATATGGTTCATATCTAGGACAATCAGATGATTCAGGAACGAATTCTATGTGGCCATTCTCGAGATAATCTCGCATGAAATCATGATAGGCGACACGAAGATTAGGGTTATTCTCTAGACGATGTTCCAAATTAATAAACTGCCTAGTCACCACATTGACGGAGGTGCCCAGACGATAAGATGACAAGGGCAGACCTACAGTGTATCTACCAGTGGAATTACGGGTAACATCAGCGCGATACAGAACCTCACACTCTTTTTCAGCAGGGGTCAAGGGAAGCTCCTCATATGCAGTTCCAGAAAGTTCCGAACGAGGTTGACCAGTTCCTGGTCTGAGTGCTGCGAAGAGCTCAGAGGAACAGTTTGGAGATCAGTGATGGCAGGATGACTTATCGTATGGGATGGTAAGATTTGGGGAGATGCACCAGAAGATTTAGTCTTGTCAGAGGAAGAATGGCAGGGGGTCACTGTTATAGGGGAATCAGGCTGAGAAAGTGATGGAGAAGACACAGCAGATGATGACCCTGCAGAAGATGATGGAGAGCTGGTTGGACGTAAGGGCTGATGAATACTCTGAGGACGTCGAGCGCGACCATTGACAGCGGCAGGTTAGAATGAAACGTGTTTGATCTTCTTGCAATGGCGAGCGTACGGCCCATCGAGTACCCAACCTAAAGTGGTAGATAATGTACCTAGAAGCTCAGACGATGGGCGCAACGTGCCAGGAAGAATAAGATGAGGGATCACATCCGAGCCAATCAACATCCCAATAAAACAAGGAAGACAGAAGAGTGGATCAGCTAGGATGAGTTGCTGAAACTCAGACCACCGGCCCTTGAAAGCTTGGACAGGAAGGGGATCTATGTGACTATGTGATGCGAAACTGATCCGCGTTACGATAGTCAAAAATAAAAAATCCTTTCGATAATCTCAAATAAAACTCACAGGGAGCATTCAATTGAAAAATATAAAATGTTTAAGAAAGCGAAAGTTGCAATGAATAGAAGTAATTTGAATTTATATATCTGGTTTGAACTGATGGAGAAAATTGTTGAAAAGATTTGTTACTATCATGAATTTTTTATAAACATTAATAAAATTATTGGCAAAGAATAAGCTTAATCGGATTTAACTTACCAGAATTATGTAAATAGGACAAATTTGATCCAAATTCAATTAATTAAGGAAAACATAGTATCCACGTCAGATATTTTGAAATTATTAATGTAAGAGATATCCTTCAAGATGTTTAGGCATCAATAGAACATATATCAATTTGTTTTAATATTCAAATTTTTTTTTAATATTCAAATCAATAGAATTGTAATAGCATCTAAACTGACGAAATTTAATCAATTTCATAACTAATATTCAGAAATTATTCAGTAAAAAGCATTTGTAAATGTGCAATGAGTTTATTGCAAATGGAATTTCTGTGTAATCGAAATTGCCTAAGATTTGTCGCTGGTAGAAATATTGGCAGTATATCAAAATAGCCTTCGTATTTCAGAATCAACGTTTGATTTGAATTCCTAAGATATACTCAATATAAGCGGTGTGTGTTTAGAATTGATGTTGGAATTATTATTAGATATAGCTAATAATATAGAGCAACAAAGTAGATGAGAGATAAGTGGACTGTATTAAATGTTTAACCTGGTTTCAGGGATTAAAGGAATACTACAAGTATAGAAAATATATTGAAGTATAAAACATGTGTCAAATGTTAATGTATACAAAATTAGCTTACTGAACTTCTTCTGTCTGTGCTGAAGCCACTGCTGTCGTGGAACCGTTTTGGGAATGCTGCTGCTGGTGACTGGTTGTCTTCAGATCTCTTCTCGAATGGGATCACTGCTTGTTTTCGACTTGGTACATTAACAGTTACACGAAATTTCGTCTATGGTTTCTATGGTTGTTCTTCTTTCATAGAGAAATTAGGCGCAACCACGGATAAAAATTATGCTTCATACAACAATATTGGAACTATAGAATGTACATGCGCAAACACTTCGCGCATGAGATTTGCGCCTTAACAGCATTAGGAGTAAACTTTTTGACATTTCGAAAACTCTTCGAATGAAAATAAGTATTTAAACTCAACCAATTAATACCATAAAATTGATACCGAATTATTCACAGATTGGATTAATTATTTAAAATAATTTTAAACCTAGAAATAGTGTAAATTTTGTAAAATCAGTGAAGCATCATTTTTCAATAATTTTGACAGAAGCCAGTAAGCTTTAAAATCCAATTTTTCCTGAAAACTATTAAAAGGGAAGGCACGGAAAAACTGAATCAGTATGAAAAATTCGATAGCATGTCATTTTGTCTCAAAATAGAATATTTCTCTCTTCAATAATCCAGTTCCAAGACCTAAAAATAAATTAAAATTATTATTGTAAATGGAAATGTGATAAAAAAAATAAGTTACCTGAGTGTTGTGAATGGAAACATCCCAAATATCAATCAAGAATTCAACAATTTTAATCCATAAGAAGCAATCAACGAAGTGGGCTGGGAAATCAGAACATTCCAGAAACATTATTCAAGAACCAAAACAAAATTCTGAAATAGAGCAAAGCCAACATCAAATAAACATTGTTAATGGATGATTAAACTCACTGAGCTATCCCGTTATATTACGGCGTACTCTAAAAGATCCGGGATTTTACGGAGTACTCTAAGATCTGGGATTTTACGGAGTACTCTGAAAGATCTAGAGTTATAAGGAGTATTCTGAAGCGCTAACCTTTTTATTGTGATCATCTAGTGGCGGGCGAATAGGACGTTACGTTGTGTAGACAACCCAAATTACACCTAAAGAAAGCAAGGAAACAGTGACGGGAGGTTCAAATATTCGATACACAATAATACCAGAATAATATATTTCTATTAATAATGTTCAAAAGCAACAACCCTCAATAAATGGAAACACATTTATCAACCTGTGGTTAAATCTACTCTATGCAGTGGTTCGCAAAGCGCCCCAGTGAACCCAATAGCGCCCCGGGTCTAAATAACTTATTACATATCGTTAGGTCGGTAACTCGCTCAAATCAGATATCATTTTTATGCAGCGAAAAGGGTTAAAGTTATGCACGAAAAGGGGACACATGCACCTTCAACTGCACTTCCGGTAACCAGTACTGAACCTTCCGTTACCAGGGGTAAGTTTAAACGGACAGTAAGATAAGGGTAACTGTGGTATGCCCAGGAGATCTCCTTGAAGAGGTGATCTAACATAATTCGAGTCGACCGAAAAAGTTATTATCAAAAAGGACTGTATCTAGCCACCTCGGGGTGACAAAGGCCCAGGAAGTCTTAGCTCTTACTGATGAACGAACCGAACACTACCTGGGGATAGTGGTCACGTAAACTAACACCTGGGGATATCACAATACCTCAGAACAATTATCTAGCAATCACTCACACATTCTCACAATAGCGTTGGATATACGGAACTATTTACTGTCTCTATACGATATGTCGTCCTCTACCAGGACTACTCAGTGGTTTACCCTAAAGAACGCCACTAGTTCACAAGGAATAATCTCTCAAAGTAAGCGGGCACGTGCGTATGACAAATATGTAACACAAACTGACTAGAACATTATAAAATAGATACAGTTCCCCATCACCTAGGCGTTAATGAACATTATAATAAGAACAAACAAAGAAATAGGTAACCGGGGATCACACAAGAGTACCTGCAAATCAGTTACATATCAAGCACCGCAATTATTAAGAACAGATAATACAAAATCCCTATTAGCAAGTATTTCGCAGATAAAGAACCACTATTTACAAATACAGCAAAAAGTAACCAGGCACCGAGAGAAAGTATACAATACAAACAGATAACTTGTGTGGGTCGTTTTAGTTATATACAAAGGCAATGCAAAAATACAAGAATGAAAAGCGATGAATGGAAGTAAAATGAACGAGGTTGCAATCATTAATTTCACGTTAACAATTAGGTGGTATTGAAAAATTTAAAGCATGCAATTAATCAGAAACATTTTGAAGAAGTTTACTTACTAACAGTTACCAAGGAGGACTGTTATAATTACTATTATCTCGAGTATGTTATTAAGTTGCTCAGGAGGTTTATTTCCAAGAACCTGAGCTATCCCGTACATTACGGAGTACTCTAAAAGATTCGGGATTGTACAGCGTACTCTAAGATCTGAGGGTTTACGGAGTACTCTTAAAAATCCTGGAGTTTTAAGGAGTACTCTTAAATATCTGGAATTATACGAAGTAATCTAAAAAGCGCTAACCTTTTAATCGTGATCATCTAGTGGTGGGAAAATAGGACGTTACGTTGTGTAGGCAACCCAAATTATACCTAACGAGAGCAAGGAAACAGTGACGGGAGGTTCAAATATTCAAAACACAATAATACCAGAATACTATATTTCTATTAGTAATATTTAAAAGCAAACAACCCTCAATAAATGGAAACAAATTTATCCGCCTGTGGTTAAATCTACTCTACGCAGTGGTTCGCAGAACGCCCCAGTGAAACCAATAGCGGCTCAGGTCTAAATGACTTATTACTACATATCGTTAGGTAGGTAACTCGCTCAAATCAGATATCATTCTTATGCAGCGAAAAGGGTTAAAGTTATGGAGGAAAAGGGGATACAGCCAGCATTCGCACCTTCAACTGTACTTCCAGTAACCAGTGCTGAACCTTCCATTACAAGTGGTAAGTTTAAATGGACAGTAAGATAAGGGTAATTGTGGCATGCCCAGGAGATCTCCTTGAAGAGGTGATCTAACATAATTCGAGTCGACCGATAAGTTATAATACTATCAAAGGAACTGTATCTGGCCTCCTTGGGATGGTCAAGGCCTAGGAAGGCTCAGATATTACTGAAGAACGAACCGAACACTACCTGAAGGGTCACGTAAACTAATCCCTGGGGATATCACAATACCTCGGAACAATTATCTAGCAATCACTCACACATTCTCATAGTAGGGTTGGATATCCGGAGGTATTTACTTTCTCTAAACGATATGTTGTCCTCTACCAGGACTTCTCAGCAATTTACCCTAAAGAACGCCACTGGTTCACATGGAATACAATCTCTCAAACTAAGCGGGCACATGCATATGACAAATATGTAACACGAACTGACTAGGACATAATAAAATAGATAAAGTACCCCATCACCTAGGCGTGTTAATGAACGTTACAATAAGAGCAAACAAAGAAACGGGTATACAGGGGATCACACAAAAGTACATACAAATCAGTTACATATCAAGCACCACAATTAGTAAGAACAGATAATACAAATCCCTATTAGCAAGTATTACGCAGATAAAGAACCACTATTTACAAATACAGCAAAAAGCAACCAGTCATCGAGAGAAAATATACAATACAAACATATAACTTGTGAGGGTCGTGCAGGTTTAGTAGTTATATACAAAGGCAATGCAATTTAGTTAAAACATTCCAGTCGGATTAAATAACACTGAAGCAAAAATACAAGAATGAGTAGCGATGAATGGAAGTACAATGAACGAGCGTGCAATCACTAATTTCACATTAACACTGGGGTGGTATTCAAAAATGTAAAGCATGGAATTAATCAAAAGCATTCAAAAGAAGTTTACTTACTAAGAGTTACCAAGGGGTATCTCGAGTATGTTACTAACTTGCTCAGGAGGTTGAGCTATCCCGTACATTACGGAGTACTCTAAAAGATCTAGGGATGTTACGGAGTACTCGAAGATCTGGGGGTTTACGGAGTACTCTATAAGATCTAGGGGTTTACGGACTACTCTTAAAGATCTGGAATTATACGGAGTAATCTAAAGAACGCTAACCTTTTTATCGTGATCGTCTAGTGGCTGGCGAATAGGACTTTACGTTGTGTAGGCAATCCAAATTACACCTAACGAAAGCAAGGAAACAGTGACGGGAGGTTCAAATATTCAAATACAATAATACCAGAATAATAGTTTTCTATCAATAATATTTAAAAGCAACAACTCTCAATAAATGGAGACACATTCATCAGCCTGTGGTTAAATCTACTCTACGCAGTGGTTCGCAAAGCGCCCAAGTGAAACCAATAGCGCCCTGGGTCTAAATGACTTATTACTACATATTGTTAGGTCGGTACTCGCTCAAATCAGATATCATTCTTATGCAGCGGAAAGGGTAAAGTTATGCAGGAAAAGGGGATACAGCCAGCATGCGCACCTACAACTGTACTTATATGGAGTACTCTGAAGAGCGCTAACCTTTTTATCGTGATCGTCTAGTGGCAGGCGAATAGGACGTTATGTTGTGTAGACAACTCAAATTACACCTAACGAGAGCAAGTAAACAGTGACGGGAGGTTCAAATATTCGAATCACAGTAACACCAGAATAATATATTTCTATTAGTAATATTGAAAAGCAACAACAATGAATGAAAACACATTTATCAGCCTGTGGTTAATCTATTCACGCAGTGGTTCGCAAAGCGACACAGTGAACCTAATAACACCCCGGGTCAAAATGACTTATAACTACATATTGTCAACTAGTTCAAATCAGATATCATTCTTATGCAGCGGAAGGGGTTAGAAGAGACAGGATACAGCCAGCAGCACCTACAACTGCACTTCCGGTAATCAGTGCTGAACCTCCTGTACAAGGGGTAAGTTTAAATGGACAGTAAGGTAAGGGTAATTGTGACATGCCCAGGAGATCTCCTTGAAGAGGGGATCTAACCTAATTCGAGTCGACCGGAGAAGTTACTATCAAAGGAACTGTATCTGAGCTCCTCGGGGTGACAAGGCCCAGGAAGGCTCAGATATTACTGAAGAACGAACCGAACACTACCTGAAGGGTCACATAAACTAATCCCTGGGGACATCACAATACCTCGGAACAATTATCACTCACACATTCTCACAGTAGCGTTGGATATCTGGAGTTATTTACTTTCTCTATACCATATGTTGTGCTCTACCAGGACTACCCAGCAATTTACCCTAAAGAACGCCACTGGTTCACATGGAATACAATCTCTCAAAGTAAGCGGGCACAAGCATATGACAAATATGTAACACAAACTGACTAGGACATAATACATAGATACAGTACCTCAGAACCCCAGGCGTGTTAATGGAGGTTACAATAAGAACAAACAAAAAAATGGGTATGCAGGGGATCACACAAGAGTACATACAAATCAGTTACATATCAAGCACCGCAATTAGTAAGAAAAGATAATACAAATCCCTATTAGCAAGTACTACGCAGATAAAGAACCACTGTTTACAAATATAGCAAAAAGCAATCAGACACTGAGAGAAAGTATACAATACAGACAGAAAACTTGTGAGGGTCGCTTTAGTTATGTACAAAGGCAATCCAATTTAGTTAAAATATTCCGGTTGGATTAAATAACAGCGAAGCAAAAATACAAGAATGGAAAGCGAAGTACAATGAACGAGCGTGCAGTCATTAATTTCACACTAACACAAAGGTGGTATTTAAAAATGTAAAGCATGCAATCAGAAGCATTTAAAAAAAGTTTACTTATTAAGAGTTACCAAGGGGGCCTGTTATAATTACTATTATCTCGAATATGTTACTAAGTTGCTCAGGAGGTTCATCTTCAAGAACCTTCCTCTCGAAAAAATTAAAATGCAATGGAGACGCTATAAGGACATTGTTCTCCTTTGTTATTGTCACTAATCACATACGTGTCAAGTTACAGCGCCACAGAGTATTTTGACACAGAAATAACGCGTGTAAATACAATGACATAATGATGGAATTTATATAATCTATCAGGGACTCTGTGACTCGTATGATCCTAAGAGGATCCGGATCTCTTCAAGGTTTATTTCCAAGAACCTTCCTCTTGAATGCTTCAAAATACAATCGGGATGCTATAAAGACATTGTTCTCCTTTGTTATTATCACTAATCCCATACATGTCAAGTTACAGCGCCACAGAGTCTTTTGACAAAGAAATAACGCGGGTAAATACAATGACATGATGGTGGAATTTATATAATCTATGAGGGACTCTGTGACTCGTATGATCCTTATAGGATCTGGATCTCTTCAAATCGTCCTCTCGAATGCTTTAAAATACCATGGGAATGCTATAAGGACATTGTTCTCCTTTGTTATTGTCACTAATCCCATACATGTCAAGTTGCAGCGCCACAGAGTATATTGACACAGAAATAACGCGGGTAAATACAATGACATAATGGTGGAATTTAAATAATCTATGAGGGACTCTGTGACTCGTATGATCCTTAGAGGATACGGATCTCTTCATTACCAAAGGTAGAAATAAGTTTTGTTTCTGTAATTCTTTTAAATTTGAATTCAACATCAAATAATTGCTTGTTTACGTTAGAATTACGTTACGATATTTAGATAGAGTTAGGTTAGCCTAGAATATAGAGCTTAGTCATTACATTTTTTAATTGTCCTAAATTTATATTTCTAATTACTTAGATTCAATATACATTTTGAAATTAACTTATTAAAATTCAAATTTAACCCTCCCTAATAGATCAAATCAAAATTAATAATATTAAAATTTCAATTATTCAACAACAAAATTATAATATTAAGAGCTAGCTGGGAACACACAACACAAATATCTAGATACAAGGGTGATCTAACTAGTATTCATTCTGAAATCATATATAAAAGTAAAATTCAAGGATGATACAATTAAACCATTCAAAAGTAAACATTTCTAATTAATCCTCGATAAATAATAAATACTAATTCAAAATTTAATAAATAATTAAAATCAAAATCATTTATTAAAACCATAACAATTGGCTCCTCCAACGTGAGAAGAAAAAAACAGAAAAAAGTAAATTAAAAATATATATATATATATATATATATATATATATATTTATTTATATTTGAACTATTCAAATCTGAACTCGTTGTTTTTATGTTGTTCTAAGACTACCTTGATTTCTTATTCCAGTTGATTTTCGACCATAGTTAAAAATGATAAAATGACTATTATTATGTTCAGGTGTTTCTATTAGTAAAATGGTTCATATAATTTTAATTTTCACCGATTTGTTGAAAACTGTGGAATAATTCAGAAGATTTGGTTAAAGAAATAAAGAATCGAACTTCGGTCGACTTCCAAAAGATCCAACTTGGCAAAAAACATCTACTTCGGAGTTTAAACGAGGTTGGCTGGGCCCTTGGTAAGCAACAGTTGGAATTAGTACTTGATAAGGTCGGAATGAGGAAATATGAAATTAGAGAAGACGTATTCATTTTTCCGAGAAGAATAATATTCTTGAAATGATCGAAAATATTAAACTTTTTCTGGAGCGGCTGCTATTTCTCCCGAAGTGCTTTTATGTGAAGTTCAAGAAGCCTATATCTGTTACTTTTTAAAACTATTCAATTTAATTCAAGTCAGAATTCATATTATCCGATGGAATTTACTGAGGCTGCTTTCGATTTTAGAGTACTTGGTTATAGAATTTACAAATAGGTGACTGGTCAGCTTAAAAAATTCAAAAAATTAATATAAAAAGTGGAAAGACTTAATAAAAGATGTGGAATATGAATGACACATTTCCCATTTATCATTAGTAAGGAGTGTGAGCCATGGTATTATAATAGAAAGGACTACAAATCAGGACAGTGTAACATACATCTGTATAACAATTCTAAACTCAAACAAACCTGGCAAGGTTGTGTTGATCACTGGGGCACAATTGCAGAATGCGCACGTTTCGAACAGGTTGGTTCTCTTCAGTGCAATGCAACGTTAACGGCTACAAATCTGTCAAGTACCTAAATCCGCTATACACAGAAAAACTAAGGTATTAATCAAACACTACTGCCATCTCGTGAGTTCATTCGAGTAAAAGTATGTATTTCTGAAATTTTTCCACGTTAAAGACGCAGAAAAAACTTTCCTTATGCTCAAGTCAGATCATAATATGCCGTAATGCTCATGATTATCATATTCATATTCAAATAAATTAATTCGACTGATCTGTGCAAAATATTATTAACAAAGAGGGTGAGCTAAGGTGATAGAAAGTTCTCCAAATCGACAGAGTGTAACATATATCTGTAAAACACTTCTAAACTCAATCAAACCCGATAAGTTTTTGTTGATCAGTGGGACATAATTGCAGATATGCGCACGTTCCGTACTTTTTGGTTCTCTTCAGTGAAATACAAGGCCAACGACTACAAATCTGTCAAGTATTTGTATCCGCTTTACACAGAAACACAGAGGTATTAATCATACACTAGCGCCATCAAGAGTATGCAAGTATACATAAAGACATGCCTTTGCGAGCTAATTCGAATAACGAAAACTTTCCTAGTGCTCAGGTAAGATTATAATATGCTGTAATGCTGTTATACATATTCAAATAAATTAAGTCGGCTGATCTGTATAAAATATCACTAGTAAGGATCGTGAGCTATGGTAATAACAAATCAATACAATATAACATACATATATTTAACAATTCTTAACTCAAACTCGATAAGGTTTTGTTGATCACTGGGGCATAATTGCAGACATGCGCACATTTCGAACTTGTTGATTCTTTTCAGTGCAATGCAACGCCACCGATCTGTCAAGTACCTATATCCGCTTGAATTCGCTGGCAAAGGTGTTTTATTATTCTTGTGAATAATTAGAATAAACTTCAAATACTTTCAAAAATATTTATTTAAACTTATCAGTCACCTTGTGTTACATTATAGTTAACCTAAGTTACATTACTACTAAGCGCCAACTGTTAGCGTCGTCATTCCTGCCAACAGTCTTCTAGTAACTACCACTAGTACCACTATAATAATATTGAAATAACTAGTATTCTCTAATACAACATCTCCCTTTTCAATACATTTTAAAATCTTTAAATGTACTTTCTGATTTTTAATTCTAATTTCTTTCATTATCCTCTTCTTTTTGATCAATATTCTTGACATTTTGTACTTTCACTTTACAAGCTACTGCAAAGTAGTTTTTAACAACATATTTTAGATACTTTTGACCATATGCTTTGCATTGTCTTGCTGCATCTGTAACACTTGAACACTCGGCTTCCTTTTTTCTCGTTGGGCTTTTTCGTCTTGTTTTCTCTCTTGACATTTTTTGATATCTTCTTCAGCACGTTCACCTCCGCTTTATTCTCCTGAATTTCTCCAATCTGTTCTTTAGTAATCTCAATGCCCCCACACATTTTCACAGCTCCTTCCAATTTTATTTCCACCATCGCAAGCAGTTTTTCCTGTAATTTCTTGTCTGCGATTTCAAGAACTATGGCATCAAGAATGAATTTCTTTTTTTGATCTCCAAATCCACATGTTGAAGCTAAGGTTAGAGCATCCATGTAATATTTGTTGAACGACTCGTTCTCTTTCTGCTTTCTTTTGAAAAATAAGAATCTTTCATATACTTCATTCATTTTAGGATTCGTGTATTCTTGAAATTTCTCCAAAACCTCATCGTAGTTTTTCCTTTCCTGGGCTTTCAACGTTAAATTATTGTAAAGTTCAACACCTGCCTCGCCAATAATATTAAGTAGAATAGATACTTTTTGTTCACTCGACTTCTAATTTTTTTCTTTGGCTAGCAAATATATTACAAACTTTTGTCTAAATTTTTTGAAATTTTCAGCAAGAGACATTTTGGCATTTTTCATCTCGGCTTACACCTTACTGCTTACCGGTTTCCAATCTTCAGGCTATTCTTCATTATTACCCTTTATACACATATGCCTTCGGATTTTAGCACGACTGCGCCATGTTTCATTATTCTTGTGAATAATTAGAAATAACTTCAAATACTGTTCAAATATTTATTTTAACTTAGTTAACCACCTTGCGTTACATAACAGTTAACCTAAGTTCTTTACTACTGAGCGCCAAATGTTAGCGTCGTCATTCCTGCCAACAGAGTTCTAGTAACTACCAATACAGCGTCCTGCAATAGTGCGTTCTTCTTCCATAGCTGCCGAACCAGACATCTTAGAAATTTCGTTCAAAAAAGCTTTCACATTATTTCTATTTCTGCATCTAAAGAAATTATTTTTTCAATATACAGGATGTTTCCAAAAAAAAATTCAACAAACTTGTGATTTTTTAAATGGATAGCCCTGTATATTTTCATGCCTTCACTATCTCTATTGAAATGCAAAATCTTATAAATATTTTTTCAACGGTATAGATCTTATTCAGAGAAAATTGGAAAAAGTTGAGCGCACAGCACTCCGCTAAAAGACCTAAAACGGTTGTAAAAACAAGACGTAACTCGAATATGATACGAATTCTCGATTACTGAAAGATTCATAGAGTCATCATAACACAAGATGTCCATTATAGATTGCCAAATATGGTGAACTAGAAATTGATATTTCTCGGTTTTTTAAATGTAACGCTCTATTAATTTTTCATTAATTTTATTAATTTTATATATGAAATACCATGCCCCTGGTCATACGTAGGTCAAACTAATAGACGATTGACTAATACAGTATATGAACACCAACTTGCTGTCCGTAAAGCTGATCTATCTTCCGCCATATTCACACATCAACCTGATACAGGTCACAAAATTGACTTTGACAGTTGCAAAACTATTGCAACCGAAAAAATGCTAACAAGTCGCATTATTTGGGAAGCCCTCGAAATCGAGAAGAGACCAAACTACCTCCACAAACGCGATGACAGCAACGCCTGCCCGACACATGGAAACCTTTAATATGTCGTCTTCCTTTAGCAACAGTTCCCCACATAGGATACCCCCCACCACTCATACCTCCACTCCTGTCACCATGTACAAATAGCCGTACTCGTTGCTCTACAGACTAGTTCGCGATAGTGATTGGAGACACTGTGATCTACGAGACTACTGGTGATGAGACCTGGGGAGTAGGCAGATCGAGGCCCCGGCGTTTAATCACTTAATTCAACTATTGTTCTTGATAATGGCTCCAAAATCGGAGCCGAAACGTCGAACAGTTATAAATTCCAGACGCCGAGAACTCAAGTTAAAGGATTTTTCCTAGTATATACATATTTATCAGTACGGCAATACTTTATCATATATATATATATATATATATATATATATATATATATATATATATATATATATATATATATATATATATATATATTGTATGATTATCGCTCAGTTTTCAGTTTTCGAATCACTTATTATACCTCTCTATAGCCAAGCCATATTTCAAATAATTTTAATACTAATAATAATATAAATTATTATCATTTTTTATTTCAGGATCCTGCATAATAATTCATGGAAAAGTTTTGCATTCTAGTAAGCCAAATACTTCTAATTTATCAAGAAACGTTTATACCTTCCATTTATACGAAAATCACAATACGATATTTTCTGAAGAAAACTGGACACAGCCAACAGAAGAATCACCACACCTTTCAATTTATGAAAATTGATCGAGTATTACATTTGTATCTTGACCTACTTTCAATTTCTGAATAAATCCACCACTATTAATTAAATGAAACCTCATTAATTGAAACCTAATCTAAAGATTAAGTCAACTGGTGCCTTTTCGATGTGATATTTTCTTAATACTCGTATAGTATATCGCAGCAAAAGTGGGGCAACTGACCGAACAGTAATTATCATCTACGTATGTTTTATATTATTAGATTACAGCTGAAATAAAACGATACTTAAGAATATATCTACTACAATCTAGTTCATTGAGGTATTGAAGTAAAAAATTGTCTAAAAAAAAAGGAGACTGAACATCCCATTAAATTAAACCTACAATAAAGAATCGAATGAAACCTACAACGAAGTTGTGAAGAGTTCCGTATTCTATAAGGACGAGTGACAGAATCTTTCATAGATTGTATAGATTACATCACTAAATCACGATATTTATCTGCTTATTACCGTGTCAAATACTTTTTGGCACTGTAACTTGACAGATGTGCTTAGTGAAAATAACAAAGAGGACGCTTCAGATTACAATGGCGTCCTCATTGTATTGAAGCTCTCAGATGAAAATGCGGGTGTTGCGAGGGAGCTTCCACCTCTTAGTTCGGGAGACGGCATTTCGTTTCCGAGTCTGCGCATCTGAAACTCATCACACAGGCTGATGCGCAGGCTCTTCCTGTGACGCCGGTGACTATATGTTCCGCTTGGAACGGTGATCCTCAACCGCTATATACTTTGCTCTATATGAACTCGGCGGGGACGGTTAGTCACGAATCTTTAGACTGATCGGGTCTTCTATTGGTACGCCAGTCATTGACTGAATAAAAATCTAAGCATCTTATTGACACTATTGACATTATCGATGAGAAGGATGAAGTTCAGCCTCCGATCCTGAGTAATGCCCAAGTCTTTGATATGGTCAACTCTCTTCAAATTTGATCCACTTATGCTATATGGATAAGAAGTTGGGATCTTGCCGCGAGTGGAAATTATGGTCTTGCATTTAGAAATATTTAAGAGTTGCTGATTAGAGATGCAAACATTTTCAAACTCCTTCAGTTCCTCTTGGATAACTTGACAGTCCGCTAAGATTTTGATAATAAAAAAATCCAACCGGCCGAGAAAAAGAGTATCTTACATTTCTTGAAAACAACAGAAATATTGTTCATATAGATTCAGAAGAAAAGAGGCCCGAGAATGGAGCCCTGTGCCCCAGAAGTACATTCGTAATCAAAAGACTCAAATCCATGTACAGAAACAGAAACTTCACTTTGTCGGAGGACGATTGCACTTCGAAAGAACTTGGCAAAACTATTGCAAATGCCCTCGCCTCTAATAGCAGATATACAGGCATGGGTTACTGAAGAAGAAAACCTACTACTTTTGTTTTTGCTGAGTGTTAGGTTGAAAAAAACATTTTGAGTTATTAGGCAATTCTTTCTCTGCAGATTTTAGTAAATTATTACAGTTCTTAAGCGCTTGAACTCCAAAAAGTCTTTTGTGTTTCAGTAAATTTTCCACTTTTTATGGATTTCGTACTTTCTTTTTACTAGTCTTATTGTGAAAATCTCAAGTGAAAGATGGCGACTCTCCGCTTTAACTGCTGGACAAATGAAGGGCCCAAGTTGTGAGGAAGCAAAGTAGTTGCACAAAATAAGATCGATAGTTATATAATTATCATTACGAATACCATTAAATTACATTAATTCACATACATCTAGATTATCTTAGGTTGGAATATTTGATTTCGACACTGGATGATTCGAGAAGAGAGCAGTCAGCATTCGTATCGGATACCCATCGAACAGTGGAACAATTGAAATCACCACATATGATAACAGGGTCATTCTCGATGCTACACTTAATATCATTCAACTTTGAGACAAAATTATCACTAGCAACAGAATCGCCAGGGGGCAAATAAACACAACAAAGCAGGATCTTCCTAGACCCTACGTTCAAAATAACCTATATATTGCTATGAAACCATGGAGCAAAGCTGGCGTCGTATGTATTCTTTGCCGCAATTAATACACCTCCTCCGACCCTCTTATTAGATTCAGAGGATTCACAACCACGACGAAATGTAGTGTACATATTCAAAAATATTATTCTTATTTTTTTTTAACATATAATTATTGGTTACTTATTGGTAGTTTAGGAGATTTTGTATTTTCTTTTGTATCGTATCGACCACTGCATTGTTTCTAATAAACAATTAAAAAGGGATTTTTGGGTGATATTTATTTTATTGCTACACTGGTAGAGGAGTACGCAACTAATTCCCTTTAGATAGGCAGGCATATCTCTATCTGGCGCCCATTTTCCCAGTCTGAGAAACTCACGCCCATCTTCACTTTGTTATAGCCGCGAGCCTGATAACCTTGTGACCGGCTTCCTCAAAGTCCACGTCAGAAATCAGAACGATAAGTTATTCTCTTCTCCATACATACACCTCCATAAGAAGGTGTTTTAGTTATGAGAACTTTGTGACATAGCACAGCAGAATGTAATACTCTTCTATTCTCCATACTCAGTCAATTCGAAAGTAGGACAGTATGACTAATTCTCTCTTATTCTGAAAATCAGATGCAAGCAAGAATTTACAACTTTCTCAGTTCGTCCCTTATTATAAAAAGTCAAACATCATCAAGCCAAATAAAGTGTCGCAATAATTCAGATGAGAGTGAACAAAGGACACACATAGAATAATCTTGACACTTAAACTCAAGAATTCATTGTGTTTAGGGATCATTCTCAAATTCATATGTGCCTTTTGAAGGTGAGAGGAAATATGTTCAGAAAATCTCAACAGATAAAAATCAATATACAGACCAAGATTTCTCATATAATCAGAAATCTGCACAATTTCGCCACCGATCTTGAAAGACCTTCCCGAGGAATAAGATTGTCTCTGTCTCATCCAAGTTAAGCTTCAAATAATGTCGACGGGACACTTCCAAAATGTTGTTCACATCATAGTTTAGGACTGCGACAGCCTGATCTCCTTCACATGGCGACAAAGATAATTACATCTGACAAATAGTGAACACAACAGGAAACTATGTATTTCACAAATTGCGATATGAAAATTATGAAAAGGAATTAAATAAGGAATTACTTTGTTTTCTATCACTTTTTATTATAACTGATATACAGTGACTCGAGTTTCGTAGTGTTTACTACATTTTCAAACTGAATGAACAAATTAGATCTCAACTATTATATATGGGGATTGTAGGCTTCGGCAGAGCTTCGAAGAGAGGGGTTTTCCAAAGTTCCGTCTGTTCGTTAAGTACGTGCTTTTTAAATTTTTCAATTTCTATGGATTCCAGGATGTCAAGTTTTTTCCCTTTCGCTTCCACGTGCAAGATAACAAGGTTGTTCAATTCTGGGAACGTGTGATCTGTAGTGAAGAAATGGTTCGCAAAATTGGAATTATTCTTCCGGTTCCTAAAAGCAGATTCGTGCTCTTTGTACCTTTTATGGAAAGGTCGGCCCGTTTGTCCTATATTTTTGTTTATGATGGAATTTATAGTTTTGGTTTCGAACTGATTTTTTGTGGCTATTTGTCTGATTGTATTCATTTATACGTTAAAGAGGGAATTGGATACAATCACACAAATAGCCACAAAAAATCAGTTCGAAACCAAAACTATAAATTCCATCATAAACAAAAAACAAAAGCAACTAATTTGTAAACAAATTTACCCCATCTCCAAATCAGATCATAATAACAATAAATTCATAAAACTAACATATTTTGGACCAATTTCACAAAAAATAGCTCAAATTTTATCAAAAATTAACATAGTAACAGCTTTCACACCCTCCCATAAAATTTCTAATTTTTTTTTTAATCCGAAAGACAAAGAGAACCGACTGAATAATTCTGGAGTCTATAAATTAAGTTGTCAAGAGTGTAATAGTGTGTATATAGGACAAACGGGCCGACCTTTCCATAAAAGGTACAAAGAGCACGAATCTGCTTTTAGGAACCGGAAGAATAATTCCAATTTTGCGAACCATTTCTTCACTACAGATCACACGTTCCCAGAATTGAACAACCTTGTTATCTTGCACGTGGAAGCGAAAGGGAAAAAACTTGACATCCTGGAATCCATAGAAATTGAAAAATATAAGAAGCACGTACCAATAATAAAACTACTTAACGAACAGACGGAACTTTGGAAAACCCCTCTCTTCGGAGCTCTGCCGAAGCCTACAATCCCCATATATAATAGTTGAGATCTAATTTGTTCATTCAGTTTGAAAATGTAGTAAACACTACGAAACTCGAGTCACTGTATATCAGTTATAATAAAAAGTGATAGAAAACAAAGTAATTCCTTATTTCATTCCATTAAAATGAACTATCACAAAGTAACGGACTACTCCATCGAATTGTGAAAAGGATTGGTCCCAATATATAGTCCTGTAGGACGCCTCTACAAACTTTCAAGAATGAAGGAATAAAACCTCTATAATGTATATATTTTGACACCAGAGATACTAATATATTCCAAAACAGCCAGAAGCATTCCGTAGTCTATTGTATCGGAAGCCTTAGAATAATCGAGCCAAGTCAGATCAGTCATTTACCTTAGTCGGTAGACTGGAGTATATCGTCCATGATTCTCAAAAAACATGTGCCACACAACTGTTCTGCCTATACTCAGAGTTAATGTATGATACTTTGATCGTTCAAATGATTTTTCACCTAAAAAAAATTATCTTCTCGAGAATCTTGAAGAATGCAGGAAGAATGCTAATCGGTCGCAGATCTTTCATATCCTTAGGCGCAGTATCCTTAGATACAGGTAGTACAAGAACAATATTCCAATGACTAGGAAAAACCGAATCAGCAAGACAAACATTAATAACATAAACATAATTTAACATAATATTAAAACCATCATTATTAACCGATTTACTCTTTATACAATTAATAATTCTCAAAACAACTACTTCATCAACCTCTTTGAATTAGAAACACATTCGTGAACAATTTTTCCGATCAGAGTAAAAAGACAAAAATTCAGAGTGCGGTTGCGAAATAGGGATAGAATTTGTAAAATACCTATTGATACTTTCAACGTTTTCAAAGTGAGGAGGTAGGTCTATATTTTTTCGTTCCAAAAAGCCCATTCTCCTCAATCCAATCCAGACTTTGCCCGTTGCTTGATCGTTACCAAGAACCCTATCATAAAATATCCTCTTCTCCTTTCTTTTTGCTGCAGTAACAAAATTTCTTAGGTTTTTATAAACTTGCCAATCACATAACTTTTTTGATTTTTTAAACTAAGCGAGCGCCTAGTTACGAGTCCTGACCATGTCCTTTAAGTATCAGTAACGCATGGGGTGTAATTTTTTGTAATTATTTATGTCCTAAAAGGAACGTGGAGATCTAACAGGGACAAGATATAAGTGGTAAGGAAGTCAACTTCCTCATCAATTCAGCAATCAGAATATACACATTCTACAAGTTAATTTACTAACTATGGAGCTAAAGAATCTCACATGACATTTTGAGACCTTTTTCAGTGAAAAAACCTCTTCAACTATATCTCAAGTCAGCTTGCCATATTCTCCTTAGTCTTCTATATTGAGACAGTATTAATGAATGCAATAGATGGTTGTTATATGTTCCGTCTTAGAGACAGCCCTGTCATTTGACATCATTTTGTCATCGATACTTAGGTTTTTCACGTTGATATTGCGATCTAGCAGTTTTGAGATTTGTTTCGGACTGCTTAGTTTTATTCGACACTTCAGATTATTTGTTTTCTAATGGTTATATATGGCCTTAGAAAACATGGAAAGTCTTATAGAGATTTTGGTATATTTATGCCTGTTAATTTCACATGACACAGCATTCGGAATTATAAACTGTTTCTGTCCTTATTCTACTAGCACTGAGCTCATTATTTTTCTATAACCAATAACAAGGTTTATTTCATTAATTCGGTCCACCCAGAAACTGTCTTTCCAATCAATTACGTTAATTTTCCTATTTTTGTTAGTAGGGATGCATCGAGCACCTCTAACGTTCACTCTTTGAAAAGACTCTTAAATTATCATCGTACGGGTAGTCATACTTATCGTATGTAGCTTCTGCTACATTATGCATTATCGTTCAGGTAGTCAAATTTGTCGTACGTATCTTGTGACATTTCGGTCCAAGCTATCTCGGGTAGTATATAGTAATCCAGTCGATTGCCAAAGTATTGGCAAATTCATTGCATTTGTTTTTAGTGTAATAACCGTACCCTTTGACTTGGTTTATATACAGAAAACTATAGTTCGTTGTTATCATAGTGAATTATGAGTGTTTTACTTTAATTCCTTATCAATTTCGTTGGTTTATTTTATCATGTAAACAAAGCTAGTTTATCATCGAGATAACTACTTACAAGTACTGAATTGTTTCAGCCGTTACTTTTTGGTAGATGATCATAATTAAAACAAATTGTAGAAATTACTATGTTTTACTACCAATAAAAAGATATATTACACATTTTCTTGTGACTCGAGTTTCGGAAAATGAACTATCCCATCATCAGACAACTGAAGACCTAACAGTGGTAAAGAGGTATTTGAACAAAAGTGATAAATATTTTGAATATTTCAATAGA
Organism: Megalocaria dilatata; assembly: GCA_034642435.1. NCBI lineage: Eukaryota > Metazoa > Arthropoda > Insecta > Coleoptera > Coccinellidae > Megalocaria > Megalocaria dilatata. The sequence continues at coordinate 102,239,322 of CM067854.1, read as the reverse complement.
TTCTACGTAACACCTAATAGTGGTACAGAGGTAACAAGCGGAACGTGATAAAAAAACCGGGTTAAAAAAGGGGGGCCTTCTAACAGATGGTACCCATTTAAATATCTCAAATAATTTTTGGGGTTACATAGCTCCGTACAGTAATTCATTATTTTTACATTATTTTGTTGTATATCTCAAATATTTGAATTTACATAGCTCCGTACAGTCATTCATTATTTTTCACATTATTTTTATTGTGAACGAATTTGAAAATTTCAATAATCAAGTTTCTTTTCTTTTGAATCTACATGTAAAATTTTCTTAAGGTTTTCTTTTGTTTGAATTTAATGAAAAGTAAACAAAAATCCAACTTTTGCCACTCATTCTTTAGAAACAGTAATTCCTTCCGACAAAAAAAAATCTTAAGAGAATTTTACATGTAGATTCGAAAGAAAAGAAACTTGATTATTGAAATTTTCAAATTCATTCACAATAAAAATAATGTAAAAAATAATGAATGAACGTACGGAGCTATGTAAATCCAAATATTTGAGATATACCACAAAATAATGTAAAAATAATGAATGACTGTACGGAGCTATGTAACCGCAAAAAAATTATTTGAGATATTTAAATGGGTACCATCTGTTTAACAACCTTCTTTGTCGATTGCCGACATTCCGATATCTGTTAGAAAGCCCCTCTTTTTTAACCCGGTTTTTTCATCACGTTCCGCTTGTAAACCTCTGTACCACTATTAGGTGTTACCTAGAATCTATTGAAATATTCAAATACTTTTCACTTTTGTTTAAATACCTCTCTACCACTGTTAGGTCTTCAGTTGTCTGATGATGGGATAGTTCATTTCCCGAAACTCGAGTCACAAGAAAATGTGTAATATATCTTTTTATTGGTAGTAAAACATAGTAATTTCTACAATTTGTTTTAATTACTCACAAGTACTCTTGAAGTAAAACTCTTCACTTCATCAATCTAATATACAGTCCACATAAACCCATCGAAGTTAATCATCGAGATTAATTGAATTGCAATTACCTTTTATTTCAAAATACTGAAATAATAGGCAAAATACTGGGGTAAACTAACCGTGGTACGAAACATTTTTGGTCCTTCGGGCCGGATCTCCGAAATATTTGGTCCATATGAGACAGATATACGATACTGGAAAACATTGTAATATTGAAACATCACCTGTCACGGACATTGATCCTTGGTTCCTGGAGAAGGCAGCGAATGTAGAACCAACCGTTGGAGCTCAACATCAAGTGCTTATAAGTGCAAACGTGAGAGTTCATCTAAATAAGTGTAAGTGCGCTGAATTTTGTGTCGCTTCACGTGCATTCAGGATTATTCCAGGATCAAAAGTGGTAAGTCAATTGTATCACCAATTAATTTATATTTATATCAGAGGCTCATATTTTCCCTACATTTTGAAGATTGTGTCTATTTCAATATTGATTTATCGATGAATTAATAAAATGTCAACATCAGAAATCCGGCTCTTAGAAATTAGGCGAAAACATGCTATAAGAAAGCTCACCTCTTTCGAAAATCATTTGGAAACAGCAGACATCTGTTTTACATTTTTGGAACAATTACTCGGCGAAGTAGACTGAGAGTACGATACCTTTATGGAAATTCAATCCGAGTTGGAAGTACTCGTACATGAACCTGAAGTTATCAAAAAATTGGACGATGAATTTGCTGAGAGCTATTGGGTAGCCTTTCGCAATGCAAGACATTTGTTGAAATATCGCGAGTCGAGGTATCGCCTCTGCAGGATTTATGATTCTGTACTACGGATAATCGACCAGAATTAGCAACTCGCCAATCATAGCCCGTCAAACGAAGAATATAAAATTATTACTCTATTTAGTGAAAACAGATTTCACGCTATCCAATACACCACATATACCTGCGATCAAATCCTTTCAAAATTCCATTTCCAATACGAAATTGGAATCGCCAGAGATTACTAATAAATCAGTCGATAATTCACTTGACGCGACTCATCCAGGTCGTAAAAACTTCAAGGAAACGTTTGCCCATAAGGGTCTTTGGTCAAAATACCGTACTTCTAAACTCCCATTGTGTTTTAAAGTACCAGATGTTGCAGAGAAATTACGAAATCTGGATATGGAATATTAAGGAAATAACGGAAAAAATGTATGAGTCTATAGGAGATTGTACCCCTGCCGTTGCCTTGTTCCTAGATCTCGCAAAGGCGTTTGCTACTGTAGCTCACGAACAGGTGCTGGGATTTCGAAGGTGTTGGCATAAGAGGAAAGGCCCACGCTTTGTTTCGGTCATACCTGCGAGAGCGGAGACGATGTGTCAATATTGGAGATGTTAAGAGATCAGAAAAAGAAATATTCTGTGGTATACCTCAGGAAACGGTTTTAGGGCCTACATTGTTTAATGTTTAACTGAAATCCTTGTTAACTATGGAGACCGATGGGGACATCTTGGGATTTGCAGATCATGTGATTTTCTATTCCTCGAAGACAAGGCATAAAATCAAGCAGAGGATTGAGACAGATATGGAGGCAATAATAAGCTGGTTCAATTATAAATTATTAACAATAAATTTTTAAAAAACTATATTTTTACCCTTGACCAGTCATAAGAATAAATTGCCTGCAGATTAATAATCATGGAGAACTAATTTTGGTCACCACTGAAAGGATGAAGTATCTCGGAGTTACGATAGATTCTCACTTATGGCACGATCATGTGAACAATGTTTGTGACACGATGATTGATGTGTAGATTCAGATATTTGAGAAGCATATTATCCGTAGATATCTTGAAGGTTTTATATTTTTCACTGGTCGAGTCTAGGATTTCGTATGGAATTGTTACCTGGGGTGAAGTCGCCAAGGTTCACCTGGAAGAACTACAGATTTTACAGAAGACAATTTTAAAAATAATATCAAATAAAAACAGAATGTTTTCATCCGATCGATTGTTCAGGGAGGCGGAGGTAATGGATATCAGGCATATCTGTTTCACCAGGATGATACTGTATACTAACAAAAAGGATACCAATAGATTCGAGATTTTGAATCATCGATACGAAACGAGGGCGAGAGAATCAAGTAAAGTAAGAACAGATTTCGCAAAGGAAACGATGTACTATGTATATCTATTCTGAAACATAGATTCATGAACTATCTATTGAGAGAAATGTTGGCTTCATGTTCCTTGGGTATATTTAAGAGGATTTTAAAGGAATTTGTGCTCGAGAAGAATAGGAGGGATATAATAAAGCTATTTGATTTTACACCTTGATATGGCGCTGTGTTGTTGAGGTTGTGCATTATTGATTTTGAGATGTTTGTGTTTTGTATTTAGTGAAGATGTATGTTTTTTTTTGTCATTTATTTTTGTTTTATTAGAGTCATGTAAATGAAAATCATACTCACGGACCGCTTCAGCTTTGTGAGGGTGTTTGTTTATTGAAATTTTATGTTGAAATGTGAGAAATTCAAGCACATAATTTAATTCAGATAATCGTATTATCATCATGTATACATTTTTTTTTACTGCAATGTAATTTTTCTGCTCGAATAAACTTATTATTATTTGTTAGAAGTTTGCTTTGCCATTGCGATGCAACCAACAATACAAGCAACTGTTTTGTTGGATTTTTGCCAGGTCAATATCAAATGACGATTCCCGTCCTAATAAAGAAGACTCGCCCTTGCCACCCTACTCTCTGTGGATCCCGTACGGTGGTCAGCCGAGCAAGCGTCCATGAAGTCTCTCTAACCTCGATCCGCTTGTGCTGTAGTTACATGATGTACAGAAATTTACCACATACTACCATTGTTAATAAAGAAGGGAATAAAGAGTTCTTTAAGTTCAACTCTAATTTAAAATATCCAAGCTCTGCCCAGCGATAATAATTCCAACATTATTATTATTATTTGTTATCGAAACAAAATAATATTGAATATTATCTCTTGACCTTACCTACGGATATACAAATACACTTTCAAATCCGTAGAAAGTTTGTTTATGTATATACAAGGACATATCGTCTGAGGAAAATTACGGTGATCTTGTTATACGCGGTCAAATGCCCCACAAGTGTTAGCAAACACACATTTCACATCCTAGCCCACTACGGCTGATACAAAATACAACAAAGTGGCCTCCGAGATTTAGTGGAGGCATGGTTATTCCTTCCTTTCAAAATTTCTAAGAAGAAACGGAAGAAACATATCAATCGCGCTATACTTCGTTTTGTCTTTCGCCTAGAGCAATTGCGATTTGAATATACAGATACAGATCCAAAGCGGTTGTGGGACCGTCATAAGATGAGGTAGACATGAATTTATACCTGTACAGTTATAGAAGTTCTGATAAATTCCTAATTTACTTTATCCAAACATTCTTCAGTTTCGTTAATCGACATATTTCTGGAAAGGTAAAATACTACCTATTTTGTTTGAATAATTCCTATATATTTTGTACTTGTCATTAATTATATATTTTATTCACTTCTTAGCAATCATGAACCACAACATTAATAGTAGAGTCATTCGTATTGCAATACAAATATTCGTACAATTGAAATAGACGCAATGTTCAATTCGCGTTTCTTATAACCTATGTTTTTTGAATCAAATGAGCACCATCCTAATCATTGATTTTCTTGTGACACATTGACTTATTTTTCGACAAAAGTATCTTGTATACATATCCTAGAATTCGACTTTGTAACTATACCATTATTTCTTAGTGACAATGGTAAGAAAATGTGTAAACAAATTTTATTCTCTTTACCTTGTATAATCAACCATTATCTCACTGCCACTTATGTTTTTCAGCTACTGATTTACTTGTTGTTTGTAATTGTTTAATTTCACTGCCGTTTATGCAATTCAATGAAATTTTATGTAGGATGTGTGTACCCATATTTATGTATTTCTTTTATTGATTTTTTCTTCTTTCATTATTGTTTTATTAAGCTATTGTTTTCGAGTAATCGTCACCCCTTTAGTTTCTGAACGTGATCGTTCAAGGGGGAGAGTATGTTCCGTCTCATTAGAGACGGTCCTGTCGTTCGACATTATTTTGTCATCGATACTTAGGTCTTTAATTATGTTAAACAGTTTTGAAAGATATCTGTTTTCATAAGAGGGATAATCAGAAACAAAATTTTGTCTACTCAAAATATTTAATTTATAAGATTTTTGTTAACAATTTATATTTATCGGATTTTGTTTTATCATTTGGATATCTTATAAGGAATGTTGAAAAATTTTTATTGTTATGTTTACAACAATCGTTTCACTATCACAGTAGCATCATCAGGCAAGATTACATTTTGAATAACTGAGCTTGTTACCGAAATCCGTTGCTATTTATATTACACTAAGTACAATAAATTTTTATTGAGCACTAAAACCCAAAAAAACGGTGTCTGCAAATATATTCAGATAAGCTGGAATTTGGGTTTTAGTGCTCAATAAAAATTTATTGTACTTACTGTAATATAAATAGCAACGGATTTTGGAAACAAGCTTAGTTATTCAAAATGTAATCCGATGACGCTACTGTGATAGTGAAACGATTGTTGTAAACACGACAATAAAAATTTGTGAAAATCAGAATAACCTTATTTAAATATTATTTATTTTTACCTTTTAATTTCACACGACACAGCATTCGGAAATATAAATTGTTCCTGTCCTTATTCTACTAGCATTGATCTCATTATTTTTCTATATCCAATAAGAAGGTTTATTTTATTAATTGGGGCCACCCAGAAACAGTCTTTCCAATCAATTACGTTAATTTCTCTCTTAAGTTCAGTCTTTGAAAAGACTCTAAAAGCATTATCGTTCGGGTAGTCAAACTTGTAGTATGTAGCTTCTGCTACATTAAGCACTTTTATTCTCGTAATAGTCAAATATCACAATCTAATCGTTTTTGGTTATAAGTCTTTTACTTCAATTCCTCATCGTCGTTGTGGTTCATCATTATTAGATAAAGGAAGTTGGAGACCAGTGCATAGAGCATAGAGTGTTCTTTGATGTCAAAATAACCCCTATTCATCAAAAATGCAGTCCACCAACATAATTCTAATTAATCATTAGGATAAATTAATTTGCAATTGTCTCTTATTTCAAACTACTGAAATAATTCACTGCGGTAAACTAACCGTGGTACGAAACAGTATGACTTTACACTTTAGCATAATATTTCTCATGGAGCATTTGCTATCCTTCTGAGTATTTTTGACCGGCTTCTCTGAATTGTCAATATATTTGATTTGCTTATACATCCCCAGAGCTTGATACCATATACCCACATAGGCTAATCTAATATATAGATGAGTATCTTGTTTTTCAATGCCAATTTAGATTTCCCACTTATAAGCCAATTAAGTTCTCGTGTTTTTGAATCTATTTGCTTCGTTTTCTCAATTATGTGTTCTTTTTATATATGTCTGCTATCTAAATGCATGCCCAAGTATTTTGCACTTGGGACCTCTGGTATTAGTACATTATTCATATATACCAGTGCACACTGACCTCTGCGTAAGGTTAAATTCACTTGCAGAGATTTGGACTCATTTATTTGGATTTTCCACATGTCGGGCCTTCTTTTGATTTTTTTCAAATGTTTCTCTTATTTATTCGTGGCCTTTTGTGGATCTTCGTCAACAGCTAGAATGCCTGTATTGTTTGCGAAAGTTCCCAATATGATATGAGGACTTGTAAGCAGGTACAGCGGTGTACAGCACGTACAGCAGTGGTCCAATGACACTTCTCGGAGTACCTCGGAGTGGTTGTATTGGGTAGTTCGGTTCCTCACTACTAACTATCACTTTGAATCGTCTTTCACTAGCACTTCTATAATTCATAATAACAACAAGCTAATTAGTCAATAGGATGTGATGGTGTCTTTATCTTTAGCTTTATCTAAGCTTGTTAATAAGTTTTGTGAGCAGATTAAGGATAATCTGATTTTGGTTCATGGTTTTTTAATGAATTTGTATTTTGCTACTGAAAGTAACATTCTTCAGCCAGCTTTCCTTGTTGTAGTACTCTGGCATAAGACGGATTGATTTGTTCAGGAATACTGGGTTGTTGATTTATATTTTTTTTCTGTTGGATTTGGTATTTCATTATGTGTGGATTTTTTATTGTGATTCTTTGTTTGTTTGAGAACTTCTTTGTAATTTCATGGATGACTGCCTTCACATAGTCCGCATCTGGCCGGGGTTGATATTGATTTCTTGCAACTTTTGGAATCGTGTTGTTCACCACAGTTTACGCACATAAATTCTTTGCAGGTGATAAACAATCTTAACTTCCTTGACGTATATCTAATTACATAATTATTGGATTTTTGCACGCTTGTTCTAGGGAACAGGGTGCTATCGTTTTGCCCAAATATCTGTAATTTTCGAATTTTGAGCCAAAAATGGTCCCAACCGACTAGGTTGGACTAGTTGAAGAATACGAGGTCAAACGTTATTCTATCTGGACAACCTGACCGGACCGACACTCTAACTTTCAAACGGAAAGAGCTTTCTAGCTCTTAAGTCTCCTGACTTGAAACTTTTAGAGTAGATTTGGAGCCTGAATATCGTGGTGAAGCTCGTTAATGGTTGTTCATAGGTGTAGAATAGTGGATATTTCTATCATGAGAAGAAAGTGCTCTCTACCCACAAAAGATAAATAATAGTAGGAATTTTGGTGTGTGGAAAAAATATTTTCAACATGAATTGATACATATACCACTATTTAAAAAATGCGTAGAATAAATCAGTTTATTAATAGTGAGCAGAAGGAAAAATAAATTATTGTACTCAAAAATAAGTAACAAAATAGAAAATCATTAAATATTCCGAAACGAAATAAAAGTTAGTGTTTTAAAATCATTCATTTTCAGTAGCACAGATATGTCTTCAGTAATCTGTGAGCAGCATCTAGTACCTTCTTATCGCTGACTTCTACTAAATATTGTTTTGCTACTTTAATATCATAATAACTTTTGTATCGATCTACGTAACTTTTGTTATATAAACGTCCTGATATCGTCCATGTACTTGATTTAGTTCCATTCTTTTTCTTCAATATGATAGCAGAAAAATTCGTTCAACATTATTTCCTGTTATCTGTAAGTAGGTCTTTAGTAAAAGGGAAAATATCATTATTTCTAGTGCCACCTATTCCCCGAGGTAGTGAGTAACGTCTTATTCGTTGCTTAAACTCAGACTTACTGTCCTTTTTATACGTCTATGGGTAAACTAGATATCGACCCTTTCATCTTGAAAAATAGAAATCTAATTTCCATTTGATATTATATTAGGCTTTAAATATAAATATCGTTTCGTATCAAATAATCCCAGGCAATTCATAGTTTCAGAACTTCGGTAGCTAAAGCAACTGTAGATCAACAATAATATAGTCTTGATGATCCATGACAGCAACCCTGCAAATGACAGACGCTATCTTCTCCCGGGGTTATTCATTCATTTGTTCTTTCTCTCTTTTATGGCCTCAACTCTTTTTTTATGTAGCCAGTCCTCAATTTCGTATTTTTCATCATATTTTTCAGTCATAATTTTTTTCAATATTCACTCTCATCCATACTTGGACTTTCGACAATTTTTATTATTAAATATTTGTTGTATTAATAGTGTTCTAGAAGTTTCAATTATGCTGAAGATTATTATGCTTAAGAAAAGACTACACTTCTATGAACTTCATAATATATTTATGTTCATATCCTTATATACCCAGTATAATTATTTATTATTAGTTTAAATATCAGTCATAGTGCCTCGAGTGTTAAAATTACATCACATAAATCAGAAATAAAGGATAATAGCAGGTCAATCCGAGAAAAGGTATGTGGATATTGTATAAGCACTCTTAATTTATATATTGAATGGAGTAGTCCGTTACTTTGTGATAGTTTATTTTAATTAGAATGAAATAAGGAATTACTTTGTTTTCTATCACTTTTTATTAACTGAATATACAGTGACTCGAGCTGAATATACAGTGAGTCGAGTTTACGAAACTCGAATCCCTGTATATTCAGTTAATAAAAAGTGATAGAAAACAAAGTAATTTCTTATTTCATTCCACTCTCAATTTAAAATGGAAATTGTCTATTCTATCTTAGTTTAAATTTTGTTCCTACAGAGATCCTTAAATGTTCCATGTGTTTTCACTAAACCATGTTCTGTGATGAAGAATATTCTATGATTTTGCTGTAGACATGTTATCAAAAACAAATCTTACAAAGCTTCTGACTATTCGTGAAACCTTTTTTTAATGGATCAAAAAACTACTTTCCTCTTTTGGCAATGATGAGAAGTATACACATCGATGGAACGTGATTTATTTAATAGAACTCGATAACAAATTTAAATATAATTTATTATAACCAAACTGAAATATTCCATTCGTTTTACATTCGATAATCGCTATCATTGTCAACTGATAGAACACAGAATGCCACAGGATGAAAATTATCTAGAAACATAAATCAATCTTCCTTATGTTACTCTTAACTGGCAATTATTTAATTCTAAGGGCCAATTGCAGTGTTACCAATAGGCAACTTTAAGGTTAGGATTGAACCCAGAAAAGTGTTTCAACCTTGCTGGTTAAACTCATACCAAAAGTTAATCACAGGCTTATTTATCCGGTTGAATGTTAATTAGAGTAACATAACCTCACTTATTCGTTGTTTGTATACGTTTACGTAGTTCGCACCTAAACACAGGTGGCTCACCGGAGGAATTAATAGCTCATAGAGAAATAAACAACTTTATTTGTCTATAAAATAGCTGTAAAGAGTATAAAGCTGTCGACTATCGTTTACTATCTTGACACCTAAGCTCCCAAATACGGCGCTAGATTTTTCGAGAGATGTAAGCTTTGAATTTATCAGAAATATTGTTTACATCAGAACAAAGTAATTATACTGGACAGTTATAGCAAAAATGAGACAATTGTAAATGGTGAATGGCAATATAACTTATTTCATGTTCCTCATATACAGAGGAAAGTGCATCATTTTTATTATAAAAGGCTCTCGATATATTTGAGATATATAAAATATAGCTCATCATGGATAACTAACGTGATTTATCATTATTATTAATTAAGAAGATTAGTAGAGCCTAGGCCTATTGAGACTCAAATAACATAATCCCTACTATAATATTATAAATGCGAATGTAAGTTTGTTTGTTACGCTTTCACGCAAAAACTACTGAACCGATCATCATGAAACTTTGTACATATACTCTTGAAGGTATTAGAAGTAATATAGGGTACTTTATATTTAAAAAAAAAAAATTTTTTTACGAAAGATAAAACAATTGTTTGTCAAAAAATCGTCAAATTTAGCTACTTCAGTAATGAAGTTTTACTATTATTATACCCTTACCCTTTATCTTTCATACTTATTTAATGACTCCACTGCGGGCGAAGCCGCGGGTAAAAAGCTAGTATCACATAAATTTGTTTGAAAAATAAAAATATCATATTCAAAATGAAAATATAATAATAATCCAAAAAACAAAAATCACACAAGCACTAGTTGACCGTTCGGAATCCCGAAGTGAAAAGCTGTCATATCCATTCTTGAACAAATTGACACTAACAGCATTTACAAGATCCACCGATAGGCCATTCCAAACATCGAAAATTCTATTTGATAGAAAATTTTGCTGGGTCGGTGTTTTGAAGACATCCTTGGCGAGTTTGAGGCTGTGACCACGCAGATTCACACCAGAGCTCAACGGGAACATCTGAGAAGGATCTACACCAAACAGATTGTGGAGAGCTTTATATGTTACGATGAGGTGTCCACGCAGCCGGCAATCACCCACAGTTGGCAAGGAAAAAATTTGCAGTCGGGGTGATTCCAGGGCAGCCTCGTTGCAAAGTGCTGCACTAATTCCAGGTGATCCCTGCCGTACTGGAAGATCAGATACCAAACAGGACTAGCGAGCTCCAAGATGGGTCGGATATACGACTTATACAGAAGGGTGCAAGTTGGAATGTCCATACATGGAAACGATTTATAGAATATGTATAGCACCTTATTTGCTTTGGATGTAATAGAGATTATATGATCCGACCAGGTTAGCGTCTTGTTCACAGTTAAACCCAAATCTACATGAGAATCCGCAGACTGAATCAATGAGTTATTCATGTAATATGGTAGGAGTGGGTTCTTTTTTTCTATGTGGATAACTCGAAATTAAGAGATATTCAATGACATCAAGCACTCGCTGCACTAATTCTCATCGGTTTTCAAGTCGTTCTGTAGTCTCGTGATCAGCTGTGGGATCTGCATAGAGCTTCAGATCGTCTGCGTATTGTAAGCAGATAGACCTAAGGAGATGGGAAACATCCTCAACATAAACCAGAAAGAGTACTGTGCCCAGAACTGTTCCCTGAGGCACACCACTCGTGACCTTTCTGGGCCTAGAGGCACTATCAGACACCCTCACTTGAGAAGATTTGTGAGAACCGATCTTTCAGGCAAAAATCCGTGCTGACACTCAAGGTAGAACTCAATTCTCTGGTAGGAAAGGTATCTCTTGATAATAAGCCTTTCACAGACCTTCGATATGACAGATGTTAGGCTTATAGGTCGGTAATTAGAGGCCAATAACTTACCTCCCGACTTGAAGATGGGGTGACAGAAGCCTTAAGCCAATCGATTGGAAGACTGCCAGAATTAAAAGACTCGCTAAATATAAGACTGAGCGGAAGTGCTAATGAAGACGCACACTGCTTCATCACAAAGAGTGTAAAACCATCTGCGCCGGGAGCAGACGAAGGATCCAGGGCAGCCAACTCCTCAGGGACGGAGGAGGTGCTGAATGCTATATCTGAAAGACTGGCCGTTTTTCTAGGTGTTTTTATATCTGGCATCGCATCATGAAGTTCATCGGTGTAATCAGAAGAAAATCCACGGGCAAAAACTTCTGCAGATCTTTCAGAAACGAGCAGAGGGAGCCGTCGCTGCCCTTCACAACCGGGGCAGACACCTTGGTATTCAAAGATGATCGTATGAATATAAAAAACTGTTTTCTATTCTTCGAACCCGCTATCTTTTATTTGGTATGCTTTCCTAGCCTCTGCCAGCAGTGAATGTATTGTGTTGGAATATGATCTTTGAACTTGATAACTCTCCGATGACCTGTGGCGAAGGAAACGCCGTCAGAGGGTCCTCTTATGATGCAGAATTTTTGCAATGTCTTTGGTGATCCAAGGTTTTGCAGGATTGAGTTTAGTCTGGTGAAGTGTGGTGTGTGCTGTGAGTAATTTATCAAATGTAGATACAACAATATTCCACATCACCTGGACTGGTCTATCACGGAATTTGTCTGCCCAATCGACTAGTGAGATATCATCATTCAGGCCCCGAAAATCTGTTTATCAGAGCATATTATATAATAAAAGAAAAGTTTTTGGTGTTTTACAAGTTTTTTATTATAAAAGATAGAATAAGAATAAATAATCAAAGCACTGAACAGAAAATAGTTGAGTAGGTATGACTTACTAAGCCCCAGTAGAGGCATGACTTCTAAGTCGTATTTTTGTATTTGTTGGCTGAACAAATTTGTTTCAAGGTCTCGTTTTTAGATACCTGTGATACTCAGTACTTGTGTTATTTATATTTATCTTCGTAATTAAAATATAGTCAGTCTAGAAAGTATCCGGAATTTATTATTTTTCATAATTTTAATATACTTCTTTTTTGTAACATTCTAAGACAAAAGTAATGTATAAAATAGGTTTTTCAGATAGTCGGCTATGGCCAAAGTTGCAAGGCAACACTATTTGTCAAATATAGTTGATTGTGCATAGGTATACAATTTATGAAATAATGTCGAAAGCCCGAAACACGTGTCTACGGGCTTTCAATTATAATTTTATTTATGTGAAATATCACAACGAGCATTAATCTTAATTGTTTGATACTTTACGAAATTTCGATCACTATAGCCATCTACCAAAAAAATAATGAATTTCTTTTTACCCTACCATTATAAACTCGACTGCTTAGATTGCTCAAAAAACGCTATTTGTTGAATATGTAGAAACTTCGGAATCCATTCACCTGAACACAAAAGAAGTTTTGATAAAGATAAGAAAGGCTCACATTAAGAGAAACACCTTCTAGATAATCTTCTTTTTCAAATAATCATGATATTTTACGTGTTGAAAATAGAAGTCTGAAACTGAGTTTATGGGAAATATACGAAATAAATAAGCATATATTATAGATAACAACATCCTTTCAAACAACCAGACCTACTTTTATTACCCCTCTTCTCAAAATTTTTGAAGGATTAGTCTGAAGCGTGATTCTGTTATAAATTCCTGAAAAATAACATTTGTACACTCTTTTCCAAAACTATCAATTTAAAATAAAAAAATTCTATTTTGTATTCTGACGAAGTCCTTTGCCATGGACGAAACGTACGTTAGTACTATTGAAATAAAGTAGAATCATTTCTACCAGGCATCGGCCAAATCAATCCAAGTTTTGACTGACATATGTTGAGTGTAAAAAGCCTAACGTATAATTCCTCTGATGTTAATGAATTATTCATGACGTCAGAAATTTCGCACTCACCATATGGATGGCAGTCATTTAAAACAATTTAGACATAATTTTAACAGCTACGAAATGATCAGTAATGAAATTTAAAGTTTTAAAGTACCAGAGTCACACTATTGGAAACAGTTGAAATTAACATGTGCAAGAACTTTAAAGTGATGCTCAAAGAGCAAACATATGTGAACAGATCAGAACCTTGTTGAATATTTTTGATCGATTAAGTAGTTCCGAATATATTTCCCAAATATATTTTACAGTTATTTGTATCACTCTTTTGTGGCATATTTTACTTTTTCTTATTTCCGTACATTTGACTGCTATTTGTACCCCCGTATTTGACGTTTTTGCTTAAACTAAATGTGAGATGTAAAGTTGCAATTTTTAAAGTAAGTAAGTGTTATAACATAAATAGAGGTTAATTCTTGATAGAAGGTATAGAAAATTATAATATTTAAATATTTTAATATTAGCCTTCTACATATTTAATAATTAAAAATAATGTCATATAAGTACCACTTATATCAAACCATATATAAAATGAACATTCATTATAAGACATCCAAATGATATAACAAAATCCAATAAATAAAAATTGTTAACCAAAATCCTATAAATTAAATATTTTGAATAGACAAAATTTTGTTTCTGCTGATCAATCTTATGAAAACAAATATCTTTCAAAAATGTTTAACATAATCTTAAGAATTTCATCATAAAACTATCTTACTTAGAATATTCAATATTATTGGATATCTAACTGAGTTATTTACTATAAAATCTAAAGATATGTCCAAAAACATTACTGAAAAACAAGTTTTAAGAGAGACTTTGCTTCGTCAGTATTCAAATAATTCATATTCAATAAAATATAACATCAATCAACAAAAAAATATTTACTCACCCTTCAACAATTTAGAAAACTTCTGGTAAATGAATACTGAAAAATTTAAATGGAGTTTAAATGGAGGTTAACTACAAATAAATAGTTATTTCTTTAACATAAATAGAGGTTAATTCTTGATAGAAGGTATATAAAATTTTATAAATATTTTAAAAATTTTAAAATTAGCCTTCTACATATTTAATTCCAAAAGATTATATTTAAAGATTATAACTTCTTAAAATTAAAAAATTTTAAAAATTGAAATTTTTTAAAATTTTTAAAATATTTATATAAAGTTATTTCTTTCTTTAAGATCAGGGGTAAATCACAGAACTATTTGTATGTAGTTAACCTCCACTTAAACTCCATTTAATTTTTTCAGTATTTTTTTATTGATTGGATTTTTTTATATCATTTGGATGTCTTATAATGAATGTTTATTTTATGTCGTTCGATATAAGTGGTACTTATATGACATTATTTTTAATTTAATTCTTGAAGTTATAATTATTGAAGATACTTTTTTGAAATTAAATATGTAGAAGGCTAATATTTAAATAAAATAGAAAGGCCTTTTACTTGATAGAAGAAATATAACAAAATTTGAATATTAAAACAAATTGATATATGTTTATCTTCTACAATTTTAATTTAAAAAAATTTTTATTCAAAAAACTTTTAGAATTAAATTAATGTCTAAAACAAGCACCGCTTACATTTAATAGATGTATATAATCTAAACTCAATATACAATGTCAAATGGAATAAATAAACCAAAAGATATACGAAAGTCATTAAAATTAATAAATAAATATTTAAAGGAGACAAAATTTGTTTCTGGTCTTGCCTTCAGAACGCCATTTGCATTTTAAAAACATGAACACACTTAAAGGACTTCTCAAAGAATATAATTTATTTGAAATATTTAATATATTTAAATATTCGAATAAGTAAATTCAGAAATCTCTCAAAGCATGCACTATATCTTCAAAAAACAAATATAGTTCTAAGCAATTCCGTCTTCAGTCCTGAAATATATTCAAAATATCAAAATCAAAAAACTAACCTATATCAAACAACTCACCACGTGTAAATGAATAATGTTTCGAGACATAGATCATCTTTATAATTCAAGATTGATCTATGTTCTAACAGAATCAAAGAACAGTGTGAGCTATTTTTAAGGCTTACTTAAATTCATTGACATTCCATAATGGGATTTATTGAAGCCAAAATATAATTATATATTATATATAAAATAAAATAGAAAGGCCTTTTACTAGATAGAAGAAATATAACAAAATTTGAATATTAAAACAAATTGATATATGTTTATCTTCTACAATTTTAATTTAAAAAATTTTTATTCAAAAAACTTTTAGAATTAAATTAATGTCTAAAACAAGCACCGCTTACATTTAATAGACGTATATAATCTAAACTCAATATACAATGTCAAATGGAATAAATAAACCAAAAGATATACGAAAGTCATTTGTTTTTTGAAGATATAGTGCATGCTTTGAGAGATTTCTGAATTTACTTATTCGAATATTTCAAATAAATTATATTCTTTGAGAAGTCCTTTAAGTGTGTTCATGTTTTTAAAATGCAAATGGCGTTCTGAAGGCAAGACCAGAAACAAATTTTGTCTCCTTTAAATATTTATTTATTAATTTTAATGACTTTCGTATATCTTTTGGTTTATTTATTCCATTTGACATTGTATATTGAGTTTAGATTATATACGTCTATTAAATGTAAGCGGTGCTTGTTTTAGACATTAATTTAATTCTAAAAGTTTTTTGAATAAAAATTTTAAATTAAAATTGTAGAAGATAAACATATATCAATTTGTTTTAATATTCAAATTTTGTAATATTTAAATAATTTAAAGTGTTAAGCTGACGAAGCCACAGTGTTAGCGAAACGATGTTGTAAATTAATGGATTACTGGAATATTCTTTATCTAACTTATCTAAACTTTTATATAAATAATTAAGAAATACCGAACTAACTATCACCTATTTAATTTATATATTTGATGATTCGAAAACTAATTTAATATAATTTTGCTTTCAGGATTAAACAATCGAGACTATTCAGAAAGTGTGTTACAATTAAAATGAAGACGATGCCCTATTTGAGTGATCCTAAGTTGTTACCAAGGGTTCAAAATGTAAGATACAATTATACTCTCCGAAATTCATTAGTTGTGAAATGAATAAACTCAAGTTCATTGTGTAGTTTAGATTTGAATATTTTCAGAGCATAATGGAATAATAAAAAGAGGTTTTTCTTGATAGAAGGATCATTACAAAATTCTAATTATTATACAGATTTATTCTGTTAACCTCCTATAAATTTTAATTTAAACGAATTTTTATTCAAAAACTTGGAATTAAATAAAATAAATGTCTTCAGGGCACACTGTGTCAATTTACTAGACACATAGAATTATCACTTATTACATAATAACAAAGGGAATAAAAGGATTCAAAGATTGTCAATTAAAAATAATTAAATAAATACTTGAAGAGTACTTGTTTTGATAAAACAAGGTACGAAACAAAATTTTGTACTCTTCAAGTATTTTATTAATGATTTTTAATTAACAATTTATATCTTTTTGAATTCTTTTTTTTGCCTTTGGAATTATGTAATAAGTATTAATTCTATATGTCTACTAAATGAACACAGTGCATTCTAAAGATATTTACTTTATTTAATTCTAAAAGTTTTTGAATAAAAATTTTTTGAAATTAAAATTTGAAGGGAAGGATATTAACATTAACATTAACATTAAAATTCATTAGCAACACAAAACTTTAAACAAATTCTTTGCTCAACGTAATCACCCATAGTAAAAATCGGCACGCACTCTGACATCGACTGACTTAATCAGTTGTTGCAAACACACTAGTTGACAGATCCCGCTCAAGATTGGCATAGTAATTAAGGACAGTGGTACCAACCTAGGAAAAAAATTTTTTACCTGCCTCATTGCCCCGCCAGATTTAAATCGATAATTCCCGGTACTTTCTTGACAGAATGTATACCATTCGCATGCGTGCATTTATGCTGGTATGGATTATTGTTCTATAATATTTTTTATCAGAATGATGTGGTGTATACAGCATATTTGTCAGTATATAAATGAAGAAAATATTTCCGGAAGAACAATCTCCAGCAAAAAAAAGATGTTAAAGGAAGATGACCTGATAAATAGACTTAAAAATTTAACACAATCATATACTGGATAGAGAAGTCCGTTACTTGATGAAAATTTATTTCAAGTCAAATAAAAAATTACCCTATTTTCTATTACTTCCTATTGCAAATGACGTAATGTGTAACTTATATAGGAAATGAATTGGTTCAAAATCGTTATTGCAAGAATTACGGTTTAAATTAAAATCAATGTGGAATGTGTCTTGTAACTATAAGACGTATTTATAACACGTCAGTGATCTTTAAACAGTTAAAGTAAAAAAAATGAAGAATATTGTTTATACTTTCGCATAGAAACGACTGATTTTTGAAAGTAAATTAGGACAAGGTATTTTGAGAGAAATATTAAGTCGTTTCAGACCCTACAATCATTCAACTTTCTAATGGTCTACGTTTGTAGAATTTAACTGTTGGAAATCTTAAACGTTGCTGAGTTGGAAAATGCTTATAATTATGTTTTGTTTTGAATATAGCTCAATTTTAATTATTTTTGTTTTGGTACGTTCTATTTAGTTCTCATTATATTCAATAAAATTCAAAATTATACCCATAACATTTTTTAATTGATAATTTATTATGGCTTTTTGCAGTACTTGGAGGGCCATGTGGAGGACCGTGTTGACATTGATTCAATGGCTAATTGGCTGCAAATCACTTATAGAGAATATTCTAGGAGGAAACGTAATGCTTTTCGAGCTTCTGTTAGCAAAGCCTACTCGATTATACTGGATAGGTATGGTCTTGAAGAACAAGATAATACTAACAATGACGAAGAAGCTAAAACTGAACAACCTAAAGAACGAAGTGATGTAAGTTTTTTGAAATGTATTTCCACTACTCGGAATTCTATTTATATAGGTTTCTTTTAACATGAGTTCTCTGATAGCCTCATTCCATTTCATGTATTTTCTTTTATATATATATAAAAGAATGTAATCAATTCTTATTTTTATAACTGAAGAAATAGACGATTTCATGTCATGATTCTGGAAGAATTTATTTTCTTTAGTTTATAATATAACAGAATAACATACACAAAATAAAATAATAACATACAAAGAAATAGAAAAATAGCTTAATAACCTGGAATAAATCAAAAACAATGCTATTTCATCGGTTTTCTCAATTCACATTTCTAACAACTAACTAAATATAACATGTGACACTTTTAGGTTAAAATCTTAGACATAGAACATAGAAGTTACAAAGTTGTTTTCCCTAAAAATAACAGTCTTATTTTTACATCCCCCCACACAAAGTATGCACCCCTCATTACATGCTTGCGTTTTCACATGGGAGCAACTTAGTTACATGAAAATAGTTATTGTCATTTCTTTTATTTCCAATATCTAGTCTCCAATTTTAAAATCATAATGTTTCCTATTCTTGTCGATCAGTCTTTTATTGTATTCATAATAGCGTAAAGAATTTTTATATGCCAAAAAGCAAATTTACCAAAAGATAAGGAAATATCCTTATCTTTTGATGAATTTCTTCCTTCAATAAGTTCTTCTGGAGCAATGGGATCAGTTCTGCCACAAAGTAAATATTCTCATCTATATCCAGTTGTAGAATGGTCTGTTCTATTGTATTCTTCAATACATTCATCGGCTTCATCGGCTATTTTCGTCCATGCCCTAGTTTTTTTGTAAACTTCATTACACATAGACCACAAATTTTCATGACTTTTTCTTACAGCAAAGCAATATAGTCAATAATCAGCTAGTGGAACTCTATTCAAGATCATCACTGAAAGAGAAAAAAACTGATAATAAAGAACTAATAGATATAGCTACTGATGACCCCGATAAAGAAATACAATCTTTCATTAACTTCCCAAATATGGCTCAAGACATTGACGAAAGATGCAGTAATGTTCAAGGTAAGCAATTTTGAAGTACTGTGATAAAAAGTTATTATTTTCACAGAATAAGTTTCCAATGATTTGAATAATCTATTTCAATGCTTTATCATCAGACTAATTATCTTTCATTAATTTTGCCAAAGATGTCAAATAGATATTTGAATACAGTACCTCACTGTATTCAAATATCTATTTGACATCTATTTGACATACTACCTTATAAGTGTCTACGTAAAATCGGGAGTAACATATTTCATTGTATCTCGCGATAAATGAATTCTCGATATTTGTTCAAGAATCAAAGAATTCAATCTTACTCGTATATTTTTCCACCAATTTATATATAAAAGAGCTCATTTCATTATATTTTTACAAAATCTATTCTTGAATAAAATATAGTGCGGATATCATTTGTCAAAAACTTTTCAATAACATTGCGTAATTGTTGAATATTCAAATGATCGTTTTTTTTGTGATTCACTTAACGGTCATGCATAGACAAAAAAAAATTCAATTATATCCGGGAAGAGTACGAAAATTAGAAAGCTGTAAAATTTTCAGTATCATGTCTCCACATATTTCTACAGTTTAAGCAAATTGTTTAAGGTGATTTTTTTAATTCGACAATGAACAGAATATTCAGAAATCGAACCCATTTTATATCGATGCTTGGAGGTTAAACCCAGGCCTTTCAAGTAGTCATAAACAGTTGAATTCGATAAATTTAAACTCACCGATTTCACGTGTTGTTATTCGCCGATTTGCAACAACTAATGACTAATGACTAATGGTAGAATTTATTGAAATTGTACACACACAAGCCTTGCTATATCATCTCTCAAAACATATAATGATTAGGCGGCTTAAGTGTGAAGTTGGGTTCGAAAAAAACAATTAAATCTTTTGTCAGGAAAACTGAAATTACTTTCCTATTATAGACATAATACAAAGAGTTACAATCTCAGATAAGCTTCAAAATACTACTCTGTCAAGAAAGTACCGGGAATTTTCAATTAAAACAACATTTTTACATTTAATCGTCAAAATTTATTGGATCGCCTTCAAAATAGGCTCCATTTGCTCCAATACATCTATGCCAACGGCACTTCCAATTATCGAAACATTTTTTATAGGCGCGTTCCGGGATGGACTTTAGCTCTCGCGCCGAATTTTGTTTTATGGCTTCAATCGACTCAAAACGGGTGCCACGAAGGGGCAATTTTAGTTTTGGGAAGAGGAAAAAGTCGCAGGGAGCCAAATCCGGCGAATACGGTGATTGCTGAAGCACGTTTGTTGAGTTTTTGGCGAGAAAGTCGGTCACAATCGTAGCTCGGTGAGAAGGCGCGTTATCGTCATGCAAAATCCATGAGTTGTTCGCCCACAAATTTGGCCGCTTCTTAGGGATACGCTCACGCAAACGTTTCATAACGCCTAGGTAATACTCCTTGTTTACCGTCTGACCCTCTGGAACGAATTCGTAGTGCACCACGCCACGGATATCGAAGAAAACAATGAGCATCAACTTCATTTTCGAGCGGCTTTGGCGTGGTTTTTTCGGTTTCGGCTCATTTTTTGCCACCCATTCCGATAATTGCTGGCTTGTTTGCATAACGTACTCGTAGACCCAGGTCTCATCACCAGTTATAATGCGTTCCATGAATGTAGAATCGGAATTACAGCGATCCAGCATGTCTGAAGCAACCTGTTCGCGATGACGTTTTTGAAGAAAATTCAGGTCTTTCGGTACGAGTCGTGCGGCCACCTTTATCATGCCCAAAATATCAATCAAAATCTTACGTGCGGACTCGTGGGATATCTTAAGATCATGTGCTATCTCTCTCAAGCTGGTACGACGGTTTTCCAGCACCCTTTCCTTAATTTTATCGACGTTATCTTCGATCGAAGCCGTCGATGGGCGACCACTTCACGACCGTCCTTGAAGGCTCTGTACCACTGATATGCACGAGTTTTCGATAGAGCATTATCACCAAAGGCCTTTTGCAACATTTTCAATGCATCGGCACACGAAAATTCATTTGCAACACAAAACTTTAAACAAATTCTTTGCTCAACGTAATCACCCATAGTAAAAATCGGCAGGCACTCTGACATCGACTGACTTAATCAGCTGTTGCAAACTTACTAGTTGACAGATCCCGCTCAAGCTTGGCATAGTAATTAAGGACAGTGGTACCAACCTAGGAAATAAAATTTTACCTGCCTCATTGCCCCGCCAGATTTAAATCGATAATTCCCGGTACTTTCTTGACAGAATGTATTAACGAATAATCTAGACATTGTCATTGGAACATTACTAATCAAGGAATACCTGAATAATTTGGGTAATTTAATAAAAAAATTCAGGGTAAGATTGTAAATTACAATAATGACACGATTTTTTTAGACAGTGCAGAAGAGTTTTGGAATTTGTCAATTCACATTTTTTTTATGTGAAAAATATTAGTCGATTAGAATAAACTAATTCCTAATGACATCTTCATTGAGTCTTGCCTCTTATTTTTCATTCTTGAACTTTGGTGGCGTTTCAGTTGTTTCATTTTTCAAATATTGAATTAAATTATAATTCTTAATGTTCCTATGTAAAATACGTGTATTATAATAGTATATACAGTGTGGTCCAACGAAAATTTAACACCTTGATTTTCCGGCTTCAAAATAAAAATGTGGAAAATCGCTCGGACCCGTCAATTTCTGATTCGAGGGGGAACTACTTTTACGCTCTTCGAATCCCCGTAACTGCAACCCCCTAACGGGGGTGAGGACAACCCCTTGATTTTGAATAGGGATGAGGGGTGATGCGACACCTCATTTTGAAGATATTATCGAGTACTATCTGATCTTGAAATTTCGCATCAAAATTTCCATCGATAACGAAATGACAGGTAAAATAGTGGAAGAGTGCTTACTTTTGTGATTAGTTTATTAAATGCTGGAAATGGGCGCCATTCACTTCCATGCAATAATGTAAGTTTTGCTGAAAACGTCCACGTACGTTACTCAAGATTTCTGGTGTAATTTGACGGCATTCATTTATGATCCGAGTTCGCAAATCCTCCAGTGACTCAGTCTGGATAGCGTACATTTTGGATTTCAAGTGACCCCATAGAAAATAGTCCAGTGGAGCCAGATCAGGCGATCGGGTTGGCTACTTTATATGTCTCCTTCTTCCAGTGCAGTCGTGAGGAAAATTTTCATCTAAGAACTGACGCACGGGTTGAACGAAATGAGGTGGTGCGCCATCTTGTTGGAAAATGATCTTTCGATGGTCTTCTGCATTCTCCAATAGTTGCACGAGGGCTGGATAAATAGCGTTCTCCAATAGATATAAATAAATTTTCCCCAGAGAGATTACCGGGTATAAAAAAGGGCCGATGATCGGTCTACCTTTTTGGGCAAGAAATTAATCCTTTATTGGAAAATTAACAACATACATAACTACCTTTGAAAAATGTCGGATACGAATAATATTCACGAAATAAATTCCACATTGCCTCTTTCACTATTTCCACTTTTATTTGATTATCGATGGATATTTTGAAGCGAAATTTCAGTGTCATACAGTAATCGATACGATCTTCAAAATTAGTTATCGTAACACCACTCATTCCCATTCAAAATCAAGGGGTTGTGCTCACCCCCCTTGGAGGTTGACGTTAACGGGGATGAAAAAACCGGAAAAGTTGTTCCCCTCGAATCAGAAATTGACGGGTGCGAGCGATTTTCCATATTTTCATTTTAAAGTCGGAAAATCGAGGTGGTAAGTTTTCGTTGGACCATCCTGTTTATAATATTGATAACTTATTTATTTTATGAAAATCCATTGTACATTGGAGATCAAATATGTATACGAATGTAATCAATTCTTATTTTTATAATTGAAGAAATAGACGATTTTATGTCATGATTCTGAAAGAATTTATTTTCTTTAGTTTAAAATATACCAGAATAACATACACAAAATAAAATAATAACATACAAAGAAATATAAGGAAATGAAAAAATAGCTTACTAACCTGGAAGAAATCAAAAACAATGCTATTTCTTCGGGTTTCTCAATTCACATTTCTAACAACTAACTAAATATAACATGTGACACTTTTAGGTTAAAATCTTAGACATATAACATAGATCATAGAACATAGAAGTTACAAAGTTGTTTTCCCTAAAAATAACAGTTTTATTTTTACATCCCCCTACACAAAATATGCACCCCTCATTGCCCTTGCGTTTTCACATGGGAGCAACTTAGTTACATGAAAATAGTTATTGTCATTTCTTTTATTTCCAATATCTATCATATATATAGTGTTAGAAATTTTTTTCACTATTGGAAAAGGTCCTATTCTTATTTCATCAAGTTTTTTTCTATTTCATTTTGATTTATTTTCAACGTAAACATAGTCTCCAATTTTAAAATCGTAATGTTTTCTATTCTTGTCGATCAGTCTTTTATTGTATTCATGATAGCGTAAAGAATTTTTATATGCCAAAAAGCAAATTTACCAAAAGATAAGGAAATATCCTTATCTTTTGGTAAATTTCTCTCTTCAATAAGTTCTTCTGGAGCAATGGGATCAGTTCTGCCACAAAGTAAATATTCTGGTCTATATCCAGTTGTAGAATGGTCTGTTCTATTGTATTCTTCAATACATTTATCGGCTATTTTCGTCCATGCCCTAGTTTTTTTCGTTTTGTTTGCACCTTATTCTGTTCACTAATGTCTTAGTAGTTCATTCAGGCCATTAGAAAAAGGACAATCTACTGTTGTGAAAATCAATTGTATATTCAAACTTCTCATATGTTGTCTGAATTTTTCCGAATTTATTCCTAGGTATTGACTAGTGTTTTCATTGGTCGTTTATCTTGAATTTTATTAATTAATTTGATGAAATCTTAATTTGTTTGGTGTTTTGAAGTGCACACAAATGCATATCGAGTAAAATGATCCACTAGGAGATGAAGGTATCTTTTTGAAGAGCGGTTTCCAGCAAAACCTCCATTTGTGTCTAATGACATTATTTCAAATGGTTCCTTTGCTGGGCCCAATTGAGAAAGGAGACCATACTTTTGGCCTACTCTCGTTTTATTTTTACAACATATGTCACATGATCCACAAACTTTTTTTGTCAGTGAATCCATATTCTGAATGTAATAAAACTTCCTGATTTTATTATTTATCTTACTAGCACAAATATGGCCATAATGCTTGTGCATTTTTCTGATTAACTCTTTTCCGAAATCATTGGATAAAATTATTTTTTTGTTATTTTTGTGCTATTTGTAATGTATCTCTTTCTTTACAACAGTTCTTCTTATATTATTTATCTTTAAGAGATTATTCTGTTGATCGTTTTTTATTTCACTTAATTCCACCAAATCAACTGTTCTTATATTAATACATTAAATATGAGCAGTGCTTATAAAGACATTAATTTCATTCTTGAAGTTTCTTAAAAAAAAATTTTGAAATTAAAATTGTAGAAGACAACAGATTAAATCTGTTTTGATTTTCAAATTTTGTAATAATCCTTCTATCAAGTAAAAAACCGTTCCTTCTTATCTTATTTTATATATAATATATAATTATATTATGTTTTTTAAATAAAAAAATTCATTATACAGTGTTGAATGGTTTTAACTAAGGCCAAGTGCCTTATAAGCTTTGTATGATTTTTTGTGAACATGGAATATAGAGTACCTTGGATATAAAGGTACCTACTTACATGTTTTTTGAAGATCATGTATTTCTAAGATGGCACTGGGTAAGTCTATACATTGTAAATTGAAAATCTTGCCCTGCCACTGACTGTTTTGAATGTTTTTCTATTATGTTGAATGCGTAGACATAACTTTTCTGCTACTTTGGAATTCAGAAGACTAATATTTGAGCCCGAATCATAAATTCCACATAATTCATTATTATTTATAAACACCCTCAATTTTATCAATGGCAGCAGTCTGAGTTTTTTTGTTTTGAAATGGCCTGATTTAATTCATCCTGTACCCCAACATTGTTTACACTTTTTATGTTACCGGGTAAGGTCTCTTGTTAAAAATTATTGGATTTATTCCTTAGCCGACCTAAAGTCTCCGGATTAAATCTTCCTGAAAAATCATTCTTTTCACAAATTGAGCATGGTTCCTTCTTAACTCGTTTTCTATTTGTTTGTGAATAGGAAGGAATTTGTTCGGCAGATTTATTCATTCTATGATTTTCTTTATTTCGATCGTTGTCATATTTTTTCGAACTTTCCAGCTTTCCCAACTCACCCAATAATTTCTCGAAAGTTGTTACATTTGATCGATCAATTCTATCTTGTAAAATATTTGGCAAACTTGTCACAATTAAATCAATTAATATGTCAGTTAGAAAATTATTTCGGAGATTCAACAACAAATTTTCTTTCCTGAAAGCGTAGTCAACCAATCTTCCTCCCATGTACCTAAATGAATAGGCCTCTCTATATTTATGCCAACTCGTTTCACAAAAACTCTCTATCCATATTTGAAAACTTTTGTCTAAACCTAATGTAATCGATTTAGAATCATACCATTCTTTCGCTATTCCATCCAGAAATAACCGTAAAATCAAAATTTTGTCTCTATCTTCTTCTACTTCACAACGCCTGCATTCCGTCTCGAATTCTTCTAACCATAAATTCACTGAAACACTCTTACCATCAAAATTATTCAGCACAAAATCCTCCTTTATCCTCTTGAAATCCTTGCTTTTTCTTGAAAGTTCTACCGTATCCTGTGGTTTTGGTGATTCTTGTCCAAATACTGTTCTAACGTATGCGGGTGAATAAATTAGATGTAAATATTCATTCTCAAACATTACATCTTCTTCGGCATCAAAATATATTTCTTTCAACGTACGAAATGAACCTCTTACTTTAATCGATTACAAGATATTCTTCACCTTCGGTAGAGCCAAAAGTTCATGATGGTCAGATATATCCTGTTTCTCTTCTGGTATTTTATAATATGTATTTTCCGTTCCCGTAGTTTTGATCCATTTGAATTTGTATGTATTTTTCTTCTTATCAGTCTTGAATGCTTCCAAAGCGATGCAAACCTTCATGGATGTCGTCATTATAGCTTACGTCTTTTATTTATAAGAATGTAATCAATTCTTATTTTTATAATTGAAGAAATAGATGATTTGATGTCATGATTCTGGAAGAATTTATTTTCTTTAGTTCAAATTATACCAGAATAACATACGCAAAATAAAATAATAACATACAAAGAAATATAAGGAAATGAAAAAATAGCTTACTAACCTGGAAGAAATCAAAAACAATGCTATTTCTTCGGAATTTGAATATCAAAACAGATTTAATCTGTTGTCTTCTACAATTTTAATTTCAATAAATTTTTTGAAGAAACTTTAAGAATTAAATTAATGTCTTCTTAAGCACTGCTCATATTTGATAGACGTATAAAATCAAAATTCATCATACAATATTAAATGGAATTAAGAAAAATCAACGAATATAAATTGTCAATTGAAATTAAAATATAAATAAGCAAACATTTTTTGTTTCGTTCCAGGCATGCGTACTGAACTCTTCAGACAAACGTACGAAGCCCTGTTTGTTACAAAATGTATTGTTTTCTGATCTTATATTAATGAAAAATAACTCTATCTCAAAAATATAAAACATAATTTCAAGAACTTCTCAAAAACTAATTTATTTGAAATATTCAATATATTTAAATTTTGTCTGAAGAGTTCAGTACGCATGCCTGGAACGAAACAAAAAATGGTTGCTTATTTATATTTTAATTTCAATTGACAATTTATATTCGTTGGGTTTTCTTAATTACATTTGATATTGTTTGATGAATTTTGACTTTATACGTCTATTAAATATGAGCAGTGCTTATAAAGACATTAATTTAATTCTTAAAGTTTCTTCTAAAAATTTTTTGAAATTAAAATTGTAGAAGACAAGAGATTAAATCTGTTTTGATATTCAAATTTTGTAATAATCCTTCTATCAAGTGAAAAACCGTTCCTTCTTATTTTATTCTATTTCTTCGGGTTTCTAATCAACATTTCTAACAACTAACTAAATATAACATGTGACACTTTTAGGTTAAAATCTTAGGCATAGAACATAGATCATAGAACATAGAAGTTACAAAGTTGTTTTCCCTAAAAATAACAGTTTTATTTTGACATATATATATATATATATATATATATATATATATCCAGCGTACAAGGCTGCATCCCCCCATGTAAAATTACCGGTATAGATGGCATCCGAGGTAAGGTGGCATCCAATATACGGATGCCAACTTACCAACACGAAGTGACATCGGTAAATGATATAAGGAAACATCCTTTATCGTTTGCGCTAATTTTCAGCAGGGTGCCAACTTGACCCTTTTTGGACCTATCTCGACTGCCGTGGATACTTTAGGTTCACCGAGTTTTATCATGGTGGCGCTCGGGTCGATTTCGTGTATACTTTGTATATCATGGGGCTATCTAAACAACGGTTCACTTGGCATCCAGTACATTTGACAACGTGGATTTGTTTAATTTGCAATTATCTTGCATTCGTTCTTGGAATTCATAAGAGTAGAAGGTGAAGATGGTTTTTTTCCGTTCGATCGATACGTAAGCAAACTGTGAACAGCTGTGGCTTCCTGAAAGAGCGAATTGTTATTTAGCGCTACGTTGGACATTAATTCGTATTGATGTTGAGGATTATTATTTTATTATGGATTTTTTTGCGTGCATGTTCTAGGTAATATCTTGCTATCTTTGAATTTTCAAGGTAGGTTTGGAGTCAAAATATTTTTACTGGATTCATTAATAAGCAATTTAGTTCTCTTGATTTCGGAGTTATTGATATTCGAAATTTTTTCCTATTTTTTACAATATTTTCGAATTGGAATGTGGTATAAAATAGTAAAATTATAACGTTTGTGAAAAATTTCGTCGTGTCACATAATGTGAAAATTCAAAAAAATATATTCAAATCAAGGTTTTCCCCTTATATTTCATATCAGTTCATATCGATTTTGTGTAACTGATTATACATTTTCGTTGATTTCGTTGAAAGGTTTATGCGTTTTTGCAGCTCAGTAATTGAAACTTTAGGAATAATCCACTTGGCTGATACGTAAACTTTTGGGATTGGAGCGGTATTCGAATTAGAAATATATTGGATTGCGTTAAATTCATGAAGTTTTTTTTTCTCATTCATCGTTTGAATAAAAACAAGCGTCTTGTATCGGTTTTATATACATCATTTTTTGTGTAAAATGGTGGTTTGACGTGATTCGTATGACTTTAAGTCAAGTGGAAGATAATTATCGCTGTTATCGAAAGTTTTATTCGTTCATGCAGCTCGGCGATTGAATTTGATTGAATAAACTGATTCTATCAATGCTATATTACGTCTCTCCTTCGAAGTTAAGGAGTATTTTTCACCAAAGGTACTTTATTTATTTAACAATTCAATATTAAGATTTTTATTTATTCCGCAGACTCCTAATATCTTTTTCTGAAGAAAAAAGTTCCTCTCGAATAGTACCAACTTGGTAATGACTATTATTCGCCACGACTATAGAATTTGATTCGAAAATTTGAAAGCTATATTTCAAGTTTGAACAATCATTCATTTCTACAAAGAAATCCTCTTTTCGTTCCAATTTTCATGCGTCACCATGAATCTCATAGCCAATCCTTGCACATAGTTTTTTTGTGTATCCCAATTCTATGAGGTTTTTGTTTGAGTAAATTTGAGTAAATGAATTCATATATATTTTTTCTCCGTAATATTCTTGCCAGCGCCTGGCCTAATGGACTCATACCGTAACGTTGAAAGTTCGAACCCAGGGCCAGGAAAGAAATTTTCTGGTTTCGGGGGACCGTCTGACCATTCGCTATTGGGTAAACAATTAAGGGCGCAGTTCCTAAAGTGGTATAAAGAAAACAGTAACGAACATAGAACACACGCTATCTCCTAACTCGCACAATCAAATGGAAAAATAAAAATACAAAAAAAATATCTCCTCGAATAATAAATAATATTGGTAGATTAGTCAAAAAAAAGTGAATAAGTAAGAATGAATTCAATGGAAAGAACAAGAGTAGTAAGTTTCCATTGTAATATTTCCCTCCTGTTATCTGATTTAATTTATGTCATTTCCATACAATGTGATAATGATGAAAAGTAATAGTTAACCAGAGGAGAAAAATGATCATATCATTTTTTCTGACTACTCATAATATAATCTATCACTTCATCAAAAAAGTATTTTCAACTCGCTCAATATCTGCTATTAAATGTTTGAATAATTTCCAAAAATATTTGCAGATTTTGCATTGCCCATTTAGACTTGAAATCTACGTGAAAATTTGAAATCTCTGAGCTAATTCCTAACAATAATAATATTTATTCACTTAGTTATCTATATACATTCGATAAAAACGTCTTCAAGCACTGCCATTTTCCAACGACTGTTTCATTGAATTAACACGAAGGAAAATATTGTCAATCATGAAAAAAATAAAAATCCACAAGAATATGGTAGCTTCGATTTGAATTTTTTTAATTCCTGTAAAAATTCCTAATACAATCCGAACGAATCATCCAACCTATGTGCAATCAATAATGTTTTACATATGACATCGAATGTCCTTTGTGATTCGGCGTCAAAATAAATAGTGCTGAACATAATTTTTTTTTAAAAGCACTGACGTGAGATCACTAGCTTCCATGCGCTTGTTCATCCATGAAGAAATTCGTAAACGGCGGGTAAACGGCTGGTGTAATTTTTCCAATGTCTCAAAAAACAGAGATCCACTCAAATTAAAGTTTGGCAAGAAGTTAAAGAATGACGGCTTTTTCAAATTTTTTCAAATTTTGTTATGATCCACATGAAATTCTGCATAAAATTTTACATTTACTCAACTAAAATGGCTTACTTAAAATGTTTTTGCGCGCATGTTCCAGGGAACAATGTTGTGTTCAAATATCTGGAATTTTGGAATGTTCAGCTGAAGAGAGTCTCAAACGGCTAGGTTGGACGTACCCATGAAAAATTAGTGGTTAAGTGATTATGTCCTGCCGAATGTAAAGACAGCAACTTAAGAATGAAAAAACCTAGATTTTCAAAATTTCAAAGCATAAATATGTATCTCGGCTGAGTTCGTTGGGCAACACCCGTCGAATAGGTTAGGAGTTATTGACATTTGAAACTTTATTTTTCCCGTATTTTCAAAACTAATGATCCGGTCGATGTGATATGGGGTAAAGATGAATTTCGTGAGAATCGTATAATTATGAAATAAAAAAATAAATATTATGTTAGTAGAGCAACGTAAGTAGAGAAAATCGAATGCTACCAGAACCTTCATGGGTGAGGGCACGTCAGCGCCTTTGAATTGAAATTTCGTATTTGGATATAAAATACATGAAAACAAGTTATTAGAAATTACTGTTTTACTACCAATAAATTAATATTTTACACATTTTTCGTAACTCAAGTTTAGAGAAATAAATATTCCTTCTTCAGACAACTGAAAACTTAAGAAGCAGGACAGAGTATTTATGCTTGTACAGGTGAAACAGATGATGAAAAGAGGTTAAAAAGAAAACAAACCCTTAACAACTATTTTTATGTCAACACGCAAAGAAGATTCGTCAACAGATGTGACTTATTTGAATTCACCTTTTTCCGAGAATATTTTTTCGTCAGAATTCGAAATTTAACAACGTTTGAATTAAAAAGTAACAAGTTCTGTGACGTTGGAAACCGCGAAAAAATTAAATTCCAAATTGTAATTACTTAACAGCGGTTTCGGAAATCTATCAGAAATCATAATCATCTGGCGATATCGATATCGCCTAGTCTGTGATTCAAAGCACATCGAAACCACGCACCGGACATCTCATACAGATTAGACTCCTTTCGACAACAACGGCCAAGTCTGATATTTGATGTGCGGGGTTACGCATCGAACATTCTCACTAGTTTTCGATTACTTCATCAGATTTCTGCGGAAAATCAATAAGAAAAACTGCTGGTTATTCATTTTCGGACCCTCTCAAATAAAAGACATCTAAATTTTAACTGAAAAATCTAAAATGAAACGTAATTTCTAATTTGAAATATTTTGAATTGTAAATAACGACGAATTACACTTAGCTCGTATTCAGGAATTATGGAGAAAAATTCTAATAAGCACTGATGTGACTTTAGGAGCTTTTGACCGCTTTCTTATTCATATGTCGATTTACACTTCAAATCTACTCTAACAATTTCCAATCTGTCAGTAACTTCTTGAAAAAGGCTCATATGATTAACAGTGCCATCTCCCACCAACTGATCTCATCCGAAACCAGAAATATATCATAAAGTGAAAAAACCTTTGAGTCGACAGGAATGTCAAGGAATCGAATTGAAACTTAACCTTGTATTTTTTTTCATGTGATTCTCCGTTTTTTCAGAAAAACAATTCTAAATTTGCAAAAATGTTAATCATCGAAAAAATCTAATTAGAAGTTTCAATTCTGATTTTTCTATACCGTTACCGTGCAATTATTGGCTTTTGGGTAAACAATCAACGCTGTTTCTGAACTGGCGTAAGAAAACAGTAACAAGACCCACACAGATCACAACCGATCTCCTAACCATTTCACCTAGAGCTAACCGCAAACTCCATTCATCTCATTAATAGTATATTTCATTATCAGTCCTAAAAGTGAGCTTTTCCCGTGCGCGATCGATCAAGTGTACTAACCATGGTTGAAGCCTTTCTGAACAATATTTTTCGTTATATCATTCATATTTAAAACTTATTTAACAAGAAAAATCAGTAATAATCAATCAGTTAATTTACAAGGTTTTGTTGATCACAAAACCTTGTCGAGTTCATTTGAGTATAGAATTGTTATACAGATGTATGTTACACTGTCTCGATTTCTAGAGCTTTCTATTACCATTATTCATACCTCTTATTAACAATGAAAATTAGAGGAAATAAAGTGTTTTCTTTAAATCATATTCAATGTTTTTGGTAGCTAATGTCAAAACCTAATTACAATTAATAATTGAATTTTCGGTTATTATTTGCAATAACGGTGATAGAAATGTTAATAAGACTTAGTTCTAATTACTAGATATTAGATATAATGAAAAAAATAATAAGAAATCTGTGTTTTGCATATTACAGGTGGTCGATTTTATAGCCATTAGCATATAAATGACATTAACTTATCGTTGTATTCTAATAAAAGTTACATAAAAAAATTTTTTTTTTAATTTATAACGATTTGATGGTTAAAGTTTACTAGTTGAAATATGACATTTCAGGAAAATGACCAATTTTTCAGTATGAGGTATTAGTGTTTCTCCAAGAAAACATAAATTTTAAGTCCTATACTCGAAATTTTTGTAGAACGTTTTTATCGCGTGATTAATGATATTATTCTTCATATTCTACGCACAGGTTCCTCATTACGCAAAAAATTTAACCTATGAAACAGTAAGTTACAATAGCATACTGTGGTATAGGTACTTTTATGATGATCCCGAAATTCTGCTAGAATAAACGACTCGTTCATTTGATAAGTGGAAGTGGATTTCAAAATCTCAGTTTCATCAGATCGGTATTTCCCTCTTATATTTGTATCTACATATACCTACAAACCTTTTCCGTTAAAACGTACCCTTAAAATTTCCACTATTCAATTTATTCCGTTCGAGTTTTTTATTGTTCGTGCACCAACACGACAGGTTTTTATTTGACCAAGGATTATTCATCTTCGTCTTGTGTTTATAATCTTCTAATCGTTTGAGACCGTCTATCCGATACTCGCGATATATGGATTCACAAAATAAAAATTAGTTCTTTCCAATTACTCAAAAATATTCATATTATTTTAGATCGGTATTATATATTTTTTTTATTCCTGCAATAAAAATGTTTGTTCGGGCGATCCAGTTATTTCGAAACATCCGTTTTATTGGAATTCGAAATGGAATATTTTTCAAATGTCGATCGATTAAACACAACGCAACAAAATTGCGGAATGGGATTGTGAACAAAATATCAATATAATTTGATATATTCTTTAACTTTTTTCTCTTTTATCTTTTTCTACATTGAATGATGTTAAGCTTCCAATTCTGCAATGAAAAATTAAAGTTTCCATTAGGATGGTATCGGTATTTCAATTCGAACACGGAAATATTCAGGATTTATACACAACCTAGCACAAAAAACCTTTGAAGTCGACTGAAAATAAGAAAGTTAAATTCTGAGGAAAATCTTTCATTTTTGATCAGTGTTACATTCATCTTGTCGTTACGAAAAAACTTTTCACTTCCTTAATAATGAAAGATGTGTTTAAAAACTAATCTCCTATTGGGAATATTGTTCATTTTGGAGGATCAACAAAAAATTTATCATCAGTAGATTTAACTTGAAAACACGTAATTTTTGGCAATTCTTGAACTCTTCTTGTAATGAAACATAGAATCTCAACAAAATAAAGACTCCACACTTAAAAGGCTCCACTTTTCCGCCTCTAATCAATACATATTGGCAAGACATACTGGAAAAAGAATATATTGAACTAAACTTTATACATATACTTTTTGCCAAAATCCGATAAGAAAAAAAAGCCATTTTCTCTTCATGGAGGAGTCTTCTGGACTACATGTTGCAAATCATTTCATCAATATTCCCTAAATCCACAAACAATTTGAGCAACTTCCGGTAAGTAATTTTCGAAATATTGATTTTTCAAAAAAAATATTTTTTTTACCTCTGGTGTGCAGTTCAGCAGTTCTGCTGAATCATCGAAATCGAGTGAGACATTTAGACTATAAAACTATCTGCAAGTTTGAAGTCACTAGGTCTTTTTTTCAGAAAGTTATCGTGCTCGAGAGCAGCCGTCAGACAGAATTGAATTCGACCACGAATTCTTTCGGTAGGTTCAACTCAGTCGTTTGAGGCCAGTCTCGGCTCAAAATTATAAAATTACAGGTATTTGGACGAATCGACAACGCGTTATGTTCATAGAATAAGAGAGGAAAAAATATTGAAATTTATTCAAACAGAGAGAGTTTTGAATATGAGAATATGGAAAAACATATAAGGAAATAGATTAAACTATGTGATATAATTCTGAAAAAATATTAATTCTTCAATAATATTCACGAGAAATTCAACTGATCAATCAATTCAATAATTCACAATAATGAACCATCAAAACTCGCGTATCGTATGACTTATCCGAAGCAACAGAATAACAGCGAACCCTGAAGAAATCCCCTTCATGCTAGCAATCGTTCTGTGTAATATTTACCGCTTGAATATTACCATTCATCACACCAGACAAATACAGCAGTATGGCAACATTTCAGTGTGCCACCTTGGCTGGTACTAAATTATACGGCAGCCAACTTGTACCATTATAGGTAAAAAAGTATACGGATGCCAACTCGACCGCTATCTATACCGGAAGTCATCTTGTGCGGAAAAAAAACTCCGAATATACACGAAGTATACACGAGGATGCAGGCCGATACCCTTTTTGTACGGATGCCAGCTAGTTCGGCAGATGTATATATATATATATATATATATATATATATATATATATATATATACAGTCGACTCTCGTTAATTCAAACCTGCGATAATTCGAACCTCTCTATAATTCAAAGTTATCACGAGTTCCCTACTAAATCTCTTTATATTTCGAACTAAATCAATATATTTTCATACACTTGGTAACTCGAACGAAAAAATCATTGCTATTTAACAAAACGACGCGTTAATTCGAACTCATCAGCGTCCAACACTCGACAATTCAAAGTTGCAGAGAGAAGAGGCGGAAAGATTGTAAGTACATTTTGTGACAAGTTCAAACTTGTATCAAGATACACGAGCCTTTGTTTTTGTTAGGATTAGTTTGACTATTTGACGCACACACTTCTTACTAATTGGTTTGTTTAGTTATTCAGTTACTGTTACTCTTTCGTTGGTATGCAGATTAAAAGTTAGTGTTAGTTATGAGCTCTAGAAGGTATAGATGTTTGACGATTGCTGAAAAGAAAAAGTTAATCGAAAAAGTAGAAGAAGGTGAGAAGAAGAGTGATGTTGCAAAAGAATTTAAGATTCCTCTGAGTACTGTCTCAACAATAATAAAGCACAAGGAGAAAATTAATGCTGCTCAAACTGCTGGAGTACGGAAAAGAACTACTAAAGTTGAATTTCCTCGTCTGAAAGAAAGTCTGGTCATTTGGCTAAGACAGTGTAGAGGACAAAAAGTGTCTATTAGCGGGAACTTGTTGAAGGAAAAAGCAAAAGAGTTCGCGTCTACTCTAAGCATCAAAAACTTTGCGGCAAGTGAAGGGTGGCTTACAAATTTCAAAAACAGAAATGGAGTTGTTTTTAAAAAAGTTTGTGGGGAAAGTGGAAGTGTTGATGATGCAGTTTGTTTAGATTGGCACGGTAAATTGAAGACCTTGATTGAAAACTATGATGCCCGAGACATTTTTAATACTGATGAAACTGGCCTATTTTTTAAATGTTTACCGGACAAGACGCTTACTTTTAAAGATGAAAAATGTCACGGAGGAAAACATAGTAAAGAGAGGTTGACAGTTTTACTTGCAGTAAATATGGATGGATCGGAAAAACTTAAACCCTTAGTGATAGGAAAAGCAATGAAACCGCGATTTCAAAGGAGTGAAATCGTTTCCAACTGATTATCGTGCTAACAAAAAAGCTTGGATGACGACAGAACTTTTTAACAATTGGCTTTTAACAGTTAATGGGGACATGAAACGACAAAAGCGGAAAATTTTACTATTTTTAGACAACTGCACTGTCCACAACAGTCCTCCTACATTGTCTAACGTGGAACTCTACTTCTTTCCGCCAAATACAACTTCCAAATTGCAACCATTGGACCAAGGGCTTATCCATAATTTCAAGACGTTCTATCGCAAAGAAATTGTTAAGATCGTTTTAGAATCTCTCGACAAACAGCTAACTGCAAATATCACGGTTCTGACAGCTATTTTACTAATTGACAAAGCATGGAGAGCTGTAACACCCCTAATGATTCTCAACTGCTTCAAAAAATCCGGTTTCTTAAAAGAAAATCAAGAAAATCTTCCAATACTTATAGATGACGAAGAACCAGCAATAGAACCATTAGTTGACATCAGCGGTGTGAGTTTTTCTGATTTTGTTCAAGTGGATGAAAATGTTGCTGTCTCAGGTTCACTAACCGATGGCGAAATTTTATCTGCGACAGATACGCAAAGTAACGATGAAGATGAGGACGATACATCGGAACCTTTGGAAGAGGTGTCAGTTAAGGAAGCATGATCCTCATTTGATACCTTACAAAGCTTCTGTCTACAAAACGAAAGTGATTGAAAAGCATTTCAGGCGCTTTTTCTCTTAAAAAAAGTTATTGAGCAGTGTGAGCAGCAGAATTGTGCTTTAAAGCAAACCAGTATGACAAAGTTCTTTCGAAAGATTAATTAATTCACATTACGAATACATGTATGTACAGGAATGTACCTCTTAATTCTTGTCATTTTTATATTAATAAATAAAATTAATCAACACTTAATAATTCGAAATTTGAATATTAAAACAAATTAATATATGTTTATCTTCTACAATTTTAATTTAAAAAATTTTTATTCAAAAAACTTTTAGAATTAAATTAATGTCTAAAACAAGCACCGCTTATATTTAATAGACGTATATAATTCATGTTTTTAAGATGCAAATGGTGTTTTGAAGGCAAGACCAGAAACAAATTTTGTCTCCTTTAAATATTTATTTATTAATTTCAGGGACTTTCGTATATCTTTTGGTTTATTTATTTATTAATTTCAGGGACTTTCGTATATCTTTTGGTTTATTTATTCCATTTGACATTGTATATTGAGTTTAGATTATATACGTCTATTAAATATAGGCGGTGCTTGTTTTAGACATTAATTTAATTCTAAAAGTTTTTTGAATAAAAATTTTTTAAATTAAAATTGTAGAAGATAAACATATATTAATTTGTTTTAATATTCAAATTTTGTTATATTTCTTCTATCAAGTAAAAGGCCTTTCTATTTTATTTAATAATTCGAAGTTTTATTTATTTTCTCTCACAAATTTCAAACCATTTGATATTTCAAACACTCGATAATTCGTAATATTTCAAGAGTCCCTCGAGTTTCGAATTAACGAGAGTTGACTGTATATATATATAGTTATCCTGCTTGATTTTTCACAAACCCATACCTATGCAAATTCATTTTTTTTCTAGGAAAAAAACGTGCACTGGATGACAGTGCTGTAATTCAAGTAAAAAAAAAGAAGAAAACACAAGCCACGACAAAATGTATAGCAGATGTACCAAAAGAAAGTTTTGAAGATGTGGTTGGAATTGGAAACATTCTTAAAGAAGTCATGAGAATTTTATATCCTATTTTAAGTCCTCCTGTATTTGAGGAGCTATATGGAGAATTTCCTCCCTCTAGGGGAATTATAATATATGGACCATCAGGATGTGGTAAGACCCTTTTGGCATGTGCAATAGCTGGTGAATTTCACTATCCCTTAATAAAAGTACCTGCAACAGATCTTGTAGCAGGCGAAAGTGAGAAGTTAATAAAGGAAATGTTTGACAATGCTGTTTCCTTATCTAAGTGTGTGCTTTTTATTGATGACATTGATGTAATTACAAACAACTCATCAAATTCTCAGAAGGAGATGCAGAAAAGAATTGTTTCACAATTTGCCAGTTGCTTAGATGATTTTTATGAAAATCATCTATCTAAAAACATTATATTGATTGGCGCTACAAGATATCCATCTAATATTGACCCATCATTGAAGACATCGGGAAGATTTTGTAATGAAATTAGGTTGGGAATGCCAAATGAGGAGAACAGAATTGCTATTTTAAAACGGCACACTTTTGGGACGAATTTATCGCCTGATTTTGATTGGAACAAAGTTGGTGCAGTGACACCGGGTTTTGTGGCAGGTGATCTAGTGACTTTAATTCAGGAAGCTTTCAAGACGGCATCTTCCAGATTTCTGAATAATTATAAAAATCAATTGATTATGTCCATTAAAACAGAGGGAGGAACTGAAAATCAAAATATGAATACAGAAGAAAGAAAATCAGATAAAATCGAAACTGAAATTAATGTTAATGATGATCCAAAACAAACTACAGACGAAGATGAAAACAGCAAACAGGAAGATGGTGATATTTACACTTCAAAAATACCAGATAGAATAAAAACAAATGGTAAGTTTTTTGTTTACATTATTAATTCATCCATATTGTGTGGCTTACATACCAGAAATTAGAATTGCCTCACTCCATACAAATTAATTAATCAATACGTTTAAAAGATATAAAATTTTGTGAATGATCAGGATTTCCCAAAATTTGAATATTAAAACAAATTGAAATATGTTTATCTTCTACAATTTTAATTTCAAAAAATTTTTATTCAAAAAACTTTTAGAAATAAATTTATGTCTAAAAAGCACCGCTTACATTTAATAGACGTATATAATCAAAACTCAATATATAATGTCAAATGGAATAAAT
Source organism: Megalocaria dilatata (assembly GCA_034642435.1). Classification (NCBI taxonomy): domain Eukaryota; kingdom Metazoa; phylum Arthropoda; class Insecta; order Coleoptera; family Coccinellidae; genus Megalocaria; species Megalocaria dilatata. The sequence goes on along the minus strand of CM067854.1, from coordinate 102,200,066 downwards.
AACCTCACAGATATACGAAAGTAATTAAAATTAATAAATAAATATTCAAAGGAGACAAAATTTTGTTTCTGGTCTTACCGTTAAGAACACCCATTTGCCATTGACGGGATTGTCTAGAATTATATTTGTTTTTTGAAGATATAGTGCACATTTTTTTAGAGATTTTTGAAATAATTTATTCGAATATTCAAATATATTGAATATTTCAAATAAATTATATTCTTTGAGAAGTCCTTTAAGTGTGTTCATGTTTTTAAAAGGCAAATGGGTGTTCTTAACGGTAAGACCAGAAACAAAATTTTGTCTCCTTTGAATATTTATTTATTAATTTTGATTACTTTCGTATATCTGTGAGGTTATTTATTATTAAATGTAAGCGGTGCTTGTTAGACATAAATTTATTTCTAAAAGTTTTTTGAATAAAAATTTTTTTGAAATTAAAATTGTAGAAGATAAACATATTTCAATTTGTTTTAATATTCAAATTTTGTTATATTTCTTCTATCAAGTGAAAGGCCTTTCTATTTTATTTCCCAAAATTTACTCCTCATCGGTTAGATATATATTCTGCAATAAAAAATAAGACAAAAATAAATAATATATAGTAAAATTGCATTAAGACATGAAAAAACACAAATACACTTAAAGTAGAAATATTGAAAGCAGAGAAATTTCTAGGTCATATTAACCCTCAAATTCATCACCATACTCATTAATATATTTCTGCAGCCTATCATAAAATATTTGATAGATTCGGTCTTTACTTGGTGGAAACTCATTTTGATTAAAAAAATGTATATGAGACAGTAATTTATTTCCACAAAAATGTTTGTACTACTACAACAATTAATTCACCACGATGTGGCTTCTTCAGGTATTACATTGTACTGTCTGATGGTATTCAGTGTAACCGAGTTTGAATACATTTTTAGGCACGTGACCAAATAATGGAAGCACAAGTCATAAAAACTCTAGGTGTTTATTGGAGTTTGCCGCTTAAAATGCCATTAAGGAAAAATATTTAGTAATGGAGAATGATCGACATCTGTTTGTTCGTTCAAAAGGATTTTACACTTTTAGAATTTCTTGAAATCAACAGGTATAATGCCCGTAAAATCCTTTTGAACGAACAAACAGATGTCGATCATTCTCCATTACTGAATATTTTTCCTTAATGGCATTTTTAGCGGCAAACTCCAATAAACACCTAGAGTTTTTATGACTTGTGCTTCTATTATTTGGTCACGTATCTAAAAATGTATATAAACTCGATTACACTGAATACCATCAGACAGTACATTGTAATACCTGAAGAAGCCACATATCGTGTTGAAACAATTGTTGTAGTAGTACAAACATTTTTGTGGAAATAAATTACTGTCTCATATACATTTTTTTAACCTATCATAAAATGTTCTAGCAACAGAATTGAATTAAGCTGTGGGGAATAATATCAGCCTGACAAAATATCTGGTTACTACGGACTTACCTGACCGGGATTATCAAGTTAATTTGAATTTTAGCATTCGTTGTCATTATTGAAAGCAGAAAGCTCATTTTAATTTCAAAATGGAAAGGTATGTTTACTGAGAATGTGTCGATATTATTAAGGTTTATGCAGAGCACGATTTCCAAATCACCATCATCCTGATCACCATTTAATATGTAGAAATACATGCCCTAGAAACAGGATGCGTCCTTCCAAAACCTTCTTTGCATGCCGGTTTTCCTCGAAAACTTATATGGCAAAAAAGGAACTGTTAATCCATGATGTTAAGAAAGATATTAGTAGATGCTTGTTATTTAGAAAGAGGCATCATACTCGATCTTTTGTTCATACGTTTTTTCAAAAGTATTGCTTATATCTCTACCATTTACAACCTGTTAACACTACATCTCAGAGATGACCATTGTTGACGATTATTGTTTTATTAACTTATCAGTATAATTTTAATAAACAAGAGTCTTCAGTCACCATAATCTTCATTATTGGGAGTATGAGAATCCTCAGAAACATCATAAAATCAGCAGAAATGTTGGTTTGTAAATGTGTAGCCCTCCCACTCAGTACGTGGCATGCCAGCTCCCCTCGAGGAGTTCTACTCTTCTCTGCTATAGCTTCCGATGTACTATATGAGAGGTCGCGACAGGTAGCAAACACTACCTTAAAAATCCGCCCTCACCAGAGTTAAGTAGAGCAGAGTACAAGCGTTCGATGACTGAAATTACAGGCAGACATGAGCACCACGCCCGTCTGAAGAGTTTCAGGTGCGCATGCTTAGAACAAAACGCTGTTTCCCTAATTAAGAGGTGAAAGCTTCAAATGTTTGGATAGGTACTTTCAGAAAAAGGATCATAAGTCAATATTTTCTGGCAAGGATACTGATTGGTGCAACTTACAGTAATTTTCACAAGAAAACATTGCCAGTTTTGTTAGAATATTATTACTATAATTACATGCAACAATGTGATTTCAACACGTGGGTGCGCCTGCACTAACAACCTTCAGGTACGGGTTATTTTGAACTGCCGTTTTTCTAATAAATGAATTAGAAAAAGCAGACTAATAACGTGGCCACCAAGGTATTCAGGTCTGATATTAATAGATTTTTGTCTAAGAGGATACATAAAGGAAAATATTTATTGAGTTGTACCTGCTGGAGAAATTGATATTAATGGCCAGATTCACGAAACAGTAGGTACCTAAATGAAGCTCAATTCAATTCTGTTGTTAAAGCATTTTGTGATAGGTTGGAAACATGTATCAACGAGAATGATGATTTTGATGTTTTTGATGGTCAACGTGACCTAGACGGTTCTTTGTTTTCAATTTTCATACTAACTTTTGCTATATTGTGTTTGTTCAGATAAAATGAAACATTCATAATGCAACTTTTTTTTCAATATTCTTCGCAAAACAACTTCGTTTTCATAATTTTATGAGAATATCTCGAACATGGGGGTCTGCGAACAGATAAATGCAATACCTCTCTAGTCCAGCATGCGGACTTTCAACCACTACCCCCTGGAGTCCAACACCAATCGGGTGGCCAGGTGATACAAGTACCACCTGTGGGCATCAGCCCTCCCGAGGTAACGCAGTATGCTACATAACGCAGTCGGCCATTGGACAGAAAAATCCGGAGATTTACTGCAATAGGGTAGAGTACGCTAGTTTTAAAGGAGAGGCCCTGTGCTATGACGAACTCCCTGTCACTGAGTTAATCAACCGGCTCGGCCCTCTATTCCACCATAACGGCAAAATTAGGGCCCCATTCGTAAGATCGTCCACCACACAGGTCCAGTGACTGGCGCGAATGGCGTTACTTTAGGCATCGAGATTTAACCCTCCATTTCACCGGGATGAAACTAGGGCCCTAGTAAAGACAAGCGCCCCTATCACGTCAAGATATAATGCCACGGGGGGCGCGTATGGAGTATACTCAGAATTGTACAAGTCAACGTGCGAGCAGAGCTCTTATCTAACATTAAAGTACCATTGTCATCACTGCTGTCCCGGGTTTCTGCTCAAGTTTTGACACTCCAGCAGACCCCCGATAAGCTGGAAGAGAAAGTTGGGAATTTTGAAGGAAGATTTATAGAGAACTTTGCGCCAGCACAACTGGGTGAGGAACCCCCACAAGTCACCTCCCTCCTCCAAAAAAGGATCGTCGTGTCGATTCCAAGCACTCAGTCATTTGAGCAAAGTGTCTCTATGGTTGTGAAAGATTGAAGCAACGAAACACCACAAATAACAGCTTCCCAGTATGGATCCTACCCCACGAAGGACCGCTGTTGCTGTTCGACTGCTAAAAGCGTGGCTCCGAAACATCGTAGAGGATTGGCTTTGGGATCAAAAACTGGGGCCAGAGTTGGGGACGAGCAGAGCGAGTGTTTCGGGTCCCTAGTTCTGGTCGAAACGTCGTAGTCTCCCTTTTTCCTCCAACGAACCACTTCCGACCTCGCAGCAGATAAGATAAGCTTAAGCATCCACTAATGGGGCCGAAGTTAGGGGCGAGCAGAGCGAATTTCCCAAAGCCAACCAGCTTGTTCAAAATATCGTAGTCTCCCTTTGTCCTCCAACGGACCAATCAAGACCACGCAGCGGGAGCTTCAGGATCTAAAACTGGAGCCAAATTTGGGGGCCAGCGGAGCGAGTCTCCCAAACCCGTCAAACTTGTTTGAAACGTCGTAGTCTTCCTTTTTCCTTCAGTAACCATTTAAGGTCCTTCAGCGGATAAGAGGACGAAGGTTGGAAAACCCACGCTGAGATTCAGCAGGGTATCGCCTTCGCCAATGAAAAGATTACATTACTCTAATCGATCGCAGAGTCGCGTGACTCTGTCATAGGTCAAAGCCACAACTCCCCTGTACGATTCCAAGCTTTGCGGTAGGAAGAGGATGGAAGTGGGAAAACGTGATGGAATGGTATGCAAGAAAGAAACAAAGTAAGTTTGGATTGCGCGTCATCTGCTTTAGGCTTCATAACCATATCCTCCATTTGATAAATGAAACTAGGACAAGCTCCCCCACCACGGCAAGGTACAGAGACAGGGGGGGAGCGCGTATGGGATATGCAAGAAAATAGCCGCCCCTCGACTTTTCCCGTACACGCATTGGGAATACCCTCCAATCGATCTTTCCGGGGAAAGAGATCTACGCGTATCAGATGCGCTCCAAAAATAATGAACTTCGTTACAGAGCGATTTTCCAAACATGTATATGTATAGTCCAGCACAACAGGTTAAAATGTGATTTTTCTTGAAAAGCTCTCTACATAATTGCCAACACCTTAAACCAAACATAACCTTGAGTACCCTTTTTGCTGTGAACACACTCTTTGCATAGAAGGAACTTGCCCAAAAAATTATCCTATATGAGAGAAACTCTGCAAGTTAGAGAAATATAGGGTTTTGAGCATTTGGAGTTCACTTGGCTTGTCAACAAAATCCGCATTTATATTATACTGTACTATTATTGATCTTTTTTCTAACTTTGTCTAGATGCGGTTTCCATCACGAGCATTTATCAAGAAGTACACCAAAGAATTGTATTATTGATCTCTATGTTTTCGTCGTTACTGAAATTGAATAATACAAGATGCAGTTTGCACCTTATTTTATTGAAGATATTTTTCAAGCTGTAAAGTTTGTTTCCTTATTTTTCAACGTTTCTTAGAGATCTAATAGTAGTACTACCATTTAATTGAATTTCTAAACTTTTAAGATAAATAGTCGAATTTATAACTATAATTGCGATTGCATCGACAAAATAATGAAGGAAAACAAATTGAGAATCGTTTATTGATTGATAATTTTAATTATATTAGCACAAATTATATCAAAGAATATTATTTGCTCAGGTAGTGATCAAAAATTTTACTCTCATAATTTCATAAAGCAAATAATGTTCTAAATAAAATGACCTTAAAAAAATTAATTTATCTTTTAACTCATCGATGTAAATTTTAAAATTCAGATTCAGATGAAATAATGCCAACCAAAACAACTGAAAATGGAAGTGACATGATTTCTAAACCAGTAATGAATTCTACTGAATCATGTTCAGCATACTGTGATTGGGATATGAAAGAGCAGTTTGAATTTATAACAGCTGTAATGGACAATTTCAAAAGGATTCCGCAGCATTTAAAAAAATTGTTGATTGCCACAGAGGATGATTTTCTTGAAGCAGCAAAAATGATCAATTCATTATCGATAAAAGAAGGCTCGTTAAATATTCCGAACATTTGTTGGGATGATATTGGTTCCCTAGAAGATATAAAGGAAGAACTGATGATTACATTATTGGTAAGTGATAGAATAGAATATCAATTTAAATAGATAGGCTTGGTGGCAATCAAGGAATGTTCTAATGGTATGCCGAAACTGACTGTGATAGCTTAGATTTTATTAATAATCGAAAAAAGCATTTCTATATGTTCATTTAAATATTCAGCATCTAAAAGTAAATTACATTCTTTCTATGAATTTTTCTAAGTTTTCATTTCAAACTACTTATAATAAGAAATTGAATAAAAGAATCTGTTAGTCTAGAAAATAATATTCAAATAAGGTTATTCTGATTTTCACAAATTTTTATTGTTTTGTTTACAACAATCGTTTCGCTATCACAGTAGCATCATCAGGCAAGATTACATTTTGAATAACTAAGCTTGTTTCTGAAATCCGTTTCTATTTATATTACAGTAAGTACAATAAATTTTTATTGAGCACTAAAACCCAAAAAAAGAGCCTCTGCAAATTCCAGCTTATCTGAATATATTTAAAAGAGGTGTATTATTTAAATCTATTTGTTCGTTAAGTAATATTCCAATTTTATTATGTTTATTTATCTCCAGGGATTCTAACAGATTTAAGGCATAACTTTCACTTTCTATAGTAGAATTTCAAAATTATGGTTGAAAGTATGTCCTGTTTCTAACAAATGGTTGGAATATGTAGAAATACTTTTATTATTGAGGAAACTCTTCAAATGTTCACAAATTCTATGTCGGAAAGTTCTTCCAGTCTGTCCTATGTAAACTTTAGGGCAATCACCGCCGGTTAACTTACTACTCTGTCAAGAAAGTACCGGGAATTTTCAATTAAAACAACATTTTTACATTTAATCGTCAAAATTTATTGGGTCGCCTTCAAAATAGGCTCCATTTGCTCCAATACATCTATGCCAACGGCACTTCCAATTATCGAAACATTTTTTATAGGCGCTTTCCGGGATGGATTTTAGCTCTCGCGCCGAATTTTGTTTTATGGCTTCAATCGACTCGAAACGGGTGCCACGAAGGGGTAATTTTAGTTTTGGGAAGAAGAAAAAGTCGCAGGTAGCCAAATCCGGCGAATACGGTGGTTGCTGAAGCACGTTTGTTGAGTTTTTGGCGAGAAAGTCAGTCACAATCGTAGCTCGGTGAGAAGGCGCGTTATCGTCATGCAAAATCCATGAGTTGTTCGCCCACAAATTTGGCTGCTTCTTACGGATACGCTCACGCAAACGTTTCATAACGCCTAGGTAATACTCCTTGTTTACCGTCTGACCCTCTGAAACGAATTGGTAGTGCACCACGCCACGGATATCGAAGAAAACAATGAGCATCGCCTTCATTTTCGAGCGGCTTTGGCGTGGTTTTTTCGGTTTCGGCTCATTTTTTGCCACCCATTCCAATGATTGCTGGCTTGTTTGCATATCGTACTCGTAGACCCAGGTCTCATCACCAGTTATAATGCGTTCCATGAATGTAGAATCGGAATTACAGCGATCCAGCATGTCTGAAGCAACCTGTTCGCGATGACGTTTTTGAAGAAAATTCAGGTCTTTCGGTACGAGTCGTGCGGCCACCTTTCTCATGCCCAAAATATCAATCAAAATCGTACGTGCGGACTCCTGGGATATCTTAAGATCATGTGCTATCTCTCTCAAGCTGGTACGACGGTTTTCCAACACCCTTTCCCTAATTTTATCGACGTTATCTTCGATCGAAGCCGTCGATGGGCGGCCACTTCACGACCGTCCTTGAAGGCTCTGTACCACTGATATGCACGAGTTTTCGATAGAGCATTATCACCAAAGGCCTTTTGCAACATTTTCAATGCATCGGCACACGAAAATTCATTTGCAACACAAAACTTTAAACAAATTCTTTGCTCAACGTAATCACCCATAGTAAAAATCGGCACGCACTCTGACATCGACTGACTTAATCAGCTGTTGCAAACACACTAGTAGACAGATCCCGCTCAAGCTTGGCATAGTAATTAAGGACAGTGGTACCAACCTAGGAAAAAAAATTTTTACCTGCCTCATTGCCCCGCCAGATTTAAATCGATAATTCCCGGTACTTTCTGGACAGAATGTATAAATCCCCGATTTATCATCTTTATGTGTACAGTCTTTATTATTTTTAATAAATTTACTCAAGTTTGAATTGGTTTTAAATTATATTTATTTTTGAGGTATGTAGCAATTTTCTCAGAAATAGATTTGAATAATTCACCGCTGTTAAATATATTCAGATAAGCTGGAATTTGCAGAGACCCCTTTTTTGGTTTTAGTGCTCAATAAAAATTTATTGTACTTACTGTAATATAAATAGCAACAGATTTCGGAAACAATCTTAGTTATTCAAAATTTAGTCGTGCCTGATGATGCTACTGTGATAGCGAAACGATTGTTGTAAACATAACAATAAAAATTTGTGAAAATCAGAATAACTTCAGTTAAATATTATTTAATATGGATGTTCACCAAGTAAGGACTGATTCAATTCAATATTAGTCTAGAACATTATTCCTAAATTTGGAAGAGAAATTTCCCCCAATTGATATGTTTCAAAATAAGCAACAGATGTGTAACAAAAGATTAATGTTCAGAGTCCAATCCACGCAACTCAATAAACATACACATGTTGAAATTTTCAAGTCATGCATCACATTGGAAAACCCATTTTTAGGCACTCATTATATATTTTGCAAGCGTTATTTCTCAGAGGGATTCAAGTTTGTAAAACATATAAGAAACGTTATATTTGTAACAAAAACACCACTGAAATAGAATTTAGTTTTTCTTGTTTCAATGTTACTGAGCTAGATACTGCTTGTGAACTTTCTTTATCCATTTATATTCTACTTTAATGTATCGTGTTTTCTTTTCTAAGAAACAACTGGGAAGTAATAACTGAGATACGAATTATAACTGTTGATGTTGATTCTAGAGAATCACCAACTATTATCTTTACGTCGTTGATATTCTGGGTTGAATATTGGATATTATAATTTTTATAGAATTCAAATTAAAAGGCAATAGTTTTTACTTTTGCCATCACTAGGCTGAAGCATCAAAGAGTTTAATTTCTCTTCAGCTGATTTGGTGGTTTAATGGGCAAAGTTGGTCTAATAATTCTGCAGTTATTTTCGTTTGATTCTTCATTTTTTCATAATGTAAACATTTGAATCCATTTAATTTTAGGAACCGACAAAGTATAAGAAGAGATTTGAAGGTTTAGGGTTAACAAAACCTGCTGGAGTATTACTTTGTGGACCACCAGGTTGTGGAAAGACCCTGGTAGCTAAAGCCCTTGCTAATGAAGCTCAAATAAACTTCATTTCTGTTAAAGGTCCAGAGTTGTTGAATATGGTAAGTTAATTTTGAAATTATTTAGTTTGGAGGTATTAATAATTATATTGTTTTTTACAGTATGTTGGAGAGAGCGAGAAAGCAGTAAGGATGTGCTTTGAAAGAGCTAAAAGTTCTGCTCCATGTGTAATTTTCTTCGATGAAATAGAATCTTTGTGTCGAAGAAGAATGGATGGTGAAGTAAGTATTTAGATACATCGAGTTATCATGTATTTTTCTAAAAAAAAGATAATTGACAATTTAGCGTAATGATTTCGTCATTTTTATTGCATTTTCTACATAATTGTGTATGCGTTTGTTTGAAAAAATAGGTAATTATCTTTCTTTTTCTAGAGTCAACTCTCAACTAGAGTTGTAAGCCAAATGTTGACAGAAATGGACGGTGTTGAAGATCGAAAAGGAGTTTATTTACTAGCAGCAACAAATAATCCAGAACGAATTGATCCTGCTGTATTGAGACCAGGTCGTTTAGATAAAATCCTCTATGTGGGAATACCATCCCCTGCTGATAGGTTGAAAATTCTCAAAACTATTACAAAGAATTTCACAAAACCTCGTATAAGTTCCAATGTTGATATCGAAAGCCTTTGCACTTCAGAAAAATTGTCAGGTTACACAGGAGCTGATTTAGCTGCACTGGTGAGAGAAGCGGCCATAATTCACTTTAAAAAAATGCTAGGAATGCCATGTGACGATGGGGATAACATATTGACCCAAGAAGATTTCGAGGAAGCTATTGCTGAAATTGTGCCTTCAGTTTCTAAAGAGGTGAGTTGACATAAAATCATGTCAATTTATTGACAGTACAAATTAATTGTATCCGTTTTTAATTTGTAAAAAGTATTAGCGGATTGCCGCGGTTTCAGACAGATTGGACATCTGATGGTAGCATCCAGTTAGAATTGTTTCGGGTTTCATACAAAATTCTTTTTTATTTAAAAAAAATTCACACAATTCTTATGTTTTACGGTTTACAAGTACAAAAAAATAATTTTTGTACTCCTTTGAAGATTGTCGAGAGACCGAAACACGTGTCAGAAATCTGAATAAACTGTGAAACAAAAACTGTGTGGATTTTTTTTATTAAAATTGTTATAATGTTTCACCTAGAGCCAACTACATATTCCACTCATTTGAATATTTTCTGTTGCGCAGTTGTAAATGTCAGATTGTTTGATAACTAAACAGCATTTGTGGGAAGTTTAATTTTTGTTTAATTGGAAAAAAGTGCTGCTGAGACTCATCGTATGCTTGTGGAAGTTTACGGTGACAATGCTCCACCTGACAAGTCAAAAACGATTTCGGCACTTCCAAAGTGTTTTCAGCGTTGAAGATAGGCCTCGCTTCTGAAAACCAAACAAATTCGAAGAAAATGAATTATATACATTATTCAATGAGGATCCTAACCTAACGCACTTACAATAGGGGTGACCCAACAAGCAGTGTCTGTACGTGGGCAGATATGATAAAGTTATTCTTTAGCATGACGACGCTCGGCGTCACGTTGCAAAAAATTTCAAAAAATATTCAGAAACGATCAAATGGGATATCTTACCGTACCCAGCGTATTCTCCGGACATTGCTCCTTCTCACTACTGGTTGTTTCGATAGATACAACACGATTTGGCAGGTCACCACTTTTCTTCTTTCGAAGAAACTGAAAGTTGGCTTCTTCTTGTCAAAAGACAAGAAGAATTCGAAAATTGCCTGAGAGGTGGGAACAAGTAGTAAGCAGTGATGGACAATATTTCGATTCATTAGTTATCTTTTGAAATGAATGCATTTTTGAGCTGAAAAAACGGAGCAAATTCATTTGTACTTCCAAAAATAATCCTATACAACATGATTTGGACAAATTTTTATTTTGATAGTGGCACCCTTTTATATGTGTTTATAAATATCTAGATCGGTGGCGATTTGTTAACTGACAGATGCTCAAACACTCCTAAAAGGCTAAAACTAACAAGTTCAAGAGATGATATTTTTTTCTTATCTTACTTCAGAAGAGGTCTTTGAGTCGACTCGGGATATCGATGTGGCATGCTACAGGTTTTATGCGATATTGAATAATATATTTCTGCAAACTGTGCCCTTGAAGGTTAAAAGAAAAAGACGTTTTCCTTCTTAGTTTAGTTCGACTATAATTGACAACATCTTAAAGAAGGAAAAATCTTCAAGTACTTTCAGGAGGCATGGTGATGAGTTCTATCTAACGAGATATAAAGAATTGAGAAGAACCATCAAAGCATTGACTTGGCTTTTAAGCACTTCTTTCAAAGATCGGAAGGTAAAATTATACATGATCCCTCCTCTTTCTGGTCTTTTATTAATGAGAAGAAGGGTAACTCCACAATTCCTGGTGAGATGGGACATGGTAGAAAACTTATTGTGGACCCACATCTATCGCTCATGCCTTTGCTGAATATTTTCGTTCGGTATATATGTTGTGGACCGTGATGTATATGATATATACGACAATGGTAGTCCGGATGCGATACGCATTAGCTTAATAACACAAGATCAAATAATTGTTGCTGCCAAGAAACTCTCTAATAAATTTACATCTGGTCCTGATGGGATATCAAGTTTCGTTGTAAAAGATTGTATTCATGCACTGTCGCATCCATTAAACCATATATTTAATCTCATCTTGAGCGAGGCCACTTTTCCTAGAACATGGAAATTGGCCAAGATCGTACCAGTCTTGAAGAAGGAGGGACCCTTCCGTTGTCTACAAACCAATTTCTATTTTGTCTAATTTCTTCAAATTATTTGAAATTATTGTCTACAATAATGTTTATCTAGCTGTAAGGAGCCATATTAAGATTGAGCAGCATGGGTTCATGACGGTATTTGCCCAGTATATTTGCGAGGTCCTGGATTCTGGTGGTCAAGGTGATATGATTATTATTATTATTATTATTATCCTGATACTCCTAGATCTTCTGTGAAGATCCCTCAGAAGCTTTTTCAGCTTGTACGAGTTAGGAGTTCAGTTGTGTTCTGTGTAGGCTTTGTTACTGCGATCTTGCGCCACTTTAGGTCACAGCACTGTTAATTTTTGACCCAACAGTGAAATGGTGGCAGATACCCGTCCAACTAGAAAATTTCTTTTCTACCTGAATAGGATTCGAACCCTGGACCTCCCGGTCACGAGTCCGATGCTCTCCCGCTGAGCTATCCACAGACTTTCAGAAGGCCTTTGATGAGGTTGCACATGATCTTCTCATACCGAAATTGCGCAACAAGTTCAGCTTTTCTGAGAGCCTTGTCAAACTGTTTCGTTCATACCTAGTTGATCGTCATCAGTTAGTTCAGTTGAAGGGTGTACAGTCATCTGAGTTTATACCCACCTCTGGGATACCTCAGGGGTCTAATCTTGGACCACTGTTGTTTATTTCCTGTCTGCACAAATCTGATGAGCCTCCAGAAATTCTATTCTTTTGGATGTCTTCTCTCAGGAGAAGTTCTACTTGCTAATAAACAGTTTCTGTGGCACTGCCCTAAGAAAATCATATCAATCATCTCATTTTTATTAAAATTCATTCTGACTCTTTGCTCTAAAAGAGCTCCAATTTAAAATATAATGTTTGAAATGCCTATAAACAATGATATATCCGAAATCAATATCGGTTAAATACAGATATAATCCTGTTTTTTTAATTTTCTACTATTTGATTAATATGTGATGCGTAATAGGAAAAACATATCGTTTTGTATTACCGATATTCTCACTACAATATAACTAATATATAAATTTGTTCTCCATTTGGAATTAAGTATTATCCTCTATCAAGAAAGTACTCTTTAAATTTTTGTATTTTATTTCATCAAAACTTTATCACACATTAGTTTCTGAACTTTAAGAATGTTAGGGCAGATTCTATTGAATCTAACTTTAAATCCTCTAAATTTGAATATCAAAACAGATTTAATCTGTTAGTCTTCTACAATCATAATTTCAAAAAAATTTTTATTCAAAAAACTTTTAGAATTAAATTAATGTCCACAATAAGCATCGCTCATATTTAATAGACGTATATAATCAAAACTCAATATACAATGTCAAATGATATAAAAAAAAGATATAGAATAAAAAAAGGCATTAAAATTAATAAATAAATATTCAAAGGAGACAAAATTTTGTTACTGATCTTACCATTAAGAACACCAATTGCCTTTTAAAAACATGAACACAACTTAAGGACTTCACAAAAAATATAATTTATTTGAAATATTTAATATATTTAAATATTCAAATAAGTTAATTCAGAAATCTCTCAAAACATGCACTATATCTTCAAAAAACTATTATAATTCTGGTAATCTCTTCATCGGCCCTAAATATGATTCCAAATATCAAAATCAAATAACTATCACTATATCTCACCTCACACATGTTTAACAAGATGATTGCTTCAAACAGACTAACTTTAAAATTCAAGATGGTCTATGTTCTTAACAAAATCACAGAAAAGTGTAAGGTGTTTTAAGGTTATATTTAAATCATTGACATTCCTTTTTACTTGATAGAAGAAATATAACAAAATTTGAATATCAAAACAGATTTAATCTGTTAGTCTTCTACAATTTTAATTAAAAAAAAAACTCATTTGAATATTTAAATATATCAAATATTTCAAATAAATTATATTTTTTGAGAAGTCCTTGAGTTGTGTTCATGTTTTCAAAAGGCAGTTGGTGTTCTTAATGGTAAGATCAGAAACAAAATTTTGTCTCCTTTAAATATTTATTTATTAATTTTGATGACTTTTTTATATCTGTTGGTTTATTTATTCCATTTGACATTGTATATTGAGTTTTGATTATGTACGTCTATTAAATATAAGCGGGGCTTATTGTAGACATTAATTTAATTCTGAAAGTTGTTTAAATGAACATTTTTTTGAAATTACAATTGTAGAAGACTAACAGATTAAATCTGTTTTGATATTCAAATTTTGTTATATTTCTTCTATCAAGTAAAAAGCCTTTTTCTATTTTATTAAATCCTCTGTATTGAGAGGATATTCGGGAACGTAAAGTTATTAGAATTCCTAATAGATGACAAAAACTGATGTATGTAATTTTATTTCCCATGTACAATTCATTCATACATTCTGTCAAGAAAGTACCGGGAATTATCGATTTAAATCTGACGGGGCAATGAGGCAGGTAAAAATTTTTTTTCCTAGGTTGGTACCACTGTCCTTAATTACTATGCCAAGCTTGAGCGGGATCTGTCAACTAGTGTGTTTGCAACAGCTGATTAAGTCAGTCGATGTCAGAGTGCGTGCCGATTTTTACTATGGGTGATAACGTTGAGCGAAGAATTTATTTAAAGTTTTGTGTTGCAAATGAATTTTCGTGTGCCGATGCATTGAAAATGTTGCAAAAGGCCTTTGGTGATAATGCTCTATCGAAAACTCGTGCATATCAGTGGTACAGAGCCTTCAAGGACGGTCGTGAAGTGGTCGCCCATCGACGGCTTCGATCGAAGATAACGTCGATAAAATTAAGGAAAGGGTGCTGGAAAACCGTCGTACCAGCTTGAGAGAGATAGCACATGATCTTAAGATATCCCACAAGTCCGCACATACGATTTTGATTGATATTTTGGGCATGAGAAAGGTGGCCGCACAACTCGTACCGAAAGACCTGAATTTTCTTCAAAAACGTCATCGCGAACAGGTTACTTCAGACATGCTGGATCGCTGTAATTCCGATTCTACATTCATGGAACGCATTATAACTGGTGATGAGACCTGGGTCTACGAGTACGATATGCAAACAAGCCAGCAATCATCGGAATGGGTGGCAAAAAATGAGCCGAAACCGAAAAAACCACGCCAAAGCCGCTCGAAAATGAAGGTGATGCTCATTGTTTTCTTCGATATCCGTGGCGTGGTGCACTACGAATTCGTTCCAGAGGGTCAGACGGTAAACAAGGAGTATTACCTAGGCGTTATGAAACGTTTGCGTGAGCGTATCCGTAAGAAGCGGCCAAATTTGTGGGCGAACAACTCATGGATTTTGCATGACGATAACGCGCCTTCTCACCGAGCTACGATTGTGACTGACTTTCTCGCCAAAAACTTAACAAACGTGCTTCAGCAACCACCGTATTCGCCGGATTCGGCTCCCTGCGACTTTTTCCTCTTCCCAAAACTAAAATTGCCCCTTCGTGGCACCCGTTTTGAGTCGATTGAAGCCATAAAACAAAATTCGGCGCGAGAGCTAAAGTCCATCCCGGAAAGCGCCTATAAAAAATGTTTCGATAATTGGAAGTGCCGTTGGCATAGATGTATTGGAGCAAATAGAGCCTATTTTGAAGGCGACCCAATAAATTTTGACGATTAAATGTAAAAATGTTGTTTTAATTGAAATTTCCCGGTACTTTCTTGACAGAGTAGTACATATGTAGGACTGAACTCACGTAGCAAATCATTTGTGTTTGAAACATATGAATTAGTTCCTCTAATTTAAAGCCTTGCTTTTTATTATACTAATTTTCATTAAGTTACGAATGTTTTTGCTCACATTTTTTATATAATTTCAGGATCGAGCATATTATGAAGGAATGAAAAAACGATACACAAAAAAAAAAAGTAAACATGACGATGATGGGAATATGGAGAGAGAAAGAAAAGTCTTTATTGACTCTGCTTGTGAGGCTGGAATGGGTTCGTAGATAAATTTCAATAATATTCCATTCAATTGAAAAAAATGGTAATAACAATAATTAGGATATTGAAGTTTGTTATGGATATTGCCAACATCCTGATCCTGATCATATGAATATGTTGCTGGGTGAAAAGGTTTATCTTGAGATACTGACATAAATTCCAAGCTATTTTCTTGGTGTTGACGAACAATTGATGGAATGAAATTTTATATTTATGTTTGAATTGTGATGATTTTTATAATTATATCTGGCCCAATTTGGAAATAAAATTAATAAAACATATTTTATTAAGTTTTTCTTATTTTAATATATTCTTTATTATTTGTGTTAAAGCCGATTTTGGCAGTTGCACTTATTATCATTTGAGTTGGTTAATAACATAATATTTCTCTATGATGAAGAGTGGTCCTGAGACGCTACGTTAAGAGATTAGAACCATCTCGCTCCGGCTTTTGAAGCAAGGCCATGTGTTACTATATAAGTTATACTTAAGTTTCTTTTTTCATGTTATATAAGGCTACATTTTTATTATTGTGAATAAAAGTGACAGTAATTTTCGTCGATTCAGTATTTTCATTTTGCAACAAGTGGACACCGACAGGTATCCTTATACAGGGTGCTCCAACGAATACTTAACACCTCGATTTTCCGACATTAAAATGAAAATGTGGAAAATCGCCCGGACCGATTATATATTTGTAGTAGAATTAAAATGGTGTATTCCGTAGAAGATAGGATGGAAATGATAAAATTATATCTTAGAAATAACGACTCTGCGCTAACAACAGCGGCTTTATTTAACGAATGACATCCTAGAAAAAATGTATCCGCTGTTTACGTTGTGCAACTGGTTGCCAAGAGACGAAGAGAAGAGATGAAGCGAGGGACATGGCTGTCTTAGATCATGTAGCAATGGATCCGACCTTGAGTATTAGGAAATTGTCTGATATAACTGGTGTTTTACGCACAACAATCATGACAATTCTGAAACAACATGAGATCCATCCTTATAAGATACGATTGGTTCAGGAACCGAATGAAGATGATCCCGATCGCCAACTCCAGTTCTGTGAAGTGGTGAAATGATTAACGATAATAAAAGCTGCATGTTTTTCGGACGAGTGGTCGTTTTATCTTAACGGCATTGTAAACCGGCATAACAGTCGATATTGGTCAGATGAAAATCTAAAATTATTTCGTGAGGTGGGTAGGTATTTATGGAAATCATATAGTCAGCCCTTTTTGATACCCGGTAATCTCACCGACAAAATTTATTTATATCTATTGGAGAACGCTATTTAGCCAGCCCTCGTGCAACTATTGGAGAATGCAGAAGACCATCGAAAGATCATTTTTCAACAAGATGGCGCACCACCTCATTTCGTTCAACCTGTGCGTCAGTTCTTAGATGAAAATTTTCCTCACGACTACACTGGAAGAAGGAGACATATTGAGTAGCCAACCCGATCACCTGATCTGGCTCCAATAGACTTTTTTCTATAGGGTCACCAGAAATCCAAGATTTACGCCACCCAGCCTGAGTCACTGGATGATTTGCGAACTCGGCATTAATGAATGCCGTCAAATTACACCAGAAATCTTGGATAATGTACGTGAACGTTTTCAGCAAAATTTACATTACTGCATGGAAGTGAACGGAGCCCATTTCCAGCATTTAATAAACTAATCACAAAAGTGAGTACTTTTCCACTATTTTACCTGCCATTTCGTTATCTATGGAAATTTTGATGCGAAATTTCAAGATCAGATATTCAATAAAATCTTCAAAAGGAGGTATCGCAATACCCCTCATCTCTATTCAAAATCAAGGTGTTGTACCCACCCTCGTTAAGGGGTTGCAGTTACGGGGATGCGAAGAGCGGAAGAGTTGTTCTTCCTCTAATCAGAAATTGACGGTCCAAGGGATTTTCCATATTTTCATTTTAAAGCCGGAAAATCGAGGTGTTGAGTTTTCGTTGGACCACACTGTACATTTATATAGTGAATGAGGTAATTTTCTAAATACGTAGAAATTGTTAGGAAGTGTTCACATATCGTTTAACTGAGGAATATGGAGTGAAGGATTCAGGTTCACCATTTTAGAGGAAAGCGGTTAGTTGCCAATATCAATTTTTTTTTGTCATTTCCATGGTCCTCCGATGCCGATTTGAAAACGGGAAGCAGGTAGTTTCGTTAATTCTCCCGGAAAAAATCAGGCATTGAGGAACCTTTTTTCAGGTTTCAGAAAAGATAAGTTTTATGATGTACGAAAAAACGAAATAGTTGACAATGCGGATAGTTACTGGTATAAGTGTGCGATAGTTACTAGTATAAATTATTTTTTGTAGCATTTATTGAAATTTAGAATCTACTTTTTACAAGTAAATGTGAGGTGTTGAATAAAGGCATGTAGAAGTTATCAAACATTATTGATACTTCTTTACCTTACCTCAACTGAAGTCACTTGGCCAAGTCCTCCGTAATCTTCTTATGTTGAACAAATTTCTGCTACCTGGTCTGTAATGCTGCTTTCATGTCCTTCTAGATTTTGGTGGTATTTTCTTGAAAGTTTTCAGATTTCATCACTAACGAAGGGAATTATTATGAAGTGTCAAATTAGAAACATACCAAGGTGCATTTGTTAATGAACGTAGTATTTTTGATTGAAGTCGCTGTATAATTTGAAAATTGGAAGTCTTATCACATCCCCATAATGGGTTATCGTATGTATATTTATAATGACTTTATAGATAAATACCTTATTTTGGAGAGACAGTTTTGATTTTCTGTCCATTAGCTTATACATTTGCCTAATTTTGATGTTTATCTGTGTCTTTTTAGCCCTAATGTGTTGTTTCCAAGTGGGGCGTTGGTCCAAGTGAGTACCCAGGTATTTTGCTTTTTTTTTAACTAGAATTTATTTATAACTGGCGGACATATATCTGTTTTGTTGGTGAATGTAACTTGTACGGATTTTGTTTCGTTGATGGTAAGGCGCCATTTTTGGTACCTTTGTCCCAGTTCATTAAGATGTTCCTGAAAGTTTTTGGAAGCTGTTGCTGCATTTTCATTGGATGTCAACGTCGCTATGTCGTCTGCAAAAGTGGCCAGTGTAGTGCTCAGCTTTTTAGGAATATCGGATGTATAAATCAGATGAAGCAGTGGACCTAATATACTTCCCTGTGGAACCCCTGCTTTAACTTCAATCGAGGATAGATATAGCATCGCCATATTTTTCTAAAAAGTAACGATCGGATATGTAGGACCTGAGAATCAGTAATCCACTATGCCAAACTTTGTCACAAGCTTGAAATGAGTCCAAAAATACATCAGTGTAGTATTTTTTTTCTAGGCTTGTTGAAATGGTTTTATCAACCGGTCTATTACCAATATATTTTGGCCGTAGTTTTGAATGGTTGCAGCATTTTCCGCGTTTCCTCAGAAGCTATAAACAACTATAAACTGCAAAGATATTTAGAAAATATTAAACTTAAATATGATACTTTACGCGAGTCGGCGATCTCCACTACTCATTGAAGTGAGTATGAAAAATTTCCCCCAAGGAAATCCTCTGTAAAATTATAATGACAGTTTACTTATGTCATAAATATACGAGGGTGGTCCAAAGATGATCGAGACAAATACTCTAACATGTTTATTTATTATCGAAAAATTTACAAAAAATCACCATTTTTCTAGGTAATTCCCCTCACTATTTACACATTTTGCCTACCTTTCCGGAAGTTTTTTGCAGCCGGTATCGAAAAATTCCTTGGGCAACTCGGACAGCCATGTGCGCACGAACCCCTCTACCTCGTCGTCGGTGTTGAACTTTTAGCATCCGAGGGCCTCTTTCAGTAGTCCAAACATGTGGTAGTCGCAGGGCGATAAATGCGGACTGTAGGGGGGGTGTTCCAGTACCTTCCACCCCAATTCCGATATTGTATCGAGCGTAAGATGCGCGGTATGAGGGCGCGCATTATCCTGGAGGAGAATCGCACTTCGTGCTGGAATGCTCCTCCGTTTCAAGCGATAAGCGGGTTTCACGTGTGCTTTCAGAAGGTTAGAGTAGTGTACAGCATTGATGGTACGTTGAGTGCGCAGGAAATCGACGTACAGCACGCCCTGTCGGAACACACTACACGTTACCTTACCCGCGGACCAGGTTGTCTTCGCTTTGACTGGCGCCCCTTCCTCCACTCTTTACTTGACATCTTCATTTCGGGAGTGTAATAGTGTACCCATGTTTCATCTGTAGTGAAGATTCGCGTTGAAAAACCGTCCCCTTCCGCCTCGTATCGCATCAGTAAGCGACGACATACTTCCAACCGCGTTCATTTTTGCTCAAAGGTCAACAGTTTAGGAACCCATCGCGCCGTTATTTTGCGATATTGAAGGTGTTCGTGGATGATAGACTCTACACTACCAATACTGATGCCGACTTCAGCGGAAATGTCTCGAACATTCATCCTACGCTCCTCCAAAATGAGTTGTTCTACGCGGCGAATGTTGTCTGGTGTGACGCTGGTTCGCGGTCGACAATCATGCGGCTCATTCTCGACGGTTTCGCGGCCATCCTTGAATGCTTTGGCCCATTCAAACACAGCAGCCCTACTCAGGCACTCACTACCGAACTGCTTTTGCAAACGCACAAAAATATCCGTGTTTTTAACCTCTTCTCCCACTAAAAAACGAATGATAATACGTTGCGCAACGGCAGTCGGCACTTGACGTTCACTCATGATCGTAGCACACGTGCTCCGACGAAAATAAATGCCACACTGTCCGTAAGAGACCCAGCTATCACATACTCAAGCCACGACCTTCGAAACATACATGCGCGCCATCTACAGAGTTTATCTCGATCATATTTGAACCACCCTCGTAATTATAAATAAATTTGTCAGTCAAACTCATTAGATTAAAACTTTGAGGGATCCTCCTTTCTTACGCCTGGAATCTCAATGAACGAACAGGCAAGACTTACATTTTTGATTTTGTTCTAAACCATCATACGTTTCAGCACGTTGGTATTCTCATTTCTCGAGTTCTGTTATTTTGGCTTGTAAACATTTAATTTTCCTGTCGTGTTTTTCGACCATTTTATAATGCCACTTATTCAGCGGAACTTGACAAGAAATTTGCATCAAATAACATTATTTTCTCGATAATATCACCAACATTTGATTATCATTAGGTTCTCAAGACTATTTTAAAAGTTCAGAATTTGTAGCGACTCGACTAATAACAAATTTTTAACAGAGTCGAAAAACGAATTGTCCCCACTTCAATAATAGCTCGTAAAACTTCACCCCCGAAAATATCTCAGGAAAAATCAAGATACCACCAAACATACGTGATACCGAAATAGTTACACTAAAAAGCATTAGAAAAATTAAAAATATGTTATTAGAAAATACTCAGAAGAAACATATATTAAGGGTTCAAAAAAATATTATAAAAATAAAAAAAATTCAACAATTCTTTTTAATTCATCTTTAATTTCAATGAGTATAAGATCGGTTCATCTATAGATGTGATGTCAAATGTTTATATTTTTTCATATGTAATTGAAAGTAATCAAACAATTTTTTAATATTTCTGATATTGCATTCTATTCCAATTTAATTTTTTATGGTTACTTTTTATCAGATTACCTATAGAGTACAATATTCCAAATTTTTTCTCCGAATTATTAATGTTATGGAAACTGGAGGATTAGAAAACTTATATGATTGTGATAAATCGTTCGTTCCTATTATCTATTGACCTTACTTAAAATTCTAGTATAATTTTTACAGTTAGTTTTGAAATATAAATTCACCTGCACTTATTATAATTTTTCACAATTATTAAATAAAAATTGTTCACTAAAATATGTATGTACATATAAAGCAAAGTATCAACATTCGATTCATAATAATAATTCGTTTGAAGTTGTCATGAATTATGTAAAATATAATTTCTATCAAACTAATATCCAATATACCTGAGTAAAAAATAATACATGTTTAGGATTAGAAGTAGAGTGTTATTGGAATGTTCTATTGTCTCTCGAGATTCAGATGGATCATAGTAAACAGTAACTTTTTCAGTCGCATCTTATACATAAAAATATAATTCATGAAGAAATTATAATTCAGGAAATATAGATCAATTTTACATAAAGTTATTTTGTCTCAGATTCAACAAATTGTCCTTGAGAAATCTGGATTTTGGAGGAAGCTAACCAATATTTCTAGGAATGTTCTATGGAAGACGTTGCATCTAGCAGAATTATCTAGAGTATACATGGTGATAAAACAAAGGATTTTTTTTCCGGCTTTTTAGAAAAATTTTTATTTTAACATATTCATTTACACTTTTCACATTTTTCTAAATTCTGAAAGAATACGATTAGTCATGAATAAATATCAATCCAGGCTAACATAAGGAGCATCAGTAAGAACTTAGATGAAATGTTAATTTGCTGAGAAAATTTGAGTGTCAGTTTGATATTATTGTTTTCACGGAAACGTGGCATATCCCAAATATTAACCTCTTCAGAATCCCAGAATACGAAGTTATTTATAATTCAGGAGATTATTAATAGAACGATGGAGTTGTTGTGTATGTAAAAAACAAATTAGTTTTTAAATATGCCATCCTAAATCTTGGTTTTACGAAAACTATCCGCCTCACAATTAAAGGTATTGACAAAGATATCATAGTAGACGCACTCTATCGTTCACCTTCAACTAGTCCGTACGAATTTAATGAATATCTTTTTGACTATATGGAAGACCACTGTCTGGACAACAAACATACCTACTTCTTTGCCGGCGATGTTAATATAGATATTAAATCGAATACTGATTTTTGTAGTGATTATCTTAATATATTGGGAGAATTTGGATTTCATTCGATGATAGATAAATACACAAGAGTTCAGAATACATCTACGACTCTACTAGGCCATATTTTCATCAAGGACTCGATGCTCCCTTTGGGTTGCAGCTCATATGTCATTCGCTGCAATGTTACAGGTCACTTTCCTACGCTTGCAATATATCCTGCGTCAACTCTCAAATATCATAGGCCTCCAATAAAGAAAACATCATTCGATCGAAAAAATTTCTACCAGGTTATGCAGGCAGAAAACTGGAGTGATTGTTGTTGCTTGAATGACGTGAATCTGATATCGGAATGCTTGCTCACAAGAATAACTAATGCTATAATGTTATCTTCTAGAAGACAAGTGAAAGGTTGTGAGACGAAAAGAAAACCGTGGATAACGAAAGGCTTGGTGAAATCAGCTGATGAGAAGCAGAGAATTTATAGGCAAGTGATCAGAAACCCGGATGATACTGAATTACTTAGAGAATATAAAGCATACAAAAATAAATTAACAGATTTGCTCAAGATAACAAAGAAAGAACAATTACGCAAATGAAAATATAACAACCACTGATAAATTAGCTCGAATATTCAACTCGCACTTCATTAATGACCACCAGTCTCTGTCATAAAAAGAAAAAGAGAGAACAAGACAATATTTTTCAGACCAACAGATGAGAAGGAAGTACTTGGCACGATAAACGGCCTTAAAATTCGTAAATGCCCTGGGGTTGATGGAATAACATCGGAACACTTGAAAATTATTGGTGAATTTATAAGAGGGACTCTCACCCACCTTATAAATAGAATTTTTACAGAAGGAAAGTTTCCGGAAAATCTCAAAACAGCTCTAGTGAAACCGCTATATAAAAAGGGTGATCGAAAAGATCCTTCAAACTATCAACCGATATCATTAACTTTTTAATGATATCGGTTGGTAGTTTGAAGCGATAGCATCCTCAGTTGATCTTTTCGGTCTGAAACCAAACTGTCTTCCGGAAAGTAGATTGTTTCCCTCTAAAAATTCAACCAGTCTCACCTTTATAATTTTTTTTACAATTTTTGCGACTGTATAAGTACAGTCGCAAAAATACAACTGAAAATTATGCAAAAAACCTTCCTGAAAATTATTTATAACAAAGAACGAACTTATCCCACACAAAAACTTTTTGATGAGGTAACAATGTTCAACATGGAAAAACTTTACTATTATAGGTGATTGTCATTATAAAATAAAACACTTGTTTACATTTTCTACTTTATTTTTGGTATTGACGTACGTTTCGTCTTTGCTAGAAAGACTTCATCAGAATACCTGACTCGATAGGTATTCTGATGAAGTCTTTCTAGCAAAGACGAAACGTACGTCAATACCAAAAATAAAGTAGAAAATGTAAACAAGTGTTTTATTTTATAATGACAATTACAACTGATTTCTACCAAGCAACGGCCCAATCTATCATACTATTATAGGGTTCTTTGCCTACAGTACAGAAACAGGGGAGAACTGTCGTTTATAAAACATAACCACAATACAAGGCACAGGAGAGATTGCGAGTATATTCATACAAAAGAAACTTGAAAATCTGGTTAAAGAATTTGCTTCTAGATGAAATTGACAGGGTGGCCGCGGTTTCTACTTGAAGATGCATTGGAGTGCTGAAAGTGGCTTGTTTTCTGTCTGGTGAAGTGATGTAGAAAATACCAAAGTTGGCGGTATTGTTCTGATCATCATGTATGTTCATACAGGGTGCCCCAAATGTTACGTTCATTTTCGTCCACTTCGATTTAAGTTTATGCGATATTTTCAAATGGAACATTCTGTATATTAGTTTGTCTTCGCATTCTACATGAAATGACCTATCTGAGGATACCAACATGTTACATGTTATTCCTAACAGTTTTTTGATTATTTGTGTTTTTCAAATTATTTTTACATTTCCAAGAAATATGTTTAATTTTCTAAATGTAGAACAAAAGCAGAGACAATAATTACACTACAATACATGTTCAAAATGTCTTCTATCCTGTTCCATACATTTTCTCAATCTTTTTCAAGTTTGTTCTCACGCTGCTCAAATGAAAAGGCATAATTCTTTGAAATGCCTCACGAATTCTTATTTTCATGTCCTCCAGTAGCAGCTGAACGATACACCTCCGATTTCACTGTTCCCTAAAGATAAAAATCCATTGATGTTAGGTCCGGCGACCTCGGCGGTCAAGGAATAGGTCCTTCTCGCCCTATCCACTTATCAAGAAACATAACATCGAACTCCTCTCGTACTTCTACCCAAAAATGTGCTGGTGCCCCGTCTAGATGAATCGATCTGGAAAAGTCTTCTCTGAGAAATCGAAGAAAGTCTTGTCCATTCAATTTTCGTTCGAAAAAGCATGGTCCGACAACATAATTATCCACAATACCGCCCCATACATTAAGGCTCTATGTATGCTGATAATCGTTAACATGGGGTTTATGCGGATTTTTGGTACTATATTTTGTGCCTATTAACGAATCCCTTCCTCTGGAAGGTACTTTCGTCGGTGAACATAATGCTCTTCAAAAATCTTGCATTTTCCATAATTTTATTTTGCATTAAAGTTGCACTTTCTTAAAAAAATCTGCTTCTAGCACCTCCTGGTGTAGTTGCTCCTGGTAAGGGTGAAATTTGTTAGATTTTAAACTCCTGGCAACTGAAGATTTCAATATCTCTAAATCTCTGCTTATTTCTCTACCACTCAACTCAGGATTTTCTAGCACTGCAAGACAAATAGCTCATTGGTTTTCATTCGTCAATATTTTTTTAGAACGATTATATTTTTCGTATTTGATGTGGCCTGTTCATTCAAATCGTTCCTTCAATATTATCAAACTGTATGAACATAAATGATGATCAGAACAATACCGACTACTTTGGTATTTTCTACGTCACTTTACCAGACAAAATTCATATCTTTGAAGAAACATCTTAGTTACAGTTATTTCATTCACAGCCTGCATCACTCCCCATTTTGTCGAAAAAGCGCATTGTGGTTGAAAAAAATTCAGTGCTGAATAGGGAACGAAGGGACCATTTCAATGACAAACAAATAAACTGGTTGTTCCATTTAAAAAAATATTGTTTTTGCTATTACGGAAAATGCAACACCCTGTGCATCTGGAACTATTTTCAAAACATGGATTTTTTGATGCCGTGTACCTTTTATATAAGACTTTTTTCATATGAATTAGCCTTATCGATATATCGAGCAAATGCGCACTGTTGGGACACCCGGTATAAATTTTGTAGAAATTCATGGAAGAGTTATTAATCTCGAATTAGTTAGATACTCGAACCTGGAGAGAAAAGGTCTCTTTAGTGACAGATAATATGATTTTCACAAACACCTTTCTATAGATGATCTTAGCTATGTGAGGCAAATGTGGACAAGGATTATTGAAAGCTATGGAAGAACTCCGTTAGTTGCTATGGACATATCTGAGCATTTCGATCGTGTCTGGTACAAGTCTCTTCTGACTAAGCTGGTTTTCCCTGTAGTTTGTGCGAATAGATGAAGAGTTTCATCACCAACAGGAGTTTTCATGTTGTCGTGGATGCTGTCTGTTTCCGTAGTTTCAACGTGAACGCTGGAGTGTCCCATGGCTCAGTTTTGTCGCCCACCTTTCCCTTGATCCACATAAACCATCTTCTTAGTACGACCGAGAAAAAAATTGTTAGCTTCGCAGATGATCCCTTTCCCCTTTCACCAATGACAAACCTTCGAGCACCGTTGAGTCTCACCTCTTTAAATGCCGGCAAATCGATTCCCTGAATCAAGATGTCAAAAAGATGGGGTCAACGAAATCTGGTGAAATTTAATGCCGCAGAGTCCCAAACAAAACTTTTTTCTGGAAAAACTCAATTTGTGACTTCTGACTTGATGATGGAAAACCAGGTGTTGACATTGTGAAGACTTGCAAATAAGATGGGATGTTTGTTCAAGGCTCTGCAGATCCGGTTCTTGTACTGAATATATAAGACCTACATCAGACCAGGACTCGAAAAATGCTCTTATGTTTGGAGCTCAGCACCCAAGTATTCGTTAGAACTATTCGATTTCATCCAGAAAAGAGCAATGCAACTGATGGACTGCCCAATTCAAACATCCCGTTCGCAGTCACAAACAACAAAGAAGGAGACTTGCCGACTTGTGCTGTATAGATATTATCACAGTCATTGCTCTGCGCAACCGAAGAAAATGATGCCAGCTGCCGCCAAGTTCACACGCTTCACTATACATAACATATCTCTATGCAGTTGAATTAACAACTCCAAGAACTTCTGTTTATCAGAAATCCTTCTTCCACCGAACTGGACAGTTGTGGAACACGCTTCCAGTTGATGTGTTTCCTCCAGTGTGTAATCTTCAACAACAATTCAAGACGAGAGTAAACAGGACACTACTTTTCTTTCGGGACACCAACTAGGTCACATAGGTTTCCCTTTCCTCAGGCAGTCAAACATAAAAGAAAGAAAGGCCAGAAATGGATGGCCAAGATATGCCACACGTGCAGAATATTGGTTTCTGACAGTGTCTACTCTTAGAGAACAATGAAGAACCTGACAGGTCGCGTGAAAGCGGCTTCTGCTGTTGAGGTTTCAATTGAGTGTGCCAAGACTTCATGAGGTTAATCTAAGTTCACGACGACTAATGAGACAAAAGTTCAGAACGAAGTGTTCCATTGGCTTTGGCAATAGATCACGTAAACTGTAATGACAAAGGGTGGTCCGTCTAGTTTACAGATGATAGGGACAGTTTCGGATGTCCTGTGGTATCCAGAAATCGTAAATCGATAAAAGAAGTTGTTGATTCGAGTTTTCAACAAAACATATATTTTACTGCAAACACAAGAAAAGAAATTTTGTTTACAACTGATACATTTCTATAAGGAAGAACAAATAAAGCAATCACATAAAATAATATTTCATTCATGAATACTAGATGACCAAGAAATCGTACACCTTCAAGCACAATTTAAAAATTGGTGATCCTCTCTAACTTTTGTGCAGCAGTTTTTAAATCAAATGAATATTTGTTTTCGGCGCACATTTGCAAAAATATTTATTGTTTGAGAAATTAGTATTGAAATGTGACGATTTTCTACGGGGAAATTCAGGATATTTTCCATATGAATCAATTGTAGGAATTTTGGAAGAATATTTTTATACCTTTTATCTATTGGTATGGAATCTACGTGGAATTCACTCGATGAAGGCTTCACTATTTATTCATGTTGTTGACATATATGTTTCAGGTTTGAACTTTTTTTCAAAACTGAAGGAAATAAATACACTTAACAATACAATTTATACTTGCCAACGGGATGACACTGAGAAAAGAGTTAAATGAGATATATGATACATTGAATCTTCTATAGATGAGGGTATTGGAGATAATTTAAAGTCTAATTAAATAATATGAAAGCGGTGTTTTACTTGATAGAAGGAATATTACAAGATTTGAATATCAAAACAGATTTAATCTGTTAGTCTTCTACAATTTTAATTTACAAAAATTTTTATTCAAGAAACTTTAAGAATTAAATAAATGTCTAATAAGCAATGCTTATATTTAATAGACGCATAAAATCGAAACTCATTATACGATATCAAATGGAATTAAGAAAAAAACCAACGAATATGAATTGTCAATTAAAATCAATAAATAAATAAATGTTTTTGTTTCGTTCCAAGCATGCGCACTGAACTAACTCTTCAGACAAGCGTACGCAGCTCTGCTTGTTACAAAATGTTTAGTTTTCTGTTCTTATATTCATGGAAACTAAATCTTACTCAAAAATATACAACATAATTTTAACAACTTCTCAAAAACTAATTTATTTGAAATATTCAATATATTTAAATAAATTACTTCAAAAACTCTCAAAACATGTAGCAAATTCCCAAAAAATAATTAGAATTCAGATAAGACCATTTCAACTTTACATTCATACAAAATGTTAAGCTTTCTGATCTTATATTCATGAAATCCAAATCTTTCTCAAAAATATACAACATAATTTTAAGAACTTCTCAAAAACTAATTTATTCGAAATATTTGATATATTAATAAATTACTTCAAAAACTCTCAAAACATGTAGCACATCCTCAATTAAGTCTGTTTTGATATTCAAATCTTGTAAAGTCTAATTGGTTGTACGTCGCATTTACTGATAGTTAATGCATCCTATATGCATAAGGAATTTCGAAACTTTCTGATGGACCTAATCTCTCGCATTTATTCCTGTATGAGCAGTAATTGTTTTGATGAAGTCTATGAAATAGTTTTATTTTATACAACTTCCTGAAGAATCTGTTGTTATTTCATTATGCGATATATATTTTTAAAGCTATTCCAATCTTATGTTTATGGACAGTCTAATTTGTATATACCGCTTTTTTCACTAGTTTCAGGACAACCTTTACCACTGACTAAGAGAGAGCCTAGGTTTTTCTTATTTTTAAAAAGGGTATTTAGGTTAGTTTTTATCTATTGCAAATTTTGTTACTAATTACTAAAATGAAGTATACTCTGAAATTTTTCGCTTTCTTTGTGATGAAAGGGCGGGTAAATAGAAACTAGTCCTTTTTTGTGGTGTTTTTTATCTATTATTTTTGGGCTGTAACTATTACTTGAGGCTGAGGTCAAATTTTCAGAGGAAATTATCATGTCTTGTATTTTGAGTAGTCAAAGAATTTGAGGATTATTTTGAGTTTTCGATTTCCATAGTGAATTAGACAGAATTGAAGAATGAATTTAAAAATATTTTTTAATTGTGAAATAGAACCTATCCAGATACAAAATATATCGTCAACATATATTTTCCAGAACAAATTTTTTTTATTACAATATTCAGCAAAAAAATATTTTTCTTTTCAAGATAAGTCACAAGAATTCCGCTCAAAAGTTGTGATAGGGAAAAACCAATGTTGAAACCTTCCAAGTTTCGATAAATTTCACAGTTAAATTTAAAATAGCTCGGTTTGAGGCATAGTAATTCATATTTTTACATATAATTCGAAGGGGCCAGTGAAAGGTTTTGATGCAATAAGTCCTTTATCATATTTTTTATTTCTATGTAAGATATAGAAGAAAATCAATTAATTAATTAATTCAAAAGCGGATGAAGGCAACACGATTACAATTTTAAATAAATCGGATTATTTGGAAAAAAAGGGAAAATTATTTCAACTTCGTTCAATTCGATTTAGCATTCTTTAGAATTTGTTTTTTGTTTTTGAATTTCTTATTTTCGTAGAATTTATTTCATTTTCAAGCCAGTTATGGCGAAGAAGAATCTAAATACTCATTTTCACAGAGGAAATTATTTGTGTCATTAATCGTGGCAAATAAATTCCTCGCATACAATGGAATAAGATTGTCGTATTTATGTTCAATCGATGTCCACGTTTGAAGTGCGAATGATTCAATTTACTGAACTGAAAGCAGTGCAGAGCCTCGTTTCGATCCAAGTTTTCCCCCTCCAGCCACTACCATTGAGAGAGAACACTCGTTTATTCGTGATCGCATCGCGCTGAGGTTTTGATTATCCCACTGCTCCACTGGAACCGACGTTGATTATAGATTAACATTGGGTTTCCCATGTTTCCGACTGTCTTTTCCATACCTGTATAAATGCACATGCGTTTAAGCTTTGCAAGAACCCCAACATGATTCCACCAAAACTTAACACAATACGGCTCAAGGTTTCGATCAAAAACACCGTACAACTTACTGACGAACTAAAGACTGACAAAATTGCCCCTTACTCTAAGCTTGTTTTCTTGGATGTTGTGAATCTGTTTCTTCCTATAATCCTATAACTAACATAAAAATTAAAAAAATATTCAGGAACCTATTATTGAAAATCTCTCACTCATCCCCCATATGCGAAATTATGATTTTACTTGAAGTACGCCGCAAATAAAGATATTTTGAATCTGATTATAAAACTTACCAACAATTAGATGGTACTTTCATGAATTTTCAGCATTGAAAAAGATTTGTTGACAATGTATATTGTATCTGGAAATATTCTCCTAGACAATTAGAAATATTTTGAATTCATCCTTCAATTCTACCCAATTCACTAAACAATTCGAAAACCTTCAAAATATTAAGCATCAATTTTGCCCCACTAATTAGTACCAAAAATTGTAGTGGACTCGTAGCGAACAACTTCTTCGCTCCTCGTCTAGAAACCTGCCTTGCTCTGTCGTAGTTTGACCGGCGTACCGATAGAGGACCCGACTAGTCAACAGATTCGTGACTAACCGTCCCCGCCAGGTTCAAATAGAGCAAGACACTGCGTTTGAAGATCAGCGTTCCAAGCGGACGCATGGTCACCGGCGTCACAGGTAGAACTGCGCATCACGCCTTGTCTGATGTATGATTTTAAATTCTATTCTCTTTAGATATGTGAGCAGACATGAAATAAATAGTGAAACTTGATCCAAGTGTTTTTATTTCCTTCATTAATATGTGAGAGATTGAATCTATCTTATCCTTCAAAAAATTAAATCTATCCGATATCTCATTTAACCTTCCTCTTAATTCAACTGGTTGGCGAGTGTAAATTGTATTGTTAAGTGTATTCTTTTCACTTCTGAAAATGGGTTGCAACCAGAAAGGATCTATCGACAACATGAATAAATAGTGTAACTTAAGACAAGTGCATTCTTTACCTCATTAATATGCCAATAAGTTATGTCGGATCAAACTTTTTTTACCGCTTTTGTTCTAGGTTCGTGAGTAGTGGAAATGTTGAAACTTTGTGAAATTTTCAATGAGTAGAGAGGGTTGATATATTGTGATAAAGAAATGATAGGCCCTTTGTTTTAATTGGCAGTAATAAGACATGCTCCACGGGACATAAAATTTTCGATCCCTATATAGCACCATTAGGGATACCTGTCATTTCCATACAATCTAGACATATTCTCGAGATAATTAATTATTTTTAGGTTTTGCTACTTATCCTTCTAACTATAATCACATAATAAGTATAAAAAAAGATTTTAATATTGTCAGGAATAGATTAATCCATTCACGAACCATTTCTGTACAAAGAAAGTATCTAGAATTAATTCTCATTAGGAGCAACTGAAAAAGTTATTGCTTTTACAAAAAACATTTTCGTTTCGTGGTTTTGTACCATTCTTTGAAGCGAACAAGGCACCAATTACAATAGACCGATCTTTCATCAATATATCACAGCAAAAGAAGATTTTATAAAGTTCTTAGCAATGGCCATATTCTTTACACATACAAATTTTGTACGTCATGGAGGAATGTCAAACAGCCTATTAACCGGATAATTTTCCTTCCCACAATTTGGTGACAAAAATAGTTAGGCAATTCTTGACTTACGTTATTTATTGAGAAATGTGACTGATTCCTTTGATACTGCGACTGCTTCAGTCTTCAATAATAATTAAACATTTCAGGGAAATTGGATCTACTCATAGAAAAAGTAGAGGGGGTGTACAAAAAACTGATTTTAAAACTTCATATAATCAAAAATTTGCTTATCTATTGTCCACAAAGAACTTATTAAAATGCATAATAATGCTCTTCAGAATATTTTGTGTTTTGAATTCATCAATAATATTCATCAAGTAAGGCTCATAAATTATAATCATAACACGGGAAAATGTTTTTTACTTAAGAACGGAAATAAAGATTTACCTAACTTTCCAGAATATAGCATTCTCTTTAAAGTTCTTCGTTACGAAGGACTTTAATTACAAATGTATTGAAATTTATTTTATATTATATCTATTCAAAGAAACTTGAATATTCATCAAACGTGATAACATGTGTATTTCACATTCTGAATATTGTCGTTATTAAGTTCAGATTGAAATAGTTAGAATAAAAATAACATAAGTTGATAGAGGCTCACGCAAGGATGAAATATGCGTAAAACTTTACATTCTTTCTTTTATTTTACCTTCACGATTTATTTTTTTAATATTAATGATTCAAAAGTTCTTATCATTAGTTTCAATATATCGCTAACTGAAACAGTGATTTTGCTGATAATTAAATTATAACGCCGTCAATAACTTCAGAATATTCTGTGTTTTATTTCTTCTTCATAATTTCTGTCTTATAAAGCTCGATGTCTCGAGCTTTATTAACAGAAATAATGAGTGTGAATATTTTCATTTTCGTTAGCAATTCTAACCAGATAAAGTATGATGAAACAAATTTTATTGAATTATAAATAGCAAAAATTATAAAAAAATTGAAAAATACACAAAAACGTCATTTATTCATACATGAAAATAATTATTGAAAATGGCGTTTTAGGAGAATTATTTCAATCCAATTGACCGTCAGATAAATTAGACGAACGTCTTTTCCTGTTTATCTAAATGATTTTCTGATGATTCGGTAGCAATTCTTCGTCAACGTAATGTATGTTTTATATTTCCGAGTTGAAATTATGAAATAATTTCTACGCATTTATTTGAAAATTGTTTTCTGTCAATAATATGACATTTAAAAGTACAGTGCTAGAGCATTGTACTTTATGTTTTCAATAAATAGTTATTCAAATTTTCCATGTTTAATCGATATTAATTGTTTGTTTAACCGCCCATAACAGAAATAACACGGGACGTAACAGCATAAATATAAATTCTGTATAATGAATATAGGTACGTCAGTAAATCACTCATATTCACGAGAAGGTAAAAAGTAGAACACAGAATGAAACTATTTAAAATTTAGTAATACAAGAATCCATTTGCGTCATATGAGGTCCTCTCATCTGTTTGTATTCCTATCAGACTGTGATGCATTTACCATTTTTATATGTGTTAGTAGTTTATTGTACAATTTAAGGCCTACGAAGTTTGGTCCCTGTTGTATTCTCTCAATCAAGATCCAAGCTAGGATAAATTTATTTCTTGTTCTTGTATCGGTTAAAGTATGAGGTTAGTTGAGAAATTTTATTTCCATAAACGTATTCCAGTGTTGTAATAGTCTCTTTTTTCCATCGATTAATTCTGTACAACTAATCCTAATTATACTCGTACTTCGGATCGTGTACATGGTAACTTCTTCGAATGCTGATGAAAAGTGGTCTAAAATTAGGTAACATACTGTATTTAAATGGTTTCCGTTTTGAGATAAGGGAACAATAAAGTGCAATAAAAGGTACAATAAAGTATGCGACCAAATTTTAGACCTCTTGTTTATAAGCTATGTAAACGAAGCGAGTCATGTGAGCAACTCAATAAAAAATAGAAACCAACCAAATTTAATAAGTGTCTATTAGTTATACCAAGTAGTATCCGCAAAGCACATTTTGATATCAAAAGTATCAGTTGAGCAAGCAGAAGCTTCCCATAGAATCATATTCTGCATATGAGAAGTGGTGTGGTAGGTAAGTTTTGACACGTAACAGTTATTTTTTCGGTATCCTTAATATATAAATTGACACTGAATGCCTTTTACCCAGTGTGGTAATCAACATAAATCAGTCAAGCCGGATATTTCCGTAAGTATAAGTTTTTGCAGAAAACACCGACACAGTTCAGTTTTTATTTGGAAGGGAACATCTTATGATTGCAAATTATTGCGTGCACGATCATAAGAGAGAAGCCAGAGATTTATTATGATGAACTTTCAACAAGATCTCATAAAATGCAATACCATTTGGGTTCCAATTTCGGATGAGAACCTAAAGGCCGTAAAAATTGGACAGCACGAATCGACTGTTCCACTTGAATATCTTGGGCATTTTGTGTACGAAACTTCAAAAGGTGATAAAATTATCCAATGATGGTGAAAATAGTTTGACTTAGGTTTAAAAAAATAAAAACAATGATGAGGAAGTAAAATATTGGCCTGAGCTGAACAGTGGATGACGACGTTCCAAATTTAAAGTAGTCCTCATTAAAAGTGATTATCTGTACCTTATATCATCAGCAGATTCATCAGTCATTGACTGGTCGTTCAGGCTGATAGAATCAGAAGTAGTCCGTGCAGGGAGTTGGTTTCTAAACGCAATAATTAATGAAGAGTGTCTGTTTGATATCAGGCAGGCATCATGCCCAACTCTGCCATGAGATCGTAGTCTCATATTAGGTAGTGAAGTGATATTCTTATAAGAAAATCCTCCCAAAAATCTAAAATGACAAAAGGGGTCGAATGACACATCATTTTAAAGCTTTCACAACTCTATGAATATACTAAAAATTTCTGTTTGGCATTCGCTTCGGTGTAAGAAACTCTTCAGAAGTGATGGTGTTCGGTTTTTTCGAAATTGAACAAGGAATTCATCTAGCAAGTAGTGAACCCCGTACTTTCTCTGGGATCTCATGATCTTAGATTCTTCAATCTAAACCTTTCAAAAATTTCTTATTTTTCGTAGAAATATTAAGAAATTGGAAACGCGAATAGACCAATACTGCTTCGAGATGAGGGCTATAACTTTAATCTGCCTCACTTCGACTCAGTGCTTTCTTGACACACGCGCTATATATATCGCTACAGTCTCTTTTTGGCATCCGCGCAAGTCATATCGACAGTCTCTCGTTGTGCTTCGACCAAACGGTCACGCAGCATCCGCAGTCACTCTTTGCTCTTTAAACAATTGATTTCCGTTGGCAGTCTCTCGTTATCCATTCTCTCAATACAGTTACGCAGTGTAGATTAATGTGGCCTACCTTCCCGTTTAGGCTATGGCCACTGGCCTCATGGGCGTGGGATCAGCTACGCCCAATCAGCACGTAAAACGAAAAATTAGTTTCCCTTTGCTTCCAGTACAGACTGGTAGCTTCGAAGCACTATCAAACCTCTACTGGCTATGTAGTGCCCGAGTTGTTTGGGACGCAACTCACACGCCGAAGGGGCCTTTTTTCATCCACCGTCCTTCGACCACTCAAGGCCCAGACTCGCCATGGACATCCTAGTCGATCCGGGTTCAAGCCCAGCATAAAGCGTGGTTCTAGGCACTCTCACTCTCTCTGCTCTTGAAAAAGTTTACATTCACAGTTTCTATTTGCCATCCATCCACGACACATCTACATGTTCTCTAGTTACGCACTCAAAAAAGTATTCAATGCGCATTCATTTTTAACTTCTGAAGGAATATTTTCGTTCACTCTCTCCTGAGAACACAATAACGCATTTAAAGACCTGGAATTAAAAATCGAAATATTGTGGGAATCTTTGGAAATGGTGATTAATATTAGATATCAATATGTTTCTGAAATTTTTTCCATTCAATGATATGAAAATATTATGACTACTATTCCATAATTATGAGAATTAAAAAAATGAAGAAATTGAAATATATATAATACAAGCTGAAAAAAATTGACCTATATTAACTACATCTGTTCACGAAGTGTGAACATTTTTCAAATAATTTATTATTAGTTTCCGCCGTTTTTTAACACAAATTAAATATTTATTATAGAAGAACGATGTGAGACGGCTTGCTGAGTGACTTCTAATGTTAGAGCAAGTTCTTTTTGTGTTTGAGATGAATCTTCCTCCAATAATTCCTCCAATTCTGCATCCTCGTAAATTTTTGGCCTTCCACTGCGATCTTTGTCTTCTACGTCGAAATCACCGTTTTTAAAGTTTTGAAACCACTCTCGACACGATCTCTCACTCAAATCACCCTCACCATATGCTTCTACGAGCAATTGATGCGCCTCAGCAGCAGATTTTCTTAAATTAAAGAAGTAAACTAATATTTCCCGCAAATGACGCTTACTTGGCTCAAATTTTGACATTTTCAACTTTTAAAAATTATATTTTACCAAAATAAAATCAATGATATTAATAGGTTATGTTGTTCTTGAATGTCCAAACTATTTTTTTAGTCGGTTATCATCTGCGAAAGCTAACTGAAACTCCGTACCGCGCCATCTACAATAAAACGGCGGAAACTTATTAGTACTCCAAATATTTTTAGGGGATTGAATTTTGGTCACTATTCAATTATTTCTTACTTGCCGAATAATTCGAGTTGTGAGATTTGTCCTCACCTTAGCACATTTTTTCATTTTTCATTTCATGAGTAGTGAGTTTTCTATTTATTATCGTCAGTTGCTCTCATGACGCGTTTTGGTTATATAGTTACTCTTTCAAATGCTCATAAACAGCTTTAGATATTTATAATGAAGAAATTTAGTTGTCACTTTATTCCATTTATCCTATTCGTATTGTATTAGGAATTTTCCTACACTCAGAAATTTCTGAAACAGTCCGCTTTTTAATCATTAAATATTTCATTCTTTCGTTAATTTTAATTTTCAATAAACCGGTCAAGTTCAATTAACTGAATTTTCCTCACAATGTCCCTGAAACAATTTTTTCCATTTAATTAGATAAAGAATATATAACACTCCTATGATCACGAATTTGTGAAAAATTAAGAAATTAAATTATTCACGATGCGGTGAGTAATATCTCAAACATATACACTTTATATTTCAGTTAATATTTATTCTACTTGAGGACTTTTTCATTTTTATCTTTTGATATAAATTAGGTAATTACTTTAATGAAGTTATTATTATTATAATCCATGCATATATCCTCAAAACTGCTTGGTGTGTTATTAGTTCAAATATTTAGATTCTGCCTATCATAGTTTACTGAAGATCTTCAACATAAAAGGGAATATAAATACTATATTTTACTCAGACCGTATATATGTTAATTCACAATATTGAATTGAATCAGTCGTTACTTGGTGAAAGTTCAGATTAAATAATATTTAAATAAGGTTATTCTGATTTTCACAATTTTTATTGTTATGTTTACAACAATTATTTCGCTATCACAGTAGCGTCATCAGGCAGGTTTACATTTTGAATAATTAAGCTTGTTTCCGAAATCCGTTGCTAATTTTATTACAGTAAGTACAATAAATTTTTATTGAGCACTAAAACCCAAAAAAGGGTCTCGGTAAATTTCAGCTTATCTGAATATATTGAACAGAGGTGAGTTATTTAAATCTAATTGTTCGTTAAGTAATATTCCGATTTTATTGTGTTTATTTATCTCTAGGGATTCTAACAGTTTTAAGGCAGAACTTTTACTTTCTATATGTAAAATTTCAAAATTATGGTTGAAAGTATGTCCTGTGGAATTACTTTTATTATTGAGGAAACTCTTCAAATGTTCACAGTTTCTATGTCGGAAAGTTCTTCCAGTCTGTCCTATGTAAACTTTAGAGCAATCATATTTATTTTTGAGGTAGGTAGCAATTTTCTCAGAAATAACCTTAGTGTATTTAAATTAAAATACACTGAAGATATTTCTGAGAAAATTGCTACATACCTTAAAAATAAATATGATTCAAGAACTTCATTCAAAACCTACTCAAACTTTAGTAAATTCATTAAAAATAATAAAGACTGTACACATAAAGATGATGAATCGGGGGTTTATAAGTTAACCTGCGGTGATTGCCCTAAAGTTTACATGGGACAGACTGGAAGAACTTTCCGACATTTGTGAACATTTGAAGAGTTTCTTCAATAATAAAACTAATTCTACGTATTCCAACCATTTGTTAGAAACAGGACATACTTTCAACCATAATTTTGAAATTCTACATATAGAAAGTAAAAATTATGCCTTGAACCTGTTAGAATCCCTAGAGATAAATAAACATAATAAAATTGGAATATTACTTAACGAACAACTAGATTTAAATAACTCACCTCTGTTGAATTGATTCAGATAAGCTGAAAGTTATCGAGACCCTTTTTTAGGTTTTAGTGCTCAATAAAAATTTATTGTACTTACTGTAATATAAATAGCAACGGATTTCGGGAACATTCTTAGTTATTCAACATGTAAACCTGCCTGATGATGCTACTGTGATAGCGAAACAATTCTTGTAAACATAACAATGAAAATTGTGAAAATCAGAATAACCTTATTTAAATATTATTTAATTCACAATTTTTTCATTCTTATGACAATATGATAGTGGAGATATTTTCATGTCATTAAATGGAGAGAGTTTCATAGAAATAACAATTCTCATTTTATGAAGATGTTCAGTATTTTCTTATTTTAAATTTTGGCCCTATTTAGTTAAATATTTGAATAATCGTTGTTTTCTGAAACAGTCACAGTCTTTAAGAAACACTTTATGGTTCTAAAAAAATAGTGCAATTTAAAATATTCCTTTTTTCTTGATTAACATGAAGTCGGATAAAAAACTTTAAGCAATTCTCGTCAACAAAGATCGAGATCATTCTCCTTGTATCGTATTTGATTTGTGCGCTTTTAAATTCGATATATTTTGGGAAGAAAATAAGCTCATTTCTCAGGACACCTTTTCTAACTTTTATTTGCCATCTATTTAATTGGTTTAACTAGCCAAATTATGTAGACAAAAATTTTAATCACGCCACTATATTTTTGTATCTAATTTTTGGGTATGATTTTCCAGTAAAACTGAAATATTATTTTTTATTCCTTGCATGTAATATGTGTAATATATTGTCTAGCAACAAAATGAATCTATGTAAATTTATTCCGAAAGTAACAAATTATTTTTCACGGAATCTATTTTTACATAATGAAAGAAATTCCGATACTAAGTTTGAAACTTTTCAGAACATTTCCCAAAAACGCATAAGGACAGCTTTCTTATACACTCTTTTTTTTTAACTATGTACACTTTGTTATTGATAGCTGTCTATAATGAAAATGAAATATTTTTCACCGATTTTTTCAGCACCATTTTCATTCAAGATTTGAAAAGATAAAAATAGGATTATTTACAAAAGCTAGGCTTAGGTAATATGAAAAATGTAAAAACACATTTTTCAGAGTAGGTATCTCAATTTGCTGTGATATAGTAAGCTTACTTTAAAATATTTCATTTTTCTTGGATGGCAATGAAAATATTTCTTTCAAAATAAGGAACCAAATTAACAGTGATTAATTGACGAGAAATTTTGATATTTTCTCAATGGTAATTCCTTCTTCAAATTTCAAAACCACGAAATCTTCAAATTGAATGTTACGCACATAAACCTAATCTGTTCAATTTGGCCGATAAGAAATTGTGAAGTATGAAGACTAATGGTTTGGGGCACACTTCCACGTCCAGTTCCTGAAAAAAAATTACTAATTAAACATAAAACATTTGAAGCATCTTAGTGTTAATGAATTTAGTGTCAAATTTACAGACTATTAGGAGTACAAATAAGTTCGTGCGGTTTTTGTCGATAATTGAAGCTTTATTGTACTTTGTAGTATTGTGGCCATTATTCTCGTAATGCTCGGCACAAACGCATCAATTTTCGTGGGTAGACCTTCCCTGTGATCCTTTCGTTCGATTGTAAACACTTATAATACACCACACCCAGCTGGTCCCACCAACTACACTGCATGATCTTCTTGCCATAAACATTCGTCTTATCGGGGTATCCATACGTTGCCCGATATTTTGGATTATCGTTATGGACACACTTTTCATCCCCAGTCACAATACGATTGCCGTTGGAGCAGTTGTTCACACGTGAAAAAATAGCGTTCGTGCGACCTCTTTTGGCTTCAGTTCATACGCCACTCCTACTCCTACCTTTCGGACAATTACCATTGCTTTTAAGCGATGGCAAATGGTTAAGTGACTCCAAGAGTTTTTGAGAGTTTCTTTTACATTTAAGATGAACCTTCATTAAGTCTTGCCTCTAGTTCTTCATCCTTAAACTTTGGTAGCGCTCCAAGGCGTCCTTCGTCTTCAAATCAAAATTGCCAATTTTAAATCGGACAAACCAATTCTGACACGTTCGTTCAGCTAGAGCACGGTCATCGTAAACATCCATTAAAATACGATGATTTTCGGCAGCCTTTTTTCTTCATACTGAATTAATGAAGTGAAACTCCCCGAAAAAATACATTATTCGGTATAAAAGTTGACATTTTCAGAACACACAGAAACTCTGTTGTTTACAGTTCAGCGAAATGACAGATATTAAAAAGAGAGCTTAATGATGTGACTTCAAAAGGAAGGTGTCGCCAGATGAAACAATGGAGTAATAAACTAGAAGCGACATCTATTATCAAAACCACACGAACTTATTTCTACACCCAATAATATTTTAAATACACAATCGAAGTTCATGCTGGAGAAGTAAGGAAATATCAGTAGAATATATTTTGTGAAAAACAATTGAAAAAATAAATAGTGAATAAAATTAAATTTTTGCATATTTTTAATTGATAATCAATAACTATTTCATCACTGTGGCTTCATCAGGTTCCACATCTGTCCTGCTTAGGTGTGAAAACTTACATAATATATCATACATACTGCAGATAAAGAGGCCTTAATTGAGGTTTGTCACTGTTTTCCAAACTACATGAAAAAGCTGAAGGAAACTGAATATGACATCAAAAGTTATTGGAATTTTCCGCTGGCAAGAATATAAGATGAGAAGATAAAAGTTACTGAACATAATAATAAAAGTCATTGCGATTTGTCGCTGGTATTTCTAAATTACAGGAAGATGTTTATTAACGGTGATCTATTGACATAAGTTTGTTCATTTAGAAAATTTTAGGACAAATTATATCTGTTTATTTTCAGTTATTCCAAGAATGTCAGTTTAGATCCTTTATTCTCGATGTGGATAATTTCATAGTCATTGTTGAAATAGTATCGAAATTCTTTCAAATGGTTGGTATATGTTGAATGTGATGTATTTGAAGTGATATTTTGCTGATGTTCATTTATTTTTCTTTTGCATGCTATTCCGTTTTTACCAATATAAAGTAATATGCTATCACTCCTGATTTATTATTTTTGTTTGATTTGTCTTTATCCTTTAAAACTACTGCAAAATCAAAAGTTCTCTTGAAATACTGACAATATATTCTATGGATAGAAGTGACTTAGATATTTTTGTGCGGTGAAATCTTTTATAATAGGATGAACATGGGTCAACGCCATTTTTTTCTTTGTTAATCATTATTTCATCTATGAATATTAAGTTCATGCCAACGTTAAGTTTCCTTCGAAAAATTTTTTTATGATTTCGATAATTTATGCATTAGACTATTATAAGCTGACATTTTCTTTAATTGAAGAATGAACATATATTTGTTAATTTCTATTTATTATTGTGAGTTGCTCATCTTGTTAATAAATAAGCATTTGATTTGTAAACGAAACGCACAATAATGAACAAAAATCAACATATATATGTATATTATTTAATTAAACTCTACAATGTTATTCAAAAACTTTTAGAATTAAATTAACATCTTATAAGAACTGCTTGCATTTAATAGACATTTAAAATCAAAACTCACTAGATAATATCAAATGGAATAAAAAAAAAACCAAATATTAATTTTCAATTGAAATTAATAATTGATTTTATATGTCTTTTATAAGTTAATTTGTTTCTAAAAGATTTTGAATGAAATTTTTTGAAATTAAAATTTAATAGAATAAATTTGTTTTGATATTAAAATTTTGTGGCAATCCTTCTATCATGTAAAATATCCCCTTCTCATTATTTTATTGCATATATAATATATAATTATATTTAGGTTTAATCTCATTATATATCATGTGGTTTTAACTAAGGCCAGAAAATACCTTACAAGCTTTGTGCGATTTTTGTGATGAACATAGAACAAAGAATACCTCGGATTTTTAAACGTTTCTAATTTTAGTGTTTGTTCTACAAGGATACCACGAGGTCTTAAGGGTAAGTTATTTATTGTTTAATTGAGTTTATTTTTTAAAAGTGATGTTGCCGAAGACCTTATTATGATTTCTAATAGATTTTTGAGGATGTACTACTTGTTTTGATAGATTTTTGAAGTAACTTATTTGAATATTTAAATATCGGGTGATTTTTTTAAAGTGATAGAACTTTCAATAGGTATAACTGTAATTTGACAGGTAGAAGCCATGTTGTTTTGACATTTCTGTTCAGTAAGCATTGAAAAATTATCATGGAAACACTCACGCCGCAACAACGTTTACAAATGGTTGAAATTTATTTTCAAAATCAGTGTTCTATTCGCCAAACTTATAGAGCACTTCGTGAAATTTATGGTTCACATAATCGTCCATCAGAGCAGCTTATTCGTCAAACTATCGATAGATTTCGGACAACATTTTCTTTACTCGATGCAACAACACGACAAAGAACTGTACGTACAGAAGAAAATATCGCTGCTGTAAGTCATAGTGTAAATGATGATCCAGATTTGTCTATTCGTCGACGTTCACAACTGATGAGGTGATGTGGAGTCGTGGAATAAACAAGGAGATTTTCTATTATATATTGTATATTCCAGCGTATTGTGAATAACGTATATCAATAACAATGGATACTAGTTGAACAATGAGAGCTCGTACTTCTACTACTACACATAGAATATATCAACAGAGAATGTTAACTTAGTGAACATAGAATAATAATAATGAGGGAATCTTTAACTTTAACAACAACACCATCCACCACATGGAAAATTTTGCGTAAAGATCTTGCTCTACACCCATACAAGATTCAACTGTTTCAAGAACTAAAGCCACTTGACCATGATAAGCGTCTTTGTTTGCTGATTGGGCCCTAGAATAGCTTGAAGTTGATCCACTTTTTTATGGTTAAATTGTGTTTAGTAACGAAGCTCATTTCTGATTAAACGGCTATGTAAACAAGCAAAATTGCCGTATATGGAGTGAAAACAATCCTCAAGAAGTCCTGCAGATTCCATTGCATCCTGAAAATGCACTGTATGGTATGCTTTACACGCTGGAGGCATCATCGGTCCATATTTCTTTAAAAACGATGCTGATGGTAATGTTACAGTGAATGATGCTCGTTACAGATCGATGATCATTGATTATTTGTTTCAAAATTTGAGTGGTATCGACCCAGAAGTGTTTTGGTTCCAACAAGATGGTGCCTACCTCATGCTGCTACCGTAACAATTGATTTATTGAAAGAAAGTTTTGGCGATAACATTACTTCGAGAAATGGTCCAATTAATTGGCCTCCAATATCATGCGACATAACTCAACTGGATTATTTTCTTTGTGTTTATTTCAAGTCATTGGTTTATGCTGATAAACCAGAAAAAATAGACGCTTT
Organism: Megalocaria dilatata; assembly: GCA_034642435.1. Lineage (NCBI taxonomy): Eukaryota > Metazoa > Arthropoda > Insecta > Coleoptera > Coccinellidae > Megalocaria > Megalocaria dilatata. The sequence continues at coordinate 102,156,205 of CM067854.1, read as the reverse complement.
AGATGCCAACATAACTCGTGTTATTGATGAAATAAGGCCTGAATTACTCGAAAAAGTGGTCCAAAATTGGTCTGGTCAGATGCGGTTCCTACGAGCTAGTCGAAAATGTGTTTTATTTCAATTTAAAGTTCTATCACTCTAAAAAAAACCCGATTTATTAAATATTTCAAATAAATTAGTTTTGCAGAAGTTCTTGAAATTATGTTTTGCATTTTTGAAAAAGATTTAGTTTTCATAAATATAAGATTAGGAAAAAAATTTGTCTCCCTCAAACACTTATTTATATATTTCAATGACAATTTATATTTGTTGGGTTTTTTTATTCTATTTGATATTATATAATAAGTTTTGATTTTATATATCTATTAAATATAAACAGTGCTTATAAGACGTTAATTTAGTTCTAAGAATGTTTGAATAAATTTTTATGAAAATTTATAGGAGGCTAACAGAATAAATCTGTTTTGATATTTAAATTGATTCAAGAAATGATAAATAATAGGATAAATTCCAACAAGAAATATTAAATAACTTGTCCTTGTTTCAGATATACGTAATATGAAAAAAAAGTGTAAAATTTTTTGCATCATTTATTTGATTGAATCTGTTCTTACCTGATGAAAATTCGTTTTAATTGATAGAAATAATATAGAATAATTTCCATAAATTCATATTTCATCAAGAAGTTGTTTTGACAACAGCTTCTTCAGGTTTACATTTTAAATATTTAGTAGTTCAAAATGTAAAACTAAAGAAGCTAAAGTGTTGACGAAACAATTGTTGCTAATTCAATAAATAAGTGGAAATAAAATGAAATAGAAAGGCGTTTTACTTGATAGAAGAAATATAACAAACTTGAATATTAAAACAAATTTAAATGTGTTTATCTTCTACAATTTTAATTTCAAAAAAAATTTTTATTCAAAAAACTTTTAGAATTAAATTTTTGTCTACAACAAGCACCGCTTACATTTAATAGACGTATATATTCAAAACTCAATATATAATGTCAAATGGAATAAATAACCCAACAGATATACGAAAGTAATTAAAATTAATAAATAAATATTTAAAGGAGACAAAATTTTGTTTCTGGTCTTACCTTTAAGAACACCAATTGCCTTTTAAAAAACATGAACACACTTAAAGGACTTCTCAAATAATATAATTTATTTGAAATATTCAATATATTTAAATATTCGAATAAGTTATTTCAAGAATCTCTAACAAATGTGTACTATATCTTCAAAAAACAAATATAATTCTAGACAACCCCGTCTTCAGACCTCATTTAATATTCCAAATATCAAAATCAAAAAACTAACCTATATCTCTCACGTGTTAAAAGACTAAAGCTTCGAAATACAGATCAACTATATAATTCAAGTTTGATCTATGTTCTAACAAAATCAAAGAACAGTGTGAGTTATTTTAATATTAATATATTTAATATTAAATGAGGACTGAAGACGGGATTGTCTAGAATTATATTTGATTTTTGAAGATAAAGTACACATTTTTTAGAGATTTTTGAAATAACTTATTCGAATATTTAAATATATTAAATATTTCAAATAATATTAAATAATATTAAATATTTCAAATAAATTATATTCTTTGAGAAGTCCTTCAAGTGTGTTCATGTTTTTAAAAGGCAATTGGTGTTCTTAAAGGTAAGACCAGAAACAAAATTTTGTCTCCTTCAAATATTTATTTATTAATTTTAATTACTTTCGTATATCTGTTGGGTTATTTATTCCAATTGACATTATATATTGAGTTTTGATTATATACGTCTATTAAATGTAAACGTAATGCAAAATCCATGAGTTGTTCGCCCACAAATTTGGCCGCTTCTTACGGATACGCTCACGCAAACGTTTCATAACGCCTAGGTAATACTCCTTGTTTACCGTCTGACCCTCTGGAACGAATTCGTAGTGCACCACGCCACGGATATCGAAGAAAACAATGAGCATCACCTTCATTTTCGAGCTGCTTTGGCGTGGTTTTTTCGGTTTCGGCTCATTTTTTGCCATCCATTCCGATGATTGCTGGCTTGTTTGCATATCGTACTCGTAGACCCAGGTCTCATCACCAGTTATAATGCGTTCCATGAATGTAGAATCGGAATTACAGCGATCCAGCATGTCTGAAGCAACCTGTTCGCGATGACGTTTTTGAAGAAAATTCAGGTCTTTCGGTACGAGTCGTGCGGCCACCTTTCTCATGCCCAAAATATCAATCAAAATCGTACGTGCGGACTCGTGGGATATCTTAAGATTATGTGCTATCTCTCTCAAGCTGGTACGACGGTTTTCCAGCACCCTTTCCTCAATTTTATCGACGTTATCTTCGATCGAAGCCGTCGATGGGCGACCACTTCACGTCCTTGAAGGCTCTGTACCACTGATATGCACGAGTTTTCGATAGAGCATTATCACCAAAGGCCTTTTGCAACATTTTCAATGCATCGGCACACGAAAATTCATTTGCAACACAGAACTTTAAACAAATTCTTTGCTCAACGTAATCACCCATAGTAAAAATCGGCACGCACTCTGACATCGACTGACTTAATCAGCTCTTGCAAACACACTAGTTGACAGATCCCGCTCAAGCTTGGCATAGTAATTAAGGACAGTGGTACCAACCTAGGAAAAAAAATTTTTACCTGCCTCATTGCCCCGCCAGATTTAAATCGATAATTCCCGGTACTTTCTTGACAGAATGTATATTTAGGAATTATCAACACCGTTGTGGTGGATCTCCAACTAGTTCAGTAAAGGTATTTTTAGAACAAATGCCTAATATACCTGAAAAATTTTATGGAAAGAGAATACTGATTACTGGAGATTTATCGTAAATCTTCTGATGTATAGGAAAAATCGAAATTGTACTGAAGACTTGCTCGAAACTTTTGGTTAAGAGAGGAGTTTCTTTGAAGGTTCAATGATGAGCAATGAAACAACAACTTTCTTCGATAATGTATTAATGAACTGATATGAAAAATTTACAACAGTAGAACTTCATTAGTCTACTTCATCAGTTTACAAATACTTACTTTCTCAGCTTCTATATATAGACCTGAAAATAAAAAATAAAATATACAAGAAGAGGAACATAACAAAAGAAAATATTTACCTACTGAAGAAGGATTCTCAAATATCCAGCATTTCTTGCAGCAGAAAGATGCAAAAGGTGCCATTTCTGCTTTTCATGTATATTTCATGATTGTAACAGACTAAAAAATTCTGGTGAAAGAAAGAGAAATAACAGTAAAAACTAATAGGAATTTTAAATGGAAAACACAAAAAATTATAGATCATCAGGCAGGTTCACATTTTGAATAACTCAAAATATAAACCTGCCTGATGATGCTACTGTGATAGTGAAACAATTGTTGTAAAGATAACAATACAAATTGGGAAAATCAGAATAACCTTATTGAAATATTATTTAATATGGATTTTCTCCAAATAAGGACCGATTCAATTCAATATACAAGTTTATTCATCAAATAAAATGCCAAAAATAAAAAATTTGAGAGATTTGAGAGAATGAAGTTGAGAAAATTATAAAATCATTGAAGTCGGAACAAACTGCTGATATTTACAACTGATATGTTGGTATTTTGAAGAGCATCAGTGAAAAAGTCGCCGAGCTCATCTCTATTTGTGATCACATGATTTCGTGAAAGTTTTTTGCTTATGAGCTAAACAATGCTTGAATAATTCCCATCTATAAAAGATGAGGGCGATAAAAATTACTGTGATAATTAGAGATCCATTGCTATTCTGCAATGCTTGTCAAAAATATTTGAAACATTTATAAAGAATAGGATGTTGAATTGAATGGAAATTTTTTTTACTAAAAGCCAACATGGATATAGAAAAAGCCAAAGCACTTCAATAGTGCTTATGGATACATTGAATGAAATTGTTGGGGCTACGCATAATAGCGAATTTGTGGAGATGCTTAATTTCGACTTGAGCAAACTGTTTGATGCAGTAAAATAATAAGATCTATGATTGTTTCGGTCTTTACTGGACGGAAATTCATCTTGAAATTATGAATAAAAACAATATTCCAATTACAGCTAATATTTTATTAACACTACGATCGTTACGTCATACCATGACTTCTTCAGGTGAGTATTACAAGATACTGGGTATACCATGAACAAGAAATTCATTTTATAGTACGTGGATATAACAAAAATAGAGGGGGTGAAGAGAGTTTTACAATTCTTTTGGAAATCTGAAAAATGATTCAAAAAAGATTCAACAAAGGGGAGCTACTTAATTCTGTTTGGTTATTCAATAATATTTTTCTTTTATGATATCTATTAATTTCTAAAGTTTCTAACTAGTTTAATGTAAAACTTTTGAGTGTAAAATTTCAAAGTTACTATTAAAACTATGTCCTGTGTCTAGAAGGTGCTCTGCGTAGGTCGAATTTCCCTTTTTGTTACAATAAAATTTTTCATGTTCCCTAAGTCTCGTTTGGAACGATCTTCCTGTCTGACCAACATATACGAGATGGCAAGTACCGCAAGTTAACTAATAAACACCTGATTTCTTGTTCTTAGATGTTTTATCTTTATTATTTTTTATTAGTTTTCCTAGAGAGTTATTCGTTTTATAAGAAATTCTAAAATTGTGGTTCTTCTTTAAATATCTAGCTACGTTTTCTGCTTTTGGTCTCAAGTATGTCAACGAAATGTATTTACTTTCAATTGAATCATTATTTATGGGATATACTAATTTCAAATCCAGCTTTAATTGTATTTTTGTGAAAAGATTCTCAATAATCGGGACGTTGAAACCGTTGTTTAACGCAATCTGTTCAATAATGTTATATTCTTTGTCAAAATTCTCACGTGACATGGGTATGTTGGCTAATCTATATAACATACTATTGTATGCTACTTATTTTTGTGAGTATGGGTGGTTTGATGTGAAGTGACTTGTGCTATCTATATGTGTTGGTTTCCGGTATATTGAAAAAACGTTTATATTATTAATTTTTGTGATAGTTAAGTCTTAAAAGTTTATACTATTGTTTTTTTCCCATTCATAAGTGAATTGTATGGTTGGAGATAATTTGTTTATAAAATCCACAAACAAAGAAAATTATCTATCAGTGCCATTGAATAAACATAGAACGTCGTCAACATATCTGTACCAATAAATGAAATATTTATAATAAATATAATAAAAATTAGCAGCATACAATAGCATGTTATATAGATTAGCGCCAACATACTCATGTCACGTGACAATTTTGACAAAGAATATAACACTATTAAACAGATTGCGTTGAACAACGGTTTCAACATCCCGATTATTGAGAATCTTTTCACAAAAAAACAATTAAAGCTGTCTTTGAAATTAGTATATCCCATAAATAATGAATCAATTGAAAGTAAATACATTTCGTTGACATACTTGAGACCAAAAGCAGAAAAGGTAGCTAGATATTTAAAGAAGAACCACAATTTTAGAATATCTTATAAAACGAATAACTCCCTAGGAAAACTAATGGAAAATATTAAAGATAAAACATCTAAGCTCAAGAAATCAGGTGTTTATAAGTTAACTTGCGGTACTTGCCATTTTGTATATGTTGGTCAGACAGGAAGATCGTTCCAGACGAGACTTAGGGCACATGAAAAATTTTATTGTAACAAAAAGGGAAATTCAACCTACGCAGAGCACCTTCTAGATACAGGACATAGTTTTAATAGTAACTTTGAAATTTTACACTCAGAAAACAAAAGTTTCACATTAAACTTGTTAGAAACTTTAGAAATTAATAGATATCATAAAAGAAAAATATTATTGAATAACCAAACAGAATTAAGTAGCTCCCCTTTGTTGAATCAAATCATTCAAATCCAAATATTTGAGATATACAACAAAATAATGTAAAAATAATGAATGACTGTACGGTGCTATGTAACCCCAAAAATTATTTGAGATATTTAAATGGGTACCATCTGATTAACAACCTTCTTTGTCGATTGCCGACATTTCGATATCTGTTAGAAGGCCCCTCTTGTTTAACCCGGTTTTTTATCACGTTCCGATTGTAAACCTCTTTACCACTATTAGGTGTTACCGAGAATCTGTTGAAATGTCCAAAATATTTATCACTTTTGTTTAAATACCTCTGTACCACTGTTAGGTCTTCAGTTGTCTGATGATGGGATAGTTCATTTCCCGAAACTCGAATCACAAGAAAATGTGTAATATATATTTTTTAGTAGTAAAACATAGTAATTTCTACAATTTGTTTTAATTATAAATAACTGCAATTATGAACATGTATGGTCTCTATAAAAATCTCACGTTTTTAAAGAAGAGGTTTTCAACAGAATTTATGGATGGAGTATTCAAACGAACATTACTTCCAATTCAAGTCCTTGTCGTCTGCTTATACCAAACTTTCAATAGAGGTTAATAAGGTGAATAAATCACTTGGTTTAAGTTTCGAAAAAGTTTAATTCTTTGTCATTGACATATATGTTTCGCATTAGCATTTTCAAAACTAAGGAGAATTTTAAATATCAAAACAGAATTTTTGTAATTTTATTATTACAGTTGAAAACTGATGAAATGCAGAAATTTTGGAGGCTTATATCTAGAAAATAGAGCCATATTAACAAATTTCTATCATAATTATAATCGTGAATGATAAATAGGAAGAAAATACAATATAATTCCCAATTTATAATAATATATATTTATTATCAGTCTTTATGAAGCTGACAACTGTTTCAACATATAATGTCGTCATCTGAGCGAGTTATGAACGAAACTACATCAAAAACATCGTCTCTTAATATAGTATTTACACGTGCATTTAGGAGTTCAAATTGCTTAAGTTATTTTCTGAGAATTTTGTCGGCATCTGGGGCATCTGAGGTTGTTATAAGTGGGATTATTTGCGATAGGTGAACTATACAAATCTACTTGATCATTCATAATGAGGTTTTCATCTTCCACTATATTCAATTCCAGGTTTGGTTTAATAAGGGTTTGATATTCAAAATTTCTTTTTTTTGTGAATTGATGATCTGAATCACGTTTATTTAACCGATAATTTCTCAAATGCTCTTCAAATCTCTGATATCCCTTCAAGGGGAGGCTATACAAGTTTTTTGAAACAAAAAATGTCATATAACACATGGTCGAAATGTTGATGGTTATTCTTCAGTTTAACATTTCTCGATTTCACGAAATATTTCAATTTTGAACCATGAAAAATCACGGTTGCCGTTGCGCACTTGGCCGCACCTCTTCGCTGCCAGGTGTTAACAGGTATGATTTTGATACGTTTATACGTTCATAACGTACATTTATTGTTTATATATCAAATAAAAGCAAATTTTTTCTGCTTATTATGATATACGTTTGCTTAATTAAATCTGGCCGCAAATAAGGGTTGCTGCCTATTAAAGATGGTAAATATTTAAGATAGAGTGAAAGAGAGCTAGCGCGTAACATCATTAGTCAGACGAGGATAGTGATTGCCAGCTGTACGACACTTTGAAGCCATTGCGCATGCGTCGAATGCTAGTGTGCTCAACTGAACAGCTGCGAATTTTCATTCTAACATAAAAACCACGCTGTTTTGGAGTTCGTAATACAAAACGCATATTTACCATCTTTAATAGGCGGCAACCCTTATTTGCGGCAAGATTTAATTAAGCAACCGTATATAATAATGAGCAGAAAAAGATAAGCTTTAATTTGATATATATACAATAAATGAACGTTATGAACGTATCAAAATCATACCTGTTTACACCTCGCTGCGAAGAGGTGCGGCCAAGTGCGCAAGGGAAACCGTGATTTTTCACAGTTTTCATATATATTGCCGTGAAGTGGACGACATTTTATTTAAAAAACCAGCGAATGAAATTTTTTCCGAAAAATCGATTTGCAATAATTTAATTAAAAATATTAGCGGCCACATTTGGATAGGCAACTTGGTAGGTATATATTTTCCTTATCATAAAAATGCCTAAAAATTTGATAATTACAAACACTCGATGAGTGAACTAATTCTGCAGTCGGATCTTAGACTATTAGAAAGGTTGGATCTTGACATTTACTAATGAAGAACAATATCATTCAAATGACCGCCACAGTACCTTGTCCGATCAACACAATTTTTCAGTACATTATTTGAGGCTTAATCTCATGAATGGCAACTTTGATTCCGTGGTTCAAGGCGTGATTTCGTTTCTGGATGATGAGTGTGATACTTATCCTTAACGGATCCTCATAAAGAAAAGTCCTCCCAATCGAAAATGAGCTATAATGCTAAGGATAATTCTTCTGGAAAAATGCTCATTTTCGGACATGCGATCATTAGCCCATTTAGCAAAGTGGAAGCGCATCAAGTGCTCAAAGGGCTTCACTTCTTGTATTAGTTGAACTTGGTTAGCTCTCATACCGAGGTTTGTGCAAAATTATCCTCAGAAAAGTGCGAGAAATGTTCAGTTCTTGAGTACGATGAAGATTTGGTGTTGATGGATGTTCAGCTACATTCAGGGCTACAGCAGCAATGTTTTCAGGTGTGCTCACTGGACGATAACGTGGAAGGATTGTTTTGTCAAATAAAAATCTAGTTTTCACGAACAAATTGGTCCCCAAATTGCCGCGAGGACATTTTTCATTTCTATTGAATTTTCCACGTAAATTGGATATTTTGTTATTTGGTTTCGATATTCACCAATTTTGTTCAGCATATATGAAGCCATTTCATTAATGTCGAATATTAAACTAATTTTTGGTCAATATACTAATGAAAGAAGTGTTTCCAAACTCGAAATGGAAACTCTAGATAGCCCAACCTTTACGTTAACATGCAATGCAATTTGGAATTACGATCATATTTTTTGGAAAACATGGATTCAATTCTGAGGTGAAACCGAAAAAAAAACATTGACGATATGAGGTGCATTATATATTAATAAAGCTGCTTGTATAATCTCTTCCTCCTGAAGCGTCAACTTTCAAACTTAGCTGAAAACTGAAAGCAATAATAAAAAATTTCACGTCCCCCATTTTCATAATATACGCTAAATTATTCACGCCTCATCTGAAACCTGCATCTGAACCAGAAGCGTACCAGATGAGAGAAATCCATACAATAGCAACATCGGCGAACATATCGAGTATGAAATATTTCTATAGCACCATAACTCAAGTGGGAAAAGCGAGGCCGTAGTTCATCTGTAAAGCAATTATGAGCGAAATTACGGAAAAGCCAGTTGTGAAATATCGCACATGACCGGAGGTAATTTGTATCTTCCCTATCAATATACTTTTATACTGAAGAAACGCCGGATTTTATGATTGCAAACCGGGCGAGATACGTGCATAGTTTTGGATGAAATGCTGCTGTGGCTGCATAATGAACGAACCAATGAAATTTATATTTTATGGAATGGGTATATGTTATTCCGACTAGTTCTCTCTTTTTGAGTGTTTCATGTTTGAGTATATTCAGAGTGATTATTATCACTTCCAAATTTTTGTACAGTATAACATTTGAGTAGTTCGATGTGTAATTTGTTGTTATATATGTGTGTGGACACCTAAGTGGGAGAGCATCGGGCTCGTGACCGGGAGGTCCGGGTTCGAATCCTGTTCAGGTGGAAAAAAAATTTTCTAGTTGGACGGGTGCCTACCACCGTTTCACTGTTGGGTCAAAAATTAACAATGCTGTGACCTAAAGTGGCGCAAGATCGCAGTAGCAAAGCCTACCCAGAACACAACTGAACTTCTAACTCGCACAAGCTGAAAAAGCTTCTGAGGGATCTTCACAGAAGATCTCTGAGTATCAGGATAATAATAACAATATTTCCAATGTAAATAATTATGGATTAAGTGAGGAAATACTTTTATATTATTCAGAGATTCCTCTTCGGCATGAACATATATTTCTACTTCCTTGGAGCCAGTAAGTATTAAGGAATAATAGCTGGAATTAATTCACCCGAACCTCTACAGATTTTAATCTAAATGAATCTCTGGAAAACATTTAGAATTTAATTTTACAAAAACATGCCCTAAATACACTGTATCACTTTATAGACATATATATTATCATCACATCATCACTAATAAAGAATCAAAAGAAATATAAAATAATGATAATATTATTTAGGCATCACCTTATACATGTATATGTTTCGAATGGATTATAAAGAATCACAAGTTTCATCACCAACAAATGTTCAACATATAATTTAAAAATGCCCTTTTCTATTGCCTTTCTTTAAAGAATATATAGCACATTCTCCAAAAAAAGAACCTGATACATGCGGACACAAAATCTCATCAGTAAAGAGTTATTTGAATAAACCAAATAATCATTTAAAAATATGTAAAAATAAAACTGTTATTTTTAGGGAAAACAACTTTGTAACTTCTATGTTCTATGATCTATGTTCGAGATTTTAACCTAAACAGTATCACATGTTTGTTCAGTTAGTTGTTAGAAATGTGAATTGAGAAACCCGAAGAAAAAGCATTGTTTTTGATTTCTTCCAGGTTAGTAAGCTACTTTTTTTATTTATTTCTTTGTATTTATTTGTATGTTATTATTTTATTCTGTGTATGTTATTCTGTTATATTTTAAACTAAGAAAGAAAATGAAATCTTCCAGAATCATGACATCAAATCGTCTATTTCTTCAATTATAAAAATAAGAATTGATATCATTCTTATAGATATATAACAATACCTTCTTTAACACAACACATTTCTGCAACAACTAACCAATTTTGGAGTAGGTATGGCCTAAACGAAAAAAGGTTATATCACAGAAATATAAAATGAAAGAAGATAGGACTTAGACTCTATATTAGATAACCGCAACGCGCATGTGATGTAATACAAAGAAATTTATCAATTATTAAAGTATATAAATTGAAAATTACTACGGAGAAGTATTCGAATATTACAGAATTATAGCTGGAATTAATTCACCAGAACCTCTACAGATTTTAATCTAAATAAATCTCATGAAAACATTTAGAATTAAATTTCAAAAAAACATGTCCTAAATATTATTTAAATATTTTAATATTAGCCTTCTACATATTTAATTTCAAAAAATTATATTTAATGATTATAACTTCTGAAAATAAATTAAAATAATGTCATATAAGTACCACTTATACCAACTGACATATAAAATAAACATTCATTACAAGACATCCGAATGGTATAACAAAATCCAATAAATAAAAATTATTAACCAAAATCCTATAAATTAAATATTTTGAATAGACAAAATTTTGTTTCTGCTGATCAATCTTATGAAAACCAAAATCTTTCAAAAATATCCAACATAATCTTAAGAATTTCATTATAAAACTATCTTACTTAGACTATTCAATATTATTGGATAACTAACTGAGGTACTTTTAGGATTTTGGTTAAAAATTTTTATTTATTGGATTTTGTTATACCTTTCGGATGGCTTATAATGAATGTTTATTTTATATGTCAATTGATATAAGTGGTACTTATATGACATTATTTTAATTTATTTTCAGAAGTTATAATCATTAAATATAATTTTTTGAAATTAAATATGTAGAAGGCTAATATTAAAATATTTAAATAAGTTTATACACCTTCTATCAAGAATTAACCTCTATTTATGAAATGTCCTAAATACACTGTATCACTTTATAGGCATTTATATTATCATCACATGTAGTGGAGATTAACTAATAAAGAATCAAAAGAAATTTTCGTTTAGGGGCAAGTATAATTTCGGCTGTTTCTGGCCAGTAGTTCAGTTTTAGGATGGCATTGAATATGTAAGTATTTATAAACAGTACTTTCTTTGGTAATTCTTTGAATTTTTCGGTATTATTTTAACATTTCCTCCAGCTTTTCTGATATTCAGGAATTAATTTTGAACTTGCTTCATAGTGATTTTCGGTAGAGGTGTGGTACTTACAGGAATTTCTAGCAGCTCTCTTTCCTGATCGTCATCAGTTATGTCATCATTAGGAGTGAAAACTTTAGCGAACTGTTCAGCAAATATTTTTGCGCCTTTTTTGGTTGTTTTTTGCCCATTTCACCGTTGATCATGTCATGCGCTACGGTGGTATATGTTTCATTAGTTTTTTTATGGATTTCCACACTGAGTTATCATATCTGTTCAGATTAATGATAATCTCATTGAATGATTTTTCCCTTATTTCTTTAATTTTGAATTTTAGTTCATTCATTATCCTATTCAAAGTAGTTTTATCTCCTGGAGAGTGTGTCCGCTGCCATTTCATTCTAGCTTTTCTTTTTTTTGCTAAGAGTTACTTTATACCTTCTAGAATATTGTGTAATCTGCTGATATCTATGTTTATCGGTTCCTCGATTATGTTCCCAGTTTGTTTTTCGATTATGCACCTTAGGAGGGGTTTTTTTGTGTATAACAAAACTACTTATTACTGCTATGATAGGAGTGTGGTCAGAGGATAGATCATAGCTTGGGACACTATAGAAGGTAGACATGAAGAAGTCCAACAGATCAGGAGTTTTGTTAGGGTCTGTTGGAAAAAAGATAGGTCTTCCTGTTGACAAGAAAGTGTAATTGTATTCTTATATCAGTTCTGCTAGTTCTCTGCCTATTGTTGTTGTGAGCCTTGATCCGACTATAGCGTGCATGTTGTTATAGTCACCTCCAACAATAAATTTAGATCCTAGAGTTTTAAAGAAATCTTTGAAATTTTCTTTTTTGATATTATGCCTTGGTGGGCAATATACTACAGCAACAGTCAGATCATAGTGCAGAGTTTTGATTTTTATCACTGGAGCTTACAAGTAATCCTCTCCATATTTTGCCATCTACACATGGTTTATTCTTGATGATAACAGCTGTGACAGCATGAGCTCTTTTATCTGGGTGGTTTGTGCAATATGTGATATAGTTTGGTATGTTGATGTGTGATTCCTGTGTAAAATGGGTTTTACTTATCAGGATATCTAATGAAGCTCCGGTGGAGAAAATATTCAACTTCGTTTTTATGTTGCAGCAGACCATTGAAATTCCATTCAGCTATTTTTATGAAATTACTGAGTTTTTGTAATGACTGTGGAGAGCATGTTTAATACCATAGAAGTTTGGTTCATCAGCTGTTGAAACATTGTTTTGAACTCCTCCAAAATCATTATGTTGGTGATGTTATTTGTCTCTTCGTTAGGTGTGTTCTTCACTACATTTGTATAGAGTCTGGTTTGTTTAGCTGACGAGGTGGATTTTGGACACTTGTGCGATGCATTATTATGATTTTTTGTGGCTGTTGTTGTGGATATTGACATATTGAGCTATCCCGTGCTATACGGAGTACTCTAATAGATTCGGTATTTTACGGAGTACTCTAAAAGATTTGGAATTATATGGAGTACTCTGAAGAGCGCTAACCTTTTTTTTATCGTGATCGTCTAGTGGCAGGCGAATAGGACGTTATGTTGTGTAGACAACTCAAATTACACCTAACGAGAGCAAGTAAACAGTGACGGGAGGTTCAAATAACACCAGAATAATATATTTCTATTAGTAATATTAAAAAGCAACAACAATGAATGAAAACATATTTATCAGCCTGTGGTTAATCTATTCACGCAGTGGTTCGTAAAGCGACACAGTGAACCTAATAACACCCCGGGTCTAAATGACTTATAACTACATATTGTCAACTAGTTCAAATTAGATATCATTCTTATGCAGCGGAAGGGGTTAGAAGAGACAGGATACAGCCAGCAGCACCTACAACTGCACTTCCGGTAACCAGTGCAGAACCTCCTGTAAAAAGGGTAAGTTTAAATGGACAGTAAGGTAAGGGTAACTGTGGAGGATACACTTAAAGTAAACAGCACCCTCTAATCAGAGAGCTCGAGAATAAACCCGATATAAACATGCGCCGTAGTTTGTTTTTCGTAATTTGAATGATTGTCAAAGTGACAATTCTAATCTCTGAATCATTTATCTCCCTTGAAAGAACTATATTTTTTGAAATTTCAATATTTTACGAAAAGTAGCATGCATTGATAATATTTGATATACCTATTATTAGAGAATTGCCGAATACAAAATGTAAGTATGCTTGTTATTTTTACAAAAAGGTTCCTGGAATCATTTTGTTTCGAATTGTAGCCCATTCCAAGAATTCCTACACCTTGACTAAAGAAATTTATAGATCATGTATGAACATATGTGTAAAAGTATTAAAGCTGTAGACGTTGAAAGTTTCTCCAAAATGTACCACAGTTTCTGTCAACTAACGAAATCTGTAGCAAATGAAGGAGATAGAAAGAGGAAAATTGAAAAACAATTATATTATCAGAGCAAAAAGTAGAAGATATATAATTGTCATTATAAAATAAAACACTTGTTTACATTTTCTACTTTATTTTTGGTATTGACGTACGTTTCGTCTTTGCTAGAAAGACTTCATCAGAATACCAGAAGTCTTTCTAGCAAAGACGAAACGTACGTCAATACCAAAAATAAAGTAGAAAATGTAAACAAGTGTTTTATTTTATAATGACAATTACAACTGATTTCTACCAAGCAACGGCCCAATCTATCATAAATAGAAGATATATAGTTATGAATCACTTTAAGGCTTGTCAATTAATGTACTAAAAATTTTTGGAAGACTAAGATTTCAGGAGTAGGAAATCTTTAACATTATCTATGAATGCTCCTTGCTTGATATAATTAACAATTGATTTGCGTGATTGCCCATATTAGCTTAACTAAACTTTTTGATAAAGTATCTCACTGAGGATGAGAAGTAAAATCCAAGTTAGTACTAGATGGAAAAAGTAATAGACCTGATCTTGTTATAATCATTAGATTATGATTACAGGATGAATAATATTTCAGGAACAGTCAATAAAAATACATGTCTCTTCATATACCCACTTACAAGTTAATTGGGAATTCGAACGATGAGAAGATTTGAGGACTTGTATCATAAAATGTAGAAGTTTAATTTTAGTTTGAGCTCTATAAAGAAAGTATGTGAATATATTTAAATTCTCAATTTATTTAAACTCTCATTTAAATATTTATTGTCTGAATAGTGTTCCAGGAACCTTCCACGATTATGGTACCCCACCCCAGTGAGTTAAAGCAGCAGATTAGGATGATTCGCACGATGAGAAAAATTTAGGTATTACAGGAACTTTAACTTTCCATGGTTAAGGTGGCGGGCTAATCTCTAAAAATTTAAAATGAATGTTGCTTTATACACAAGTATATTAGAATGATATGTATTGACTATGTAGTGTGATGATCGATTTTTTTCCTGCATGCATTTTATGTTGAATATCAATGTATAACATTATTGGTAAACATACATGTGAAAATTATATAGTACTCAGTTGTTAATTTTTCTCGAAAAAACTGGAAGAATATTTCTTAGTGATACAAATCCATTTCTCCTCCATATCAAAGTATTTTTCCATTTCATTCAAAGGTTTCTCCATTATTAATTCATGAAAAAACAATGGGATATGTTGAGAAACCAACTACCTACCATAACCACTTGAAAGCATACTTTACTCTAAATGTGGATCATTTACTGCATAAATGTACTCTAGACATATGTCTAGAGTATTTATTCATATGAATAAATACTTATTTCTTCTCAAACAAAGAAATTGTTCTTATTGTAACGTTCATTAACACCCCTAGGTGATGAGGTACTGTATATATTTTATAATGTCCTAGTCAGTTTGTATTACATATTTGCCATATGCAAGTGCCCGCTTACTTTAGGAGATTGTATTCCTTGTGAACCAGTGGCGTTATTTAGGGTAAATCGCTGAGTAGTCCTGGTAGAGGACGACATATCGTATAGAGACAGTAAATATCTCCGGATATCCAACGCTATTGTGAGAATGTGAGAGTGATGGCTAGATCATTGTTCCGAGGTATTGTGATATTCCCAGGGATTAGTTTGCGTGACCCTTCAGGTAGTGTTCGGTTCGTTATTCAGTAATATCTGAGCCTTCCTGGGCCTTGACCATCTCGAGGAGGCCAGATACAGTTCATTTGATAGTAACTTTTCCAGTCGACTCGAATTATGTTAGATCCCCTCTTCAAGGATATCTCCTGGGCTTGCCACAATTACCCTTACCTTACTGTCCATTTAAACTTACCCCTTGTAACGGTTAGGTTCAGCACCGGTTACCGGAAGTGCAGTTGTAGGTGCGCATGCTGGTTGTATCCTGTCCCTTCTAACCCCTTGCGCTGCATAAGAATGATATCTGATTTGAGCTAGTTACCAACCTAATGATATGTAGTAATAAGTCATTTAGACCCGGGGCGCTATTAGGTTCACTGTGGAGCTGTGTGAACCACTGCGTAGAGTAGATTTAAACACAGGCTGATAAATGTATTTCTATTCATTGAAGGTTGTTGCTTTTTAACATTACTAATAGAAATATTTTATTCTGGTATTACTGTGTTTTGAATATTTGAACCTCCCGTTACTGTTTCCTTGCTCTCGTTAGGTGTAATTTGGGTTGTCTACACAACGTCCTATCCGCCCGCCAATAGACGATCACGATAAAAAGGTTAGCGCTCTTCAGAGTACCCCGCAATCCCAGATATCTTAGAGTACTTCGTAGAATCCCGGATCTTTTAGAGTACTCCGTATAGCACGGGATAGCTCAGAGTTTATGATAAAATTCGCATCTTTTGTAGTTATCAGGATGGGCACCCTCCCATAGAGCACTTTTCCTGGGGGTTTCTTTGCTAAGTGAATTATGTTCACCTCCATATTTTCGCAGAAATAAGGTATGTTACAATAGGTTCTGGAATGCTCATATTGTTGGCATATCATGCATTGTGTGATCCTTTTTGCTTTTCTGGGTGTTTCGAACTAGATTGAACAATTTTGAAGGTATTATATTTTGTAGACTTCTTCATTACTTTTTCTGGTTCTAAGTCGATAAAGAAAATATTCAGAGGTTCTTTGGTCACCCTGTGCCTGCAGTTCATGATGCTTCTGACTTTATGCCCGTTTTCACCTAGTTCTTGCTTGATTTCATCTGTATCAGAAATATGGTATATTTTAACACAATTCTAAATGCTCTTTCTTCTTTTGGCTTGTAGGTGTGATGTATCACATTGTTATCTCGCATATATTTGGTCAGGGTTCTGTAAGTATGTGGCAAGTCACAGTTTATTTTGATTGTGTTGTCAGAAAAACACTTTGTAACATATTTCCCAGCTTGCACCGCAGTATTGATTTTTTTACCATTTCTCCATAATTAGTTACCCCATAAACAAATATGGGCCTTGATTTAGATATTTTGTTACTATTTTCACTGTTCTTAAGATTTGTCTGAGTTTTATCATTGCTCTCACTCAGAGCCTGGACACTGTTGTTAACTGTAACAGAGCTGTGGTGTTTCAACTATTTTTCTTTACAGTTTTTGTTCTGACTGTCATCAAGAATTGTTTTCGATCAATCCCAAAAACTCCTCATCACTTATTGATGATAATCTATAAAATGGAGGAGATCACCTTGTTGTTGGGTGTTCATTATGACGTCCTGTATATTATATCTTATCCATTTATCATCTAGACAGATCAAAAATATCTTTATGCACAATTTTCATTCGATTTTTTCGAAATATAAATGTTGAAAATATTTTTCAAAAAATGCAAAATGGTATCAAATGAAGCAATTTTTTTAACTTTGATATCCTAGAGTGAGAATTTGTTCTAAATTAAGGAATCCACAAGTGAAACCATAAAGGATAAGTAAAACAAAGCTAAAAATGTGCACCCAAGTATTTGGTACGGGTAACACTGTTGCCTTCAGCATGCGCACCTTCAACTGTACTGTACCGGTAATCAGTGCTGAACCTCCATTACAAGGGGTAAGTTTAAATGGACAGTAAGGTAAGGGTAATTGTGGCATGCCCAGGAGATCTCCTTGAAGAGGGGATCTAACATAATTCGAGTCGACCGAAAAAGTTACTATCAAAGGAACTGTATCTGGCCTCCTCGGGGTGGTCAAGGATCAGGAAGGCTCAGATATTACTGAAGAACGAACCGAACACTACCTGAAGGTCACACAAACTAATCCCTGGGGATATCACAATACCTCGGAACAATTATCTAGCAATCACTCACACATTCTCACAGTAGCGTTGGATATCTGGAGTTATTTACTTAATCTATACGATATGTTGTCCTCTACCAGGACTACCCAGCAATTTACCCTAAAGAACGCCACTGGTTCACATGAAATACAATCTCTCAAAGTAAGCGGGCACAAGCATATGACAAATATGTAACACAAACTGACTAGGGCATAATAAAATAGATACAGTACCCCATCACCTAGGAGTGTTAAAGGACGTTACAATAAGAACAAACAAAGAAATGGGTATGCAGGGGATCCACAAGAGTACCTACAAATCAGTTACATATCAAGCACCGCAATTAGTAAGAAAAGATAATACAAATCCTTATTAGCCAGTTTTACGCAGATAAAGAACAACTATTTACAAATACAGCAAAAAGCAATCAGGCACCGAGAGAAAATATACAATACAAACAGAAAACTTGTGAGGGTCGCTTTAGTTATGTACAAAGGCAATGCAATTTAGTTAAAACATTCCGGTTGGATTAAATAACAGCGAAGCAAAAATACAAGAATGGAAAGCGAAGTACAATGAACGAGCGTGCAGTCATTAATTTCACATTAACACAAAGGTGGTATTTGAAAATGTAAAGCATGCAATTAATCCGAAGCATTTAAAAGAGGTTTACTTACTAAGAGTTCAAATAGTGAATTGCTTCAGCCGTTACTATTTGGTAGTTGATCATAATTGAAACACAATAGATTGGAGTTACTATGTATTTACTACCAAGGTTTTTTATTATTTTTGGTTCACATGTTACCGCGGTTTCGAACGATGACCGTTCATCTTCAGACGTAACAGAGGACTAAAGCACTAGTTACAGATTCAGTTTTGAAGTAATGTTCCATTTGGTACAATATACAGTTTTTGTACCAAATGGAACATTACTTCAAAACTGAATCTGTAACTAGTGCTTTAGTCCTCTGTTACGTCTGAAGATGAACGGTCATCGTTCGAAACCGCGGTAACATGTGAACCAAAAATAATAAAAAACCTTGGTAGTAAATACATAGTAACTCCAATCTATTGTGTTTCAATTACTAAGAGTTACCAAGAGGGATTGTTATAAGTACTATTATCTCGAGTATGTTACTAAGTTACTCAGGAGGTTTATTTCCAAGAACCTCCCTCTTGAATGCTTTAAAATACAATGGGGACGCTATAAGGACATTGTTCTCCTTTGTTATTGTCACTAATCACATACGTGTCAAGCTGCAGCGCCACAGAGTATTTGACATATAAATAACGCGGGTAAATACAATGACATAATGATGGAATTTATATAATCTATCAGGGACTCTGTGACTCGTATGATCCTTAGAGGATCCGGATCTCTTCAGTACATATAAAAAAAAAGATCAAAGATGCCAAAATCTACTTCATTATCGAAAGATATAGGAACAAGTAGTATAAGCGACATTTCTACAATATTAATAATAATTGTACCCAAAGAACTACCAACATCAACCATAATGTTGATAGATGTGGACGATAAATTGAAAGCCTATGATTGTTCTGATTGCAATATTGATCTAAATTACAGCTGCAAGTCTGAAAATAGTGATGTTGTCACTATATGTTCAATTTGTCTAGATTCTCCTAACTAATCATACCTTTGTTTCAGCCTGTTGTACACAGTGTGGCAAAATCAGTAATAACTTCTGTCTGAATTCAATACATTTCGGATGAGATCAGATAGGCCGAAATAGCTATCAAATGTTCGAGTTCTCGTTCAATTCTTTTTATTTGATCCTTTATTTTGATAATTTTAGATAATTTTGGAATAGTGGATTATCTTGTATTTGTATGTACTATGTATATTGTATGTATTGTATGTATACATACTTATATAGTTTTTGTTAATACATTTGTATTAATACATTTCAAGTCGGGATGTAAAAAGGTTTTTTCCGAGATATTGAAAAATATTTTATATTGATTATATATAAGGATATCAATTTGATAGTTTTTGTATATAGTTTCAATATATAATGTAGAAGTTAGAATATGAAATTCTGAATTTAAAGTCATTTAAATTTTACTTCTATCAAGTATTGACTCACATTGAAATTGTTTTTTTTTTAATAACTTCCGTGATTTCTGTGTAGGACGTAAAATGGAATGATCTGGTGAACCCCTCAAGGAAAAGGAAAACTTATCAACTTCTTCCTCTGAACCATTCAGGAAAGAGTTTACTAATTTTAGTTATACACCTATACACCTGAACAGGTAGCAAAAAATTAAAAATATGACATCCGAGGAAAGGAAATCTGCTAGATGAAAAAAAATTTGATTTCCTGTTTCATAAAACGACAGAATGTAAAAATGATGGTCGTGTCAGTTTTTACTATCACAAAAAGGGCCATGGAAGAGAAACTGTAAGAAACTACAAAGGTTGAATTCAAGTAAGTTTCAATTTGATTTGTATCAGTTTGTTATTCCTATATCATTTCTTGTTGACTGGTGCTTATCACCTTGTTGTGTATACATAGAATATCCTGTTTGACTACAAGGATTATGAAAAGCCTATATCAGTTGATCTTGCTTCGAAAACTGAGAACATTTTTGTTGTGGGAGAGGGTACTCTACCCATTTGGAGAGTATTTACATGTTTTAAAGTTAGTGCATGTTCAATACATGCCTGGTCTGAGAAAGTTGAGGAGAAAATTGACTCTTCTTTATGTATCCGATAAATTGTATAGACTGCCTGTTCTGATTTCTGCAGAAGATCGTTGCCAATCTAATACTACCAACAATATTCCTCGAAGTGACACCTGTGAGAGTAAACATCGACGAATTCTGTTCGGCAAAGTGTTCAATAAATTGGGATAGAATAGTGTCGGATTGTTATTGACGGTGTACAATAGCGAAACTCTAGTTGATGAGTAATCTGAATACTGAATTAACACATCAGGCATCAAAGCACAAATTTGTTGTGATTTTTCCGGCGACTTCATTGAGTAAACATAACCTCTATACATCATCTACGGTGGTTATTTTATAAAGGAGAGTACACACTATCAAATTCAATTGTGATGTCGCTGGAAAGAACTAAAGATGATGCCACGCACGATTTCAGTCCTAAACGCTTGTACGAGGAAATAATCAGAAGTAGAGAGGACGTGAAGAGCTCTATCGCAGCAGCAGAGACAAGACTCGTTCTGGAAATTCACTCTTTAAAGAAAAGACTTGATAATTTGGAAAGAGAAAATAACATCCTGAAGAAAAGCATTGAAGACATAGATAGAAGAAGTAGAAGAAATAATATAGTAATATTTGGATTGGACGAACCGTTAACTACAACTACACCGGATTGGATCTGTGGCGAACTGCGTAGGTTATTAGGAATTGATTTATATAAGAGAGATATAAATGACTGTTATAGGCTAGGGAGGACAGAAACTTCCCCCATAAAAGTAGAGTTGGTTTCATATCTGAATAAAAAAGATATTTTTTCCAAGGTGAAACAGTTGAGGGGAACTAATATTAGTATTGCCAACGATTTGACTGAGACTCAGCGAAGCGAGTACCGGGTGTTGAAGGCAAATCTTCTTCGAGCAAGAAAGGACACATCTGTCAAATCTTTTATAAGAGGAAATCGTCTATTGGTGGGCAACAGGGAATATACTATCGAAGACCTGCTCAATAGCAGTCAAGAACAGAAACCCCATAGTGCACCACCTACCCCTTCAGTTTCCGGTAAACCAGGAAAGAGCGAAAGGGCCGAAGATAGTGAGGATATTGAAACAGATTGGGAAACTACGGGAGTGTTTGTGGAGGGGGACAACTCATCTGGAAAAGCCACGAATATTGGTAAAACACCTAAAATCCAAAACACGGAGAAACCACCTAAGAAGAAATCATCGAATAAGAAGGATTCAAGATTGGCCATGAAACTCAGGACTGGGTCAACTAGAACATAATTGTATGTACCGATAAATTTTTTTTCTTATTTTCATTATTGTTATTTGATGAATGTATTTTGTTTTTGTTGGTTTATTTATGAAACTATGAATTCGTTTATTCGAGAGTATAAGGAGGGAAAATACGAGACGAAAATAATTGAAAATATCAACACCTTCAAACACAATGGTAGCAGGGGTGAGCTAAAAATTTTTCACATGAATGTAAGAAGCACCGCAAAGAACTTTGACGAACTGTTAGTTCTACTGGAAAAGCTTACATTGAAATTTGATATCATAGTCTTAACGGAAACTTTCCAGATGAGTAGTATAGAAATTTTCAACATTGATGGTTACGAAACTATATACAGTGAAGGTTTGTTCAATAAAAATGATGGCGTTTTGGTATATCTCAGAATACCCAACTATACTTATAAAATAATCAAACTGGGAGAAAGTAGATCCTTAGAAATAAGTACTAGCGGAGATGATGACCTTACATTGACGGCAATTTATAGATCGCCCAGAACATGTGTGAATGCCTTCAATTCGGATCTTTATTCGTATCTGGAAAATATGCACCATGTTAAAACACACGTGTTAATAGGAGATATTAATATCAACTTGCTGGACAATGATGACTTCGTTGATGAATATAAAAATATCCTATATAGCTTCGGATTCATATCGATAATAAATAGTTGCACAAGACCTGCGGGAAAAAGTTGTATAGACCATATATTCATTAAGATAGATCACTTAGAAGATCAATTGGAGGGTATCAGTGGATATGTTTTGGACTATCTGATAACTGATCATTTTCCTATCATATTGACCATGAGTTCTCATAGTAGGGTGAAGACACATAAAATTAGGGAATCAAGGATAAAGAAATTTATAGATTTTAATAATTTGAGAAAAGATTTATGTAGAGAGTCCTGGTCGGAAATGTATTCAAAAAAAGATGTTAATAATATGGTAGATTCATACATTGATACACTAAAAAATCATATAGTGAACAACACTAACTCTGTTAAACTAAAAAAAGAAGAAATACCCCGTAAAAAATGGATTACTCCGACGATATTGAAAGCAATTACAAGGAAGAATGAACTCTACTTGCAGTCAAAAAATAATCCTAATGACGAAATCTTAAGATCACAATATACTAAATATCGAAATAGAGTTCAAATTTTAATAAAAAATTCCAAGAAAGAATATTTAAAGAAAATAGTCAATGCCAGTAAGTGTGAGTCAAAGGCAGTATGGGAATGCATGAAGAATCTATGTGGTAGCGTAAAAAACTCTAAAACTAAAATAACAAGCATAAATTATGGGGGAAAACTAATTCAGGATGGAGAGGAAATAGTAAATTTGTTCAATAAACATTATAGTCATATCGGAAAAATGTATGCAGATAAAATCATTTGTCCACCAGATTATATCGAACCGAGTAACAGTCAATGTAACACTTTTTATTTGGTTCCTGTTGACCCATTAGAGATAGAAGACATCATAGGAAGATTGAAGACAGGAAAAGCCGAAGTTCTGGATACACTCAGGTCTGAAACATTGAAGGAGATAAAGCATGAAATATCAACACCTTTAGCCTATTTAGTGAACAAATGTTTCGACGCAGGATGCTTTCCTGACACATTGAAAATGGGTGTTATCAAACCGCTTTTTAAGAGCGGAGACCGTTCTGAGATTGTTAACTATCGACCTATAACATTGGTATCAAACTTAGCAAAAATTTTTGAAAAATGCTTAAAAAATCGCATGATGAATTACCTGAAAAAATATAATATCATAGATAAAAGGCAATATGGATTCGTCGAAGGTAGCTCAACGGAGGATGCCATAAGGGAGTTAACAGGTAAATTGTACGAATGTCTAGATAAGAAAATTCCATCATTGTGCATATTTGTTGACTTATGTAAAGCATTCGACACTGTTTGTCATGAAAGATTGCTGGAAAGGTTACAGAAATTTGGATTCAGAGGCCCCATATACGAGTTACTCAAGAACTATTTATCAAACAGAAGGCAAGTTGTGGAAATCGCTGGTTCGAGGAGTTCGGAGGAGAAAGTAACGTATGGAGTGCCGCAAGGTACAGTCCTGGGACCCATAATGTTTCTTATATACGTCAACAGTTTGCTAAAGATAAAAGCAGCTGAGGATGCGATTTGTTTCGCAGACGATTTGGTTGTTCATCTCAGGGGATCTTCTTGGGAAGAGTTGAAGGAAGAAGCGCAAAGAAAATTTCAGGAGATAAATAAATGGCTCAAAAGTAATAAACTCACATTAAATATCGAAAAAACAAAATATATGATCTTCAGCTCTTATTCTAATGATCTGCCTAGTATGGGAAATCTTGTGATTGACGGCGACACTTCTATAGTTGAAACTAAAAATATGAAGTATTTGGGAGTGACGATTGATCAACAATTAAAGTGGGATGAGCACATTAAGAATCTCACAAATAGAATAAGAGACTTGTTGTTCAAATTCAAGTACTTAAGAGCTCATTTGGATAACAGTAAATATTTGAAAATTTTCTACAAAGCATTGGTTCAAACACAAATTAGCTATGGTATTATGGCGTGGGGTGGAGCTTACCGAAACCACTTGAGACCATTGGAAGTTATTCAAAAATGGGTCTTGAAACTAATTCACAGAAAACCACGTTCCTTTTCAAGCCACGAGTTATTTAAGCTAGCCGAAGTTCATGATGTAGGACAATTGTATGCCATCAAAATCCTATCCCACGTAATGACTAAAAAAATATCAGTAAACCTCCTGCAACATGATTACGAAACCAGAAACAGAGATATTACTTACCGAACACCTAGATGCATGAAGACTATTGGCCAACGATGCTATATCTATCTTGCGCCAAAAATTCTGAACGTAATTCCAAATGATTTAAAAAATATAAAAAATATTCAAACATTCAAAAGAAAACTAAAAGTATGGATGAATAGTAATACAAGGCTTCTTATCAAGAATGTAATAAATTTCAACTAAGAGACGTTTATTAACCGATGTTAAGTAATTTGAATTAAAAGTGCTGATAACAAATTGGACATTCGCTTGCCTGTTTTGAAGATTTAGCACCGAGACCCGCTGTGGATGGATCTGACCGCTTGGATGTTTCTCTCTTTGTTTTTTTTTTTTTTTTTTCATTTTCTTTGTTGATTGTTTCTCTCATAGGGGATTTTTAGAATTATTATTAATTTAATATTGCGTACAGGTTATAATTTCATTATATACCTCAGCGATGTATTCAGTTTATTTAGCCAAATAAACTTTATTATTATTATTATTATATTTTTCCATGCAGTACTAGTTCGGTCGTAATACTACTACTACTAATAAATCATCACATTATTCTGTTGGTAAAATAAAGTACCCAAAACTTTATCATGTTATAGTAAATAATCTACAAAAGACCTGTAAATTTCGAAAGAAGTTTCATAATCAGTTGCAAAAGTTAGCTGAAGAGGGTTCAGTGTGGCATCGTAGAATAGGTCATATATTATCCTCTTATCTAGGGAAACTACCAAGTGTTGCACAAGGGGTTGAATAATTTACATATAACTATACAACTGCTAGTTGTTCAATATGTTCTAAAGTGAAAATGACTAGAAAAACGTGTATAAAAGAACGAGAACGTGAAAATAGACCTTGCCAAATTGTCCATGCGGACTTACTAAGCGTCAAACCTCCATCACCATTCAGTAGGAACAAGTATATCTTGATCCTTATTGATGACTAGTCACATCACTCACAAATCTTTCTGGCGAAACAAAAGTCAGAAACCTACAAATTTCTCAGTTCAGGTTTACAATTTTTACAATCAATTTTCCCTGGACCTGGCCAATTTAGTAAGATGAGATGCGATAATGGGACAGAGTTCACTAGTGAAACTTGTGAAACGGTTCTAAACAAATGGTTTAGAAATACAGTTAGCTGAACCTTATCAGCATGAGCATAATGGAACGGCAGAACGGTTTAATAGAACAATTCAAGAGAGAGCTGGAGCTTTGCTCTTTGATTCACGTTTTCCAGTCACTTTTTAGGGTTTTGCTTTCTCAACGGCATGTTACTTCTATAATCGCACACCACACTACTCAGCAGACTTCCTTACTCCATACAAAAAACTATTAGGTAAACAAGCTCCAGAATATTGAAATTTTTGGTTCGCAAGCAGAAGTCAAAATTGAAAATATACCAAAAGGCAAAAAGTTACACCCACGTTCGAATACTATGTACTTAGTAGGATACAAGGATATAGGGTATATACTATATGATCCAGTAACAAAGAAAACTATCACTTCATGCAATGTCCTATTCAATGAAAAGTACAATTACAATTCCTGCAAAATTAGACTATCTGTTGCTAGTGAAGGACTCCAAATAACATCTGAAAATAAGCAAATTACGCCTGAAAATATGGTTGATGATAATATTGGTAAATCGCAAACATGCCCTCAAAATGATGCTGTTTCTCAGCATGATATTAGTCAGCGAACCAATGAAATTGAAATTGAAGAAATTTCCCAGTTAGATCACAGCCAAATTACCAATGAAATAGAAATTGAAGAAATTTCTAAATCGTCGAATAGTCAGTGCAGAGAAGAAGTTACTGTACCTAAAGTAAGTATAAATGCTTGTATTTTGAATCAGTTTGGGTTTGTTCATGATGATAAAATTTATAACACAAGCGATACACCACAAAGCTATCACGAAGCCATTACTTGCTCAAACAGCAGTAAATGGATGACAGCCATTCAGTCGGAACTTTCCTCAATGGAACAACACTCGGTATGGAATATTGTAGAAAGAGAATCTAGTATGAAAGTCATCCCACTGAAATGGGTGTTCAGCATAAAACATGAAGGTAGTTTTTAAAGCTCGTTTAGTAGTTGTAGGGTGTAGAGACACAGAGAACTATACTTCAGAAGAAATAGCATCTCTAACTCCCGCTCTTTCAGTTGTTAAATTACTTTTGCATCATCAGTAGCAAAAAATTGACATATAGAACAACTTGATGTTAAAACAGCCTTCTTGTATGGAAATATTCACAGAGTTAAGTATGTAACGATTCCTGAAGGTATAAAGATGGATAAAACAAAATTTATCTGCAAGCTGCGCAAAGCTCTCTATGGGCTAGCCATTGCACCAAAATGTTGGTTTGTAACTATGGATAAACTATCACAAGAATGTGGCTTCGAATCAAATCTGCGTGAACCCTGCCTATATTTGAAAAAGATAGACAACAAAATTGTCCTAATTTTAGTATATGTCGATGATTTATTGGTAATAGGTAATAACTTTGAGCTTATTCAAGATACAGTGAATGTATTGAAATCTAAATTTGATATTAGACAATTTGGTTTTCCAACCAAGTTTCTTGGTTTAGAAATCACAAAGTCTCCAAATCATTTGTTTCTTCATCAAACCCAGTTTGTGAAGAATGTGTTGAAAGAGTTTAGCATGGAAAACTCAAACTCTGTTGATACTCCTTTAGTACCTCAAGGAAAGCACAAACCTCCTGAAGGCACGAATGAAGCAAGCTTCCCTTATAAAAAAGCAATAGGTTCTTTGTTGTATCTGAGTCTATTTACTAGACCTGATATCCCGTTCGCAGTAAGCTATCTGGCCCGCTTTCAGACAAATCCGCAGCAGTATCATTGGACACTGGTGAAAAGAGTTTTTAGATACTTGAAAAGAACCTCACAAGTGGGTTTGAAGTATACTAATGACTCGCCAAATTTATCCTGTTACTGTGACGCAGATTTTGCAGGTGATACATCTAGTCGAAGATCAACTACTGGTTTTGTAATCTTTGCCTTTGGCAATCCAGTTGTATGGTACTCAAGGTTCCAAGCTACCATTGCCCAAAGTTCAGCAGAAGCAGAATTCATTGCATTAACACATGCAGTGAATGAATCTTTATTTATTACCCATTTACTTGAGGAATTAGTAAATCTTGTTGTTTTTCCCAATACCTGTATACGAAGACAATGATGCTGCCAGACAAAATTGTCTGACAAGCACGAGTAAGAGTCGACTAAAATATATTGAAAGAAGATACCTTCTCATTCGTCAACATGTACGAGAGAAGAAAATCAATATATTTAAAATAAGTACTAATGATCAGATAGCAGATATACTAACGAAACCTTTGCTAGTGACAAAGTTTCGTAGTTTTCGTGACCAACTAGTGACTTGTGACTATCTGATACACAGTTAACTATAAATGCATTTGTGAGACTGTACTGTTACAGTTGTTTGTTCCCATCATCAGACAACTAGTTGTCTGATGATGGAATAGTTGATTTCCCGAAACTCGGGTCACAAGAAAATGTGTAAAATATATTTTTATTGGGAGTAAAACATAGTAAGTTCTACAATTTGTTTTAATCAGTAATCAGTTGTCCGATTCTCAGTTTGGGAGGGGGTGTTAACGTAAGCAAGACTTGTGGTAGCAGGCTTCGTCGTTGTGACAACCTCGTGATCGGACAACTGTGCACCTCATGCGCAGAGGGAAGATGAATTCAGAAAAGTTACTTATAGAAAGAGAAGGTATAATAAAAGAATCGGAACTGAACCGAGGGATGAAAATGATGGTTTTTCTGGAGCCACTAGAAAGGTGTGGCTTTACCTGAATAGAGTTAGTAGAGCTACCAAACAAGAAGATATATGTAAATATTTAATTCACAGAAAAGCTTTAAGTCCATATGAAATTCAAGTAAGGGAAATTCCTTCAAATGCAGGAATGCTGAAAAGGTTCATGGTCACAGCTCCCATTGTGAGAAAGGACGAACTTTACCACCCGACGTTTTGGCCCGAGGGAGTTGGAATAAGGCGTTTTGAGTTTTCGATACATAAGGAATTTCTTAGTCAGATTCAAGGTGGAAACTTTCATCAGAATATGTAGAAAGAAATTCAAGTGGTATAATATATGAAAAGGACATAATAAACATGAACAAGTTTAAGAACAAGGGATCATGGGGGGGGTACCTCAAAATGTACAGTCTATAGGGAGTTGTATTGAGCTACCATCAGAACTAATGGTGAACAATGAAGACTTCTGTTTCCTTTGTATATCTGAGTATTGGAAGACTGAACAACAAGTACAGTTACATGTATTGAATAATTTTCAACTAATATCATTCTACTGCAGAAAAGAGGAAAATGCACATGGTGGATGTGCCATTTACGCAAAAAAATGGAATTGCAGGAAAACGAAGGAAAGACTTGGAAATGCATTCAGTTGATAGGCAAATTGAAGTTGCGGCTGCTGAATTCAAAACTGGGTATGAGAAAATTTTAATTATAGCAGTGTATAGACCTTCAGGAGCATGTATGGACATTTTTTTTGTCAGACTAAATCATATTCTTGAACTTGTGTCTAGAAATAATGAAAACTATCATTGCAGGAGATTTCAACATAGATATGTGTAGTAACTCAAATGACAAAAAGGAATTTGAATCGTTGGTTGGCTCGTATAATTTCGTATTTATTAAAAAGGAACCTACCAGAATAACGCCTAGTTGTAAAACTTGTTTAGATAACATTTTGATTAATTATGAATATTCTTGTTCTTTAGTAATACATTCAATGATCTCGGATCATAGTGCTTAGAAGGTTCAGTTCGAAATGGAAGATATAATCTTTTCTGAGAAAAATAGATCTTTCACTGTTAGAAATACTGAAAGTTTCAGAAACAGGTCAAAGAATACTTATTGGTTGAAAATTTATGGTGTTCAGTCGGATGATGTTCATAAACAGTGAGAAATATTTATAACATTGTTTTTGGCGGCATTCAATAGGTTTTTTCTATGCGTGAAAGAAGGGTTGGTAAAAAGGAGACGAATAAAAAATTGCTGTTGGATGATGAATGGATTGCTGGTTCTGGATGTTTTTTATGTTTTGAGTAATTTAAGTGATAAATATAAGAAAGAATATAATAAAATCAAGAGAGAATATTATGATGAGCTTAAATTACAGAAAAAAATTGAATCACCAGAATATTTTAAGATCTGAAAATAAATCTAGGACAGTATAGGGAATAGTTAATAATATTCAGGGAAAAAGAAAGAGTAAAATTAGTATTCAACAGGATAAAGAGATTTCTACTTTTGCGAATGATTTTGATGACTTTCTTGGGGATGTATCTTCCAGGTTAAAGTCAATCACCAAGAACATGGAACTACAACACAATATTTCGTGCAATACTAAATCCATTTTCATAAAACCTGTAGATTCGTTTGAAATTTTAAATATTGTAGGAAGTCTCAAGGGTGGTATGAGTGCTGGTTTTGATGAAATACCGACCAGAATATCAAAAAATAGTATAGAGTGCATAAGTATGCTAAAGTATGGAATTTTTCCCGATTCATTAAAGCTGGCAATAGTTAAACCAGTACTTAAAGAGGAAGACCCATTTAAGTCAGAAACTCAGCATTTTAATATTTTAATTTTTCAAAAGTTTTCGAAATAGTTATGTGTAACCAGGTTAGATCATTTTTGATTAACTGCAACATATTTAATAAATTTCAACAAGGTTACCAAAATGGTAAGTCAACGCAAACTGCAATAATTGCTTTTATAAATATGATTTTGCTGGGATTAGAGGAAAAAATTATGACTAAAGGGCTGTTTTTTGACTTGTCTATGGCGTTTGATAGTTTAAATCACATTCTGCTTTTGGAAAAACTCGAAGCATATGGTATTCCGGGCCCAGCATTAGAATGGTTTAGGTCATATTTATCTAGCAGAAAACGTAAGGTCGAAGTCTGTAATAACGAACAAAAAGCTTACTCCAAAGTATCTACCATAGATATGGGTATACCTCAGGGAAGTTTCGCGGGACCGTTCCTGTTCTTGATGTACTTAAATGATGTGGAAGAGATAGTTGATGCAGAATTTGATTTGGTTGTATATGTGGATGATGCAAAAGCAATAATAATATTTAAATAATATTCAAATAAGGTTTTTGGGGTGTTCCGAAAGAGGCTGGATTCCGGAGTTATTAGGGATTTAATTTGATTTTGGAAAATTGTCCATAATTGAATAACCCCGGAATCCAGCCTCTTTCGGAACACCCCAAAAAATAAATTAATTTTAATGAATCCACAACTTCCAAAAATGTATTCTTTGATTAAATTACAAAAGGATGATTATCCTAGTAGACCGGTTGTTTCGTTCGTTAGTGCACCTTCATTTAAATTTTCTTATTCAGATTATTTTAAAAGAAACTAAATTCCAAGCTTAATACTAGATAAAAAATTCACTACAGCTAATAAATAAGATAAAGAATATCCACTTGCCACATAATGCTAAATTCATTTCATTTGACGTACAAAATTTATTTCCAAGTATACCACCAAACGAAACAATTGAACTAGTAGATAATCTATCAATCAAAAACAGATGTCATACAATTATCAAAGAAGATATTTTAGAATGTCTAGATATTTGCACGAAACAAAATTATTTTCAATTCAAAAATAAAATTTATAAATCTGAAAACGGTTTGATTATGGGAAGTCCCTTAAGTCCTTTATTAGCAGAAATATTCATGGACAATATTGAAACTGAAATTCACCCAAATCCCCTTAAAAAATACTTTTTATATTGGTATAGATATGTAGACGATATTTTCTGTTGCTTCACAGGTACATACAGACTTTTAAAAAATTTTTTTTTATTCATCAATGAAATACATCCTTCAATTAAATTCACTATGGAAACCGAACATAAAAGTTCTATTAATTTTCTTGATTTAACTGTTACTCGAATAAATAATTCACATGATTTTTCAATATTTCACAAACCAACCTATACGGATTCTATTATACACAATAAATCAAATCATCCTTTAAATCAAAAATTATCAGAATTTAATTGTATGATCCATAGATTAGTAAATATTCCCATGAATCGAGAAAATTATATTTCAGAACTTAACATAATTAAACAAATAGCTGTTAATAATGACTATGATCCTAGGTTGATAAACAAATTGTTGATGAATAAGAATAATAAAATAGCTTTAAATATGGTGTTTCCATATTCAGATTCTGTCAAGCAGTGATACTGATAATTATCACAGATATATTTGATTTTATCCCATGTTTCGAATTCAGATATCTTACCTCATGCTCAAGTCACACACATTCACACCGTGATTCAGATTTCGAGCAAAAATATATGTTTGAATATACCTATTTGACTGATCTGTACCGTATATTTCTAACTAAGAGTATAAGCTATTGTAATACATATTTCCATATGTCGGGAAATTTCAACAAACATCCGTATAAACATTTCGAAGAAAAAGTAGCCCGATTTGTTCAAGTTGATTTCTCGAAACTTCTCTGTAATATGCATCATTAACAAACCTGCAACGTACCTTTATTCGCCCTGCACAACATAACATGTAGATTTATGTTAAAATAAGTTCATTCAGTTCATGCAGAAACGCATACTTGACTTAAACTTGTGAAACTATTTTCGAAAAGAGCATTATTTCCAATTGTTTGTAACGTAACGAAGGCAGAAAATTTTATTCATCATCAAGTCAGAACCTGTCAAGCAGTGATACTGATAATTAGCTCATATATTGAATTGAATCAGTTCTTACTTGGTTAAAATCCACATTAAATAATATTTGAATAAGGTTATTCTGATTTTCACAAATTTTTATTGTTATGTTCACAACAATCGTTTCGCTATCACAGTAGCATCATCAGGCAAGATTACATTTCGAATAACTAAGCTTGTTTCCGAAATCCGTTGTTATTTATAATACAATAAATTTTTATTGAGCACTAAAACCCAAAAAAGGATCTCTGCGAATTCCAGCTCATCTGAATATATTTAACAGAGGTGAGTTATTTAAATCTATTTGTTCGTTAAGTAATATTTCAACTTTATTATGTTTATTTATCTCTAGGGAATAATTGAATAATAAAATAGCTTTAAATATGGTGATTCCTAATATGACAGAAAATTTTAAATATATTTCCTTAAAATATACTAAAGGTATTATATTTCTGAGAAAATTGCTACATACCACAAAAATAAATATAGTTTAAGAACTTCATTTAAAACCAATTCAAACTTGAGTAAATTTGTTAAAAATAATAAAGACTGTACACATAAAGATGATAAATCGGGGGTTTATAAGTTAACCTGCGGTGATTGTCCTAAAGTTTACATAGGACAGACTGAAAGAACTTTCCGACATAGAATTTGTGAACATTTGAAGAATTTCCTCAATAAATAATAATAATAAAAGTAATTCTACATATTCCAATCATTTGTTAGAAAAAGGACATACTTTCAACCATAATTTTGAAATTTTACATATAGAAAGTAAAAGTTATGCCTTAAATCTGTTAGAATCCCTAGAGATAAATAAACATAATAAAATTGGAATATTACTCAACGAACAAATATATTTAAATAACTCACCTCTGTTAAATATATTCAGATAAGCTGGAATTTGCAGATACCCTTTTTTGGGTTTTAGTGCTATATAAAAATTTATTGTACTTACTGTAATATAAATAGCAACGGATTTCGGAAACAAGCAGGATTACATTCAGCAGAATGTAATCCTGCTGATGATGCTACTGTGATAGCGAAACGATTGTTGTTAACATAACAATAAAAATTTATGAAAATCAGAATAACCTTATTTAAATATTATTTAATATGGATTTTCACCACGTAAGGATTGATTCAATTCAATATAAAAGCAATAATAAGGCGAAAGATGTGCTAAATTTGATATCAAATACAAGTAGAGCTCCATGCAGATTGGAAAATTGGTTTGAAAAAAATAACTTAATTTTAAATGAACAAAAAACAAAATCTGTATTTTTTACTACGGTTAGGAGGTCTTCCTTTGAGACTCCTAGTGAAATCAGAATAGGTGAACATATTTGGCCTTGCCAAACACAAGCAAAAATTCTAGGATGCATTTTAGACTGTAACGTATCATTTGAAGCTCATATCGATAAATTGATTGGTAGACTAAGTTCGGTTATCTATTCTATTAGAGTAATTAAGGACTACTTAAACACAAATACACTAAAAGTAGTATCATGCCAACTTTGAATCCTTATTTAGGTATGGAATTATATTTTATGGGGGTAGTGAGCAAATACAAAGGGTTTTTCATTTGTCAAAAACGTTTATTGAGGGTTATGCTAGGTATGAATTATAGAGAATCATGTAGGAGTAAATTTGAAAATTTCAAAATTCAAACTGTTATTGCGGTATATATTCAGGAAACATTAATATTTTCCTTCAAGAACAAAGATACCTTTTGATAACTTTAAAAATAAGAATATATACCCGACTGATTCCTTGATTATAATTATCCCAAACACAGACTCACAATATCTGAAAAAGGTCCATTTTGCAGATGTATAAAATTTTTCAATGAACTACCGAATGAAATCAAAACATTGAGCAATCTGAATAAGTTCAAAAAAGCTATTCACAACTTGTTAATGGTGTTAGAACCCTATCATATAAATGATTTCTTAAGTTTATAGTGTAATGAATTTACACAGTTGTTTGGTATTTTTTCTCTTCTCTTTAGTTTTGGTAATGACACTATTTTGTTTAAGCCTCAATGTATGCATTTGTGAGTTTCCTCAAAATAAAGATTAATTAGATAAACCATGAGGCGGCAAAGAGAGTGAAGTTTCCTAGAGGAATGAATAAGGAAACCTACAGAGAAATGAGTTCCGAAGAGGACAATGACGAATACAAGGACGAAGATGCGAATGGAACCGACAAATGTTTAGTGTGCGGGGAATTCGGTAAAAATGGGGAGTTATGGTTAAAGTGTAATTCGTGTGAAAATTGGGCTCATAAGGCATGTACCGATACCAAAAAAAAAAATAAATATCTATGTGATTATTGATTGAAAAATTGTAATCTCTTCATTGGGGTAATGGTGGCCCTATGTCATATTACCCCAACTAAATGGGGTAATGATAGCCACATAGGATTTTTGTTTTTTTGCCGTAGAACAAGTTCCATTACTTTTCATCAACTTTTGAATTAATATTTTCGTTTTAAATGATCTATTTAAATTATTCCCGAATTTTCAGAAAAATTCCAGAAAAACAACAACAAAAAAGTCAATAAAGCTTAGGGGGGCCATCATTTCCTGGATCTCACCTACACCAAGATTTGAATCCTAGAGTGATCTAAAAGACTGAAAGACAATTTAACGGCCTCTGTTATAGCACAAGGACTATCTGTATAAAGAATGTTAAGGAAACCAAATAATTATACATTATGAATAAAATAACATAAATAGAGGTCAATTCTTGATAGAAGGTATAACAAATTATTGAAATATTTTAATCTTTTAGATCAAGGGTAAACCACAGAAATATTTATCTATAGATAACCGTTACACTACATTTAAAAATTTTTCAGTTTACTAGAAGTTTTCTAAATTGTTGGAGAGTGAGTAAATATTTGTTGTTGATTGATGTTATATTTATTGAATATGAATTATTTGAATACTGACGAAGCAAAGTCTCTCTTTAAACTTGTTTTTCAGTAATATTTCTACATATATTGAGTTTTTGTATAAAGTAACTTAGTTAGATATTCAATAATATTGAATATTCTAAGTAAGATAGTTTTATGATCAAAGTCTTAAGATTATGTTAGACATTTTTGAAAGATATTTGTTTTCATAAGATTGGTTAGCAGAAACAAAATTTTGTCTATTCAAAATATTGAATTTATAGGATTTTGGTTAAAAATTTTTATTTTTCTGATTTTGCTATACCATTTGAATGTCTTATGATGAATGTTCTTTTTATATGTCATTTGATATAAGTGGTACTTATATTTCATTATTTTAATTTATTTTCGGAAGTTATAATTATTAAATATAATTTTTTGAAATTAAGTATGTAGAAGGCTAATATTAAAATATTTAAATAATTTTATATACCTTCTATCAAGAATTAACCTCTATTTATGTTATTTTATTCATAATATATATCTAATTATTTGGTTTCCTTAACATTCTTTATACAGATAGTCCTTGTGCTATAACAGAGGCCGTTAAATTGTCTTTCAATCTTTTAGATCAAGGGTAAACCACAGAAATATTTATCTATAGTTAACCGTTACACTACATTTAAAAATTTTTCAGTTCACCAGAAGTTTTCTAAATTGTGAAGAGTGAGTAAATATTTGTTGTTGATTGATGTTATATTTATTGAATATGAATTATTTGAATACTGACGAAGCAAAGTCTCTCTTAAAACTTATTTTTCAGTAATGTTTTTACATATCTTGAGTTTTTATATGAAGTAACTTAATTAGATATCCAATTATATTGAATATTCTAAGTAAACAGTTTTATGATGAAATTCTTGAGATTATGTAAGACATTTTTGAAAGATATTTGTTTTCATAAGATTGATCAGCAGAAACAAAATTTTGTCTATTCAAAATATTTAATTTATAGGATTTTGGTTAACAATTTTTATTTATTGGATTTTGTTATATCATTTGGATGTCTTATAATGAATGTTCATTTTATATGTCATATGATATAAGTGGTACTTATATAACATTATTTTAATTTATTTTCAGAAGTTATAATTATTAAATATAATTTTTTGAAATTAAATATATAGAAGGCTAATATTAAAACATTTAAATAATTTTATATACCTTCTATCAAGAATTCACCTCTATTTATGTTATATTATATTAAAGTTTCTTGAATAGATTTTTTGAAATTAAAATTGTATAAGACTAACAGATTAAATCTGTTTTGATATTCAAATTTTGTGATAATCCTTTTATCAAGTAAAAAACCGTTTATTATTTTATTTTATATATAATTTATAATTATATTATATTAGGTTTTTAAATAAGGAAATTTCTCATACAGTGTTGAATGTGAAGTGCCTTATAAACATTGTGTGATTTTGTTGTGAGCATAGAACATAGAGTACCTTGGATATTAGATGTACCTAGTTGAATGTTCAACAAATCACATATTTCTAGAGATCGCATTCGGTAAGTCTATCTATTGTTAATTGATTTTTTTATATTTTGTATGTAAAGTTGAACTGGTCTTATCTGAATTTTAATTATTTTTTGAGGATGTGCGACATGTTTTGAGAGTTTTTGAAGTAATTTATTTAAATATATTAAATATTTCAAATAAATTGATTTTTGAGAATTTCTTAAATTATGTTGTATATTTTTGAGAAAGATATAGTTTTCATAAATATAAGATCAGAAAACAATACATTTTGTAAAAAGCAGGGCTCGTACGCTTGTCTGAAGAGTTCAGTACGCTTGTCTGAAGAGTTCAGTACGCATGCTTGGAACGAAACAAAAAATATTTATTTCATTGATTTTAATTGACAATTTATATTTATTGGGTTTTTCTTAATTCCATTTGATATTGTATAATGAGTTTCGATTTTATACGTCTATTATTTAATATATAATCTCATATTTATAAGCAGTGCTTATAAAGACATTAATTTAATTTTTAAAGTATCTTGAATAAATTTTTTGAAATTAAAATTGTAGAAGACTAACGGATTAAATCTGTTTTGATATTCAAATTTAGGTTTATCAATCAAAACTTGGAAAAGATAAAGGATTATAAACACTACGGTTGAAGACCGTAATGTGTGGTACACCAACAAGGTTTAGAATTCATGAAAGGGCTGTAATGATACAGGGAATAATTAATTGGACAAAAGCAAATTCAACGCGAGGTTCAATTGCCCAGAATTAATTTGTTTATTCTAATCTCCAGACCACTTAATGTCAAACTTGGGAATTCTCTTTCGAAGCACCCACGTACGGCGGCTTCAAGAAAGGACATTATTTCACTCTGGCCTATATATCATAATAACAAAGTACAGAATAAAAAGTTCATAAGAGCTGATTGTACGAAACATAAACAAATTACTTCAGATAGTTTAGGAACGGAAATTTCCAGAGAAAAACGCTGACGTCGAAATTAACACGTATGACTCGACAAAGAACTGAAATTTTGGAAAGTGCTAAGTTACAATTTTGAGCGGGTGAACGGATCAAAAATTTGGAAGGAGAAAACCGACGCCTAAGAGGTATTAAATGGGCTAAAATGAGAGTTTGTTAGAGAGTCTTGACACGTCGGAAAAACTAGTAAGATCGTCGAGAAAAGATCGCGGTGCGAGGCTCGAATTAGTCTCAGAATTTAGCATTATTATAATTATATTGAGTGGTATTAGTAATTGTTTTTTTTTTTGTTTAAGAATTGAATCAGAAGAATTAGAGAAATTGAATATAGTGCTAAGTTCCGGGACCAAGGAATTAAAGAGTACCGGTAGTCGTTCTTAATCATTTATTGTTCATATTAGATAGATCGTTTCTTATAGAAAATCGCGTGTGCCCAGTTTTATTTTGAATCTATGGGCTTGGAGTCTAGGGGTATCTGAAAATTTTAGTATATTATTCAGGTTGAAATTGTCTAATTAAAGTGGAGTCAGAAATTAAGAAGAAGGTTGACATATCTCTTCGTAATTATGATGTTTGAGGAGTTTAAACACAATTAGGAATTATATAAAGGATTCGTAGTGCTTGAGGGATCCGCATCGCCCTCTCCTTATTTATTCAGTGTGTCATTTTTATTTAAATTTTTTTGAGTTTAGGATTGATAAAACTACTATATTTTTGCAGACTTTATCATTATACTTCTTGAAATCCATAATTGAGTTTCATTACCATTTTCATTTTCACAGAGAAAATTTTTTAACATCAAAGTTGAAATTAATTTGATATATTTGCATTTTGATGTTACCTTTTGATTTTGTTGTGTATTATATGAAGCTGCCCGACCTAAATTGAGATATCTCAGCTAGTTCGTCTTTGCATTTTCGAATTTCAATAAAATAGTAGTGAAAATAATGATAGTTCAGTTAGTAAGCTGTAGAAAAAAAATA
This sequence comes from Megalocaria dilatata, assembly GCA_034642435.1. Lineage (NCBI taxonomy): Eukaryota > Metazoa > Arthropoda > Insecta > Coleoptera > Coccinellidae > Megalocaria > Megalocaria dilatata. The sequence goes on along the minus strand of CM067854.1, from coordinate 102,117,078 downwards.
TATTAAAATATTTTTTCATTCAACTTTCGATTTATTGGACAATTTGGTTATTCATAAGTAAATTTTTTTCTTTCCAGTTGGTGAATCAGAAAACGGAAATCTAGTTTATTAGAGTTGGTGCGTTGACAGATTTATATTGTACGCGGTGTTAGATATAGGGATTTTAGGTATAAGGTCATAGCAGCTGTTCAGCAATATATAAAAGGGTATTATTTGTGTGTTTCAATTGCTCGTTTATTGTTTAGAAGAGAAAGTCAGAGTTACAAGTCAATATGTCATCCACACCTTCCACATTTACTAACATGAATACCATTTATGCAGTATTCAGTAGCAATGCAGTAGCAGGTAGGAATTCCGTGGTAAATTCTTTCACGGCGGGTATTCCGATGTATTCATTAGGTATGATCGCTAGTACGGTAAAAAATTTCATTGGAAAAGATAGCGCTAGGTATTTTGACAAGTTAGAGTTGAGAGCAAAATTAGATGGATGGTCGGAAGAGGATACATTGAAATTATTAAAATTTAAATTAGTTGGAGAAGCATATAATTATTTCAAATCAGAACCGCAGCTAGAGAAATTGACGTATTCCGAATTAAAAACTAAGTTGCTATCGAAATTCATACCATTTAGGCTACCTGGAGAAAATCAATTTAATTTGAGTGGATGTTATCAAAGACCGGATGAAGATGTTTCATCTTTTTGTACGCGATTACGGACGATCGGAGTAAGATTATTAAAAGAGGATTTGGATGGGGCTGCTGCAGATGAAGAAGTTGAAATCAGAAAGAAAAACAAGTATTAGATTTTGAATCAATCCAACATCGGACTGCGGAAGGATTTGATGAAGTTCACAGGAATCTTGTTGTTGAGAGAAGATAAATTAAATTTGGAAAAGCGGAGGAAATTGTAAGATTGCAGGAAACTACCATGATGAAAGGGAGACCAGACATAAGAATATCGGCGATAGAACCGGGCAATCAGTGTCACGGTTGGGGTTAATACGACCATTTGATGAAGGATTGTCGAAGCAGGTGGAATTTGAGACCTGAGTGGACACCAAAGAAAACGGAATGTTTTTCGTGTGGCAAGATGGGCCATATTGCACGAAACTGCAGGGGAAGGAGGTCAGGGACCTCGAGAGGAGATACGTACCGTCTCTGCAATCAGACAGGTTATGAAGTGAGAAATTGCTCGGGAAGGAGCATACGAACTGCAAATAATGAACGAGAAACCGAGCAAGGGTTAGGATTCCGTGAAAATGCATCAGATCAGAGAGCAAGGTGAAATAGGCAGGCCGGATTCACAGAAGGAGGACGAAACACGTGCATAGCTGTGCAGCGAAAAGTGTTGAACCATTCTTTAAAAGAAAATGGCCAAAATCCTTCTGTCGGGATGGAGGCCGCTCAACAGTTAGACGGCAGAAGTATGATAGAAGTCAAGGACGTATACATAGGGCAACAAAGAATCGTATTGTAGTTCCGGAGATCAATGCAGGAGGAATAAAAGAGGTACCGCATTCAATCAGGATAAGGGTGAATGAGGTAATATGTAATTGTTTAGTAGATAACGGCGCAGCAGTGACATTAATTAAAAATGGAATGGTTCCTAAAGAGTAAATTAACAAGGAAGAAACGAATAGGTTTCAATAAACGAATGTGACAGGACACCCGTTGCCCACTTGGGGGACAGCATGTATTTCGATGGGTCCCGAAAACGGTAAATGGTACATTCCGTGGGATGCTGTTATATGCGACGACAACGCACTAGAAAACGTGGAAGTGATAATAGGTAGAGATTTTCTGCAAAAGATGTCAGCCATATTGACTATATACACGGTTCAGCTGTAACAATAGAGGGGACAAACTTTAGGTTAATTCACGATAATTCAGAAGAGAACGAGAGTGATTCTAAGAATATACAGAAATTTTCGGAAAAGGTACCAGGCGCCAAGGAGCGAAATGTAAGCACGGCTAAGTTGGGAAAAAATCACGCAATTAGTCAATCAGCAGGAATAAATAGGAAGGCGAATGAACGTAAATTTGAGAATAAATTCTCACAAACGGTAGATCGTATTGATCGATCACATAACGAAGAAGAAATTAGCGGAAAAGACATCCGAAAATATGTGGTAAATGGAGAAATTGAAGGAAAAAGGACTATGCAGAAGTTGGAGATCACAGAAAAAATATCGGGATATATAAACAGAACACGGAATAACGTCAAATGTAAACAAAACACTGAAGTCCCAAGGTCGAGGAACAGGTCGTTAAATCAAACACAAGAATGCCAGCGAGTGAAACATGATCCGATACACACGGTACGGGAGATCAAAGGAAATCCACAGCATAACTGGGAGACATATGTTATCTCGTAACGAAAAGTTAAGATTCCGGCACGTACGGAAAGGCTAATACAGATGAAATTGAATAGAAGGAAAATTTATAGTATGCGAGGCGAACGAGCTTATAAATGGTCAGGCACTGGTTGCCAATTGTGTGGCGGAAAAAGGTGATAAGATTCGGATACGAGTAACTAATGTTTCTAAGGGGGAAGTAACTTTACTAAAGGAACAGAATGTAACAAAAGCCGTGTACGAAAAGGTATACGAAAAAACGGCGAGAGTAAGTAAATTTAATGAGAAAACCAGTTATTCTAATTTTAGTCCGGAGGATCGGGAAATGACAGCGAAAAAGGGAGTATTGAAAAAATTAATGAAACTATCGGTGGGACCTTATAGGATTTTGAAAATACTTGGTCCGGTGACCTGTAAAATGAGAAAATTTGGAGGTAAAGATGAACAAGTAGTTCATTTTAATAGGTTGAAGAGGTACAAATCGAGGATACAAGAGAATATCTCAGAGGACGAGAAAGAAAGTTCAAAGAAACTCTTTGACCACTGCGATACAGAACCGGAAAGCGACGCGGAGGAGACAATGTTGCCGCATCCCTTAATAATTCTAAAATGGATAGGAGTCGCCGAGTAAATATCGAGTGCAGAGTCGCAAATTAGCGAGAATGAGAAACCGGAAGATGGCGAAATTGACGAAGAAGAGATAGAAAATTTAAGAAGATCATCTCAGAATAGACGACCCCCAGATCGATTGGGCAGATGAACTTATTATTTAGTAGCAAGTCTACGAGTAGCAGCGGGAACGTCTAAGACAGTCCTGCCAGGAGAAATGAATCAACTCCTGCCCATATGTAGATTCCAGGTGCTCGTTCGCCTAGAGAGCCGTCACCTGAAGAGAGTCATAAGAGACATGAACAATAGTAGTTAGTAAACCCGATGAATAGTTTAACCTACCCATATTGTTATATGGGTAGGTTAAATATGAGAGTAATATCTTACTCGGTTAGCCTATCGTAACGACAGATAGAAATTCTATTAACAATTACTAGAGAACCCTAAGCATGCAGGTATGTGAATAAAAAAAAGGCGATTACTTCATACTCCAAATTAATGCATGGCTTTTGATGTTACGCTCATTAAGGATATAATAGATTTTGGCCAAATAGATATTAGGACTCTTCTGCCAGAGGACCGGTCTTGGCTAGTGCGCTAGTGATTTTCCGTGAAAAAGGGGAACGAAGTAAGAGGATGAAAAAATAAATAGTAAGATAATGTTTCATTGTTAGCATAGCATTAGGGTTGCTGAGATAGTGCATAGGCGAGCACAATGTTGGGGTTAAAATAAATTATATTATTGTTAGTTAAGAGTCCATGAATTTTCTTCAAAGTTTTATTTCTGCTAAAAAAATACAGATCCGTTTAGAAATCATCGTATATTTGAACAAAGTAAATTTAGTTACAAATTTCCCTGTTTGTAGGAAATGGGTAAGAAACCCGGAAAACAAAGTGGGGGGACACGAATGCGAGCCCTAAAGATTTAGCGTTGTGGTCGTTAATGGGCGATCACAACGTATTGCACGATGTAGTCAACAGGAACAATAAACTTTTATAATGATGTAAAACTGTATGCATGTATATTTTAAGTGAGAATGCAGAAACATTATTTATGATTATTTTTGGGATCCGATCAAATATTATTTTATTATTATTATTATTATTATTATCCTGATACTCCTAGATCTTCTGTGAAGATCCCTCAGAAGCTTTTTCAGCTTGTGCGAGTTAGGAGTTCAGTTATGTTCTGTGTAGGCTTTGTTACTGCGATCTTGCGCCACTTTAGGTCACAGCACTGTTAATTTTTGACCCAACAGTGAAATGGTGGCAGATACCGGTCCAACTAGAAAATTTCTTTTCTACCTGAACAGGATTCGAACCTGGACCTTCCGGTCACGAGTCCGATGCTCTCCCGCTGAGCTATCCACACTCATATGAGTAAGAGTTAACCTTTTTGGTTATAATAAGTATCAGTCAGTAAAGTTTCATTATAGATTACAAAGTGTTAAATCTGATATGTATGGGATTAAAGTTATTTGTTTCAAGTAGTTTAAAAAAACTGATTAGTGGTTGATTATTTTATTTTGTAATAAGGTTACGAATATTTCACAAGTAGTGTACTTGCCTTTGTTCGATCTTTGTTTTGGCTTAGTGAATAAGTTTGTACCAATGATAAGGCAACTAGGCTGAATGCTATTGCAAGTATTGCAGAAGTTTTAGTTTTTAGTTTTTTATATCTGGGATATGAAGATCCCATATAATGTGAATATTTATTTTCTTTTCTTTGGCAAAATTTAAGTTATGAGATTGTGTTTTTTATTTTTCTTTTTTTGTTGTATTTTATAGAAAAGTTTCGGAAGGGTATGGACAAATTTTTTTCAAAGGACAGAGTGATGTGGTAAGCCAACAAGGTTTGGAATTCATGAAAGGGCTGCAATGGAAATTAATGCATTGGACAAAAGCTAATTCAACGCGAGGTTCAATTCCCCAAAATTAATTTGTTTATTTTAATATCCAGGCCAATTACTGTTGAACTTAGGAATTCGCTTTCGAGGCACCCACGCACCGCGCCTTCAAGAAAGGAAATTATTTTACTCTGGCCTATATATTATAATAACAAACTACAGATTAAAAAGTTCATAAGAGCTGATTGTACGAAACGTAAACAAATTCCTTCAGATGAGTTTAGGAACGGAAATTTCCAGAGAAAAACGCTGACGTCGAAATTAACACGTGTGGCTCGACAAAGAGCTGAAATTTAGAAAAGTGCTAAGTTGCAATTTTGAGCAGGTGAGCGAATCAAAAATTTGGAAGGAGAAAATCGACGCCTACGAGGTATTAAATGGGCTAAATTGAGAGTTTGTTAGAGAGTCTTGACACGTCCGAAAAACTAGTAAGATCGTCGAAAAAAGATCGCGGTGCGAGGCTCGAATTGGTCTCAGAATTTAGCATTATTATAATTATATTGAGTGCTATTAGTAATTGTTTTTTTTTTGTTTAAGAATTGAGTCAGAAGAATTTTAGAAATTGAATATAAGGCTAATTTCTGAGACCAAGGAAATAAAGAGTACCGGTAGTCGTTCTTTATCGTTTATTGTTCTTGTTAGATAGGTCGTTTCTTGTAGAAAATCGCGTGTGCGATTTTATTTTGAATCTATGGTCTTGAAATCTAGGGGTAAGAAGTATCTGAAAATTTTGGTATATTATTCAGGTTAAAATTGTCTAATTAAAGTAAAGTCACAAATTAAGAAGAAGGTTGACATATCTCTTCGTAATTATTATTTTTGAGGAGTTAAAACAGAATTAGGAATTATATAAATGATTCGTAGTGCTTGAGGGATTCGCATCGCCCTCTCCTTAATTATGCAGTAGGTCATTTTTATTTAAATTTTATTGAGTTAAGGATTGATAAAACTACTATATTTGGCACACTTTACCATTATACTTCTTAAAATAAATAATTGAGTTTCATTACCATTTTCATTATCACAGAGAAGAATTTTTAACATCAAAGTCCTTCCATTTTCGCGAAGGCCGTACCCTTCCTAGGAACGCCCGAATAGTACTGGTTCGCACCCCATTCGTAAATAAGTCAATCTAGTAATATTTTCCATCCAACCACCTCCCACTAAAAGCCGGCTCATTACAATATTTCGTGAGTCTAATATGCTTGCAATCACGTGGTCAGATTAGAACTTCCTGTATTTCATTTTACAATTCAAAAGAAAAGCTAGTTTGGAAAAATTTATTTATTTCCTAGAAAAGTTTAAGAAAAATCCTTTGGTATTAATGCCCCAATAGATGACTTTTGAGCTTTTTTTCAACATTTTGCATTGTTTTAAATATGAAAATCTTTAATATGCAGCTGTCCAGCACGAACCAACGTGGAGGTGAAGAGCATTCTTGCCTTCTTGTAAGGGATGGGTATGATGGAAATAAAGGAAAACGGGTTGATGAAGCTCGAAAATTTTAAAATAACAATATACTATTAACGAAATAAACTCTAAATAAATAAAATAAACTCTTGATTCAAAAAAAGATTTTGAAACTTTTAACTAGGTTGTGTACAGAACATAAGTAACTTTCAAACTAATCAACACTCGACATCTCTCCCCATTCAAAAAATTCAAATTTAAACTGTTAATTAAAGTTATGTCCAGAAAATAAATTTTCTGGACTTTAATTAACAGTAATAATGAAATTTCCTTTGATATATATAGAAAACCCACATCAACTGATACAACAATACCAAATTTTTCAAACCATCCGATCAATCATAAACTAGCTGCTTATAGATCAATGGTACATAGAGCATTTTCAATTCCTTTAGATAATATTACGTTAAAGAGGGAATTGAATACAATCAGACAAATAGCCACAAAAAATCAGTTCGAAACCAAAACTATAAATTCCATCATAAACAAAAGCAACTAATTCGTAAACAAATTTACCCCATCTCCAAATCAGATCATAATAACAATAAATTCATAAAACTAACATATTTTGGACCAATTTCACAAAAAATAGCTCGAATTTTACCAAAAATTAACATAGTAACAGCTTTCACACCCTCCCATAAAATTTCTAATCTCTTTTTTAATCCGAAAGACAAAGAGAACCGACTGAATAATTCTGGAGTCTATAAATTAAGTTGTCAAGAGTGTAATAGTATGTATATAGGACAAACGGGCCGACCTTTCCATAAAAGGTACAAAGAGCATCAATCTGCTTTTAGGAACCGGAAAAATAATTCCAATTTTGCGGAACATTTCTTCACTACAGATCACACCTTCCCAGAATTGAACAACCTTGTTATCTTGCACGTGGAAGCGAAAGGGAAAAAACTTGACATCCTGGAATCCATAGAAATTGAAAAATATAAAAAGCACGTACCAATAATAAAACTACTTAACGAACAGACGGAACTTTGGAAAACCCATCTCATCGAAGCTCTGCCGAAGCCTACAATCTCCATATATAATAGTTGAGATCTAATTTGTTCGTTCAGTTTGAAAATGTAGTAAACACTACGAAACTCGAGTCACTGTATATCAGTTATAATAAAAAGTGATAGAAAACAAAGTAATTCCTTATTTCATTCCATTAAAATGAACTATCACAAAGTAACGGACTACTCCATCCAGTACAATAATGACACGCAGACTTACGTCGAATTTCACGAGGATCGGGCATCTACAATGGCGACTGAAGTTCCTAAGTTTTTCTCACTTGAATTTTTGTCTTTCAAATATATTAGAACACCCTCTCTCGTCAGCTACATCACGTACATAAACTTGCACGATCTGTACCCAGCTACTACGAGGCGACCTGCCTTCGAGGACGTGAGAGTAGGATTTGCTGGTAGAGCTGAACTCTATTTCTAGAGTCTCCGGCCCTTTCGCCGGAAAACAGAGGACATTACCCAGAGTTTTATTGCAAAATGACCATCGACAGGACATATTGTCCCTGAGATCCTATACCAGCCTTTAGTAACCGGCGCCTGAAAACTGGAACATATCGACTAAGGGAGCACACCCCAACAGAAAAGCCTGGTCCTCCAAGGATGGGGGTTTGGGCGTTGGGCCAGCAACCCAGCATCAGTAAAATCATTAATCATGCTACTTTCACTTTCAACAAGCCTCGGAATGGGAATGGAATTATACGGCGACGACTGGCGAGAAAACGGACTATGCGAATGATAACTTGGAACGTGCAGGGAATATCAAATAAGATGCATGAAATTTTGTTGGCCTTAGACGAAGATAGTACAGACCTTGCTGTCCTAACAGAAACTAAGAGAAAAGGTAAAGGCAATGAGGACCTAAATAATTACATACATCTGTGGTCAGGCGTGGACAAATCACGGAGAGCAGCGGCTGGAGTCTCTGTCCTCATCAACAAACGTCACAAGAAATATATCAAGACATATGAATACAAGTCGGAAAGAATCATGACCGTGACGCTTTCTATATATGGTTACGATACCACAGTGATAGCAGTGTATGCACCCACAGATGATTCTACACAACAACTTAAAGACGATTTCTATGCTGATTTATCAGGGATTCTAAATGCTCTTCCTCATCACCAGGAGGTTATTCTTACTGGTGACCTAAACGCAAGAGTCGGATCAAGGTCCGACCATGATGTGGTGGGGCAGTTCGGTGAGATATGTGTTAACAACTCTGGAGAGATGCTTGTGGACTTCTGTACTCAAAACTTTTTGAAGATCCTGAATGGGTTCTTTGAACACAAAAAAATATACAGATACACTTGGGAGAGGCCATCTCTACATCAAAAATCTGTTCTGGATTATTTCATATGTGAACAGAAAAGTCGATTCAAATGGCAAGATTGCAGAGTGAAAAGAGGTCCAAACTGTGGATCCGATCATTACATGGTGGAGGCTAAGATAGTATGTCCTTTTGTTAAGAAGCAAATGAGTAAACATCCGGACAATGAAGAACAACAGAAATTACCTGAAGAACAGAGATTGAATCTATACCTATTACAGCAGGAAAGTATAGGAACCCTATATCAAAGTCGATTAGCAGAAGAGCTTAGAACGAGACCGCCAAATGAAAACGTGGAAACTGAATATGAAAACATAAAAGCAGCACTACACTCAGCTGCAATGCAAGCTCTGGGACCAATGCCAGCCAGAAAATTGAAAAGAAAACCTCCATGGTTTACAGAGGAAATAAGGAGTCTAATTGAGGATAAAAATAACTTATTTAAAAACTGGTTAGCAAATAAAGATCAAAACAGTCGTGACATATATAAGAGCAAGAATAGAGAACTGAAGAAGAAAATAAAAGAAACTAAAGACCGATTCTGGGAGGAAGTGTTACCAAATCGAGAACTATATAGGTGGAGCACAATCAACGGAAGTGTGGAGAACAATTAGATCACTCAAAACACTGAATATAATTAACATAAAACACTGAATATAATTAACATGAAGGACTGGGAAGATCATTACAAAACGCTTTTAACTGAAAACAGAGACTACGCAAGGAATGAAGCAGAAGAAGGATATAACCATGATCACCATAACCCTAATATGACAATAACTATAGAAGAAACGCAGCAACAACTGAAGAGAATGAAGAATGGAAGATCTCCCGGCCCTGGAGATATACCGATAGAGTTGGTCAAATATGGGGGTACAGAAATAGTCAAAAGACTGACGACTTTTTTGAATAGATGCTTTAATACGATAACAACCCCAAAAGAATGGAAACATGCCTACCTGGTTTCGGTTTTCAAAAAAGGAGACCGGAGGGATCCCAATTGCTACAGAGGCCTCAGCATTACCAGCAGCTTGAGCCGCCTTTATGGTAAAATTTTAAGCTCTAAACTCAGCAAAGAGATGGACAGTAGCATAAGTGAACAGCAATCTGGATTTAGAATGGGACGCTCATGTGTGGACAACCTATTTGTGCTAAAACAACTGGCAGAGAAAAGAATATCGACAGGAGAAGAGGTACACATGGTCTTCGTTGATTTGGAAAAGGCTTATGATACTATTCCCCGTCAGAAACTATGGGAAGCATTGAAAATATTGGAGATCAATAAACAAATGCTGTTGATTGTCCAAGAAATGTACAGAGATAATACTGCTCTATCAGAATTGGCAAACAGTTATCAAAGCCAATTAATATATCAAAGGGGCTGAGGCAGGGATGTAGTTTGTCACCTCTGTTGTTCAACCTTTATGTCGAGGTGGTGTTGGCTAGGTGGAAAAGGAGCTGCGGAGAGATGGGTATACCTGTGGGGGACCACAAATTATACTCATTGAGCTTTGCAGACGATCAGGTCATCTTAGCACAGGATTCTTTTGATATTGAATATATGATCAAAAGATTGTACAGGGAATATGAACAATGGGGCCTGAGCGTGAATCTGAAAAAGACCGAATATCTGGTCGTAAACAGTGAAGCAAGTTTTGAGGTGCTCATTGACGAAGACACGAAAATTAAACAAGTAGTTCAGTTCAAGTACTTAGGTGCGGTCGTTGACAGAAATGGCATTGGTGGAGTCGAGATAAAACAGAGAATTCAAGGGGCAAGAAAGATTATTGGTTGTCTTAACTCTTTGTGGTGGGATAGAGGAATCTCCAATCGTACGAAGATACGGGTAGGAAGAACGATGGTGGAATCGACTCTGTGTTATGGCAGTGAAATATGGACCATTAACGCTGACCTAAAACGCAGACTGAACGCAGTTGAGATGGACTATCTGAGACGAAGTGCAGAAACATCAAGGCTACAACATGTCACCAATGATAGCATAAGGGATCGGTTACAGGCCAGAGAAACCGTAATAGACCGAATCGAAATCCAAAGTCTAAGATGGTTTGGACACTTAATGAGAATGCCCGAATATCGATGGTCGAGGCGGTTATTTGAGTGGGTCCCACCAGGACGGAGGAAAAGAGGAAGACCGAGACGCTCTTGGAATGAGGGAGTGCACCAATCTATGGAACAGAGACAGTTGAACGTGGAACTGACACAGGATCGCGAGGCTTGGAGAGGAGGACTGGGTAGACGGCACTAGGCTGTATCTTACTAATATGTGATATACCATATTGTTAAGCCCAGAATATATATATATATATATATATATATATATATATATATATATATATATATATATATATTAGAACATACGAATTCTATCGAGTTCAAATATATTCAGATGTAAAATAACGACATGAAGTTTTGGCATAATTTCGTGAAGATAAATTACGAAAATTTTCTTAGATCACAAATCTCTAAAATTGTACGTTTGAAACCATTTTTTTTGTCTTATGGCATGGACTGCTGTTGTCATTATCCATACCCCACCACCTAACGTGGTTCCCGTGCGCACATGGGCGCAGCGAGACTCGAACTCGCAATACCTGGCACCAAAAACATGCAATTATATTATATAGAAACCGACAAATTCTAATAGCTCAGGTAGTCAAATGAGTAATCCTGATGCAGCATGATTTCTATTCATCATATGTGGCTTCTCTAAAAAATTATTATCAGATTTGAAATTTTCAGGGAAAATGAACTATTTAGAAGTGCGCAAAAGTTTTCGACTTCACGTCAGTGTTTCTCCCCTTTTTTTTAAATATTATAAATAATAGGAGTTTACTTCAATTTATTCATCACAAAAAGGGGTGCTATTTTGGTGACATGTCAAGTACTGATAGGAAAGAAGTAACTTTTAATTTATTCAATTTTAACGCCAGTTTAATGTAATTAATTGTTAAATGTCCGCTAGACAACAAGACAGAAATTTACTGAGTATGTTGATATTGGTACCAATCTTGACTTTCATACTTCACCTGAAGCAAGACAGGTACAAATTCGAACTTTTCACCATTTCATTTTGATACAGGTCTCCTCAAGCCACTTTTGATGAGAGTGTTTATTTGAAATTTATCGACAGAGAATTAATATTCTTTCATTCTTTGGGTCCTAAAATATAATTGATGATATGAAGTTAAGTCCTTTGTCTTCAACTCTGGTTAGCAGTAACTTTTTAAATATTCTTCAAGATAATATTTGACATTCGATGAAAGATAATCTCGTTTTGAAATCTTACCCGTCTGTTAGATTAAAATTATCAAATAACTGATTTTTCCAGATCACGTTGGTAGTACAATACTTTTCTTCAGAAGCTTTTCAATTCAAGCTTCTTCAATTACGTACTAGAAAGAAGTCAATCTGCTCCTATATGATATCCATCAGGCTTTACCAAATGCTGCAAATGCAATAATTGCTAGAGCAGTACGTAAGCTCAGCTAGACTTGACTCTTTATTGAAAAATTTATGACAGTCGTAGAAATAAAATATTTTCGTTAATTTTTTCTCTGTAAAATAAATTTATCACTATCTAATGTTAATTTATTCATACATCACATTTAGTTACCATATTATTACAGTTAAATATGAAAACTTATAATTAAAACTATTAAAAGGGAAATTAGTGGTTTGGGTCACCTGGAAAATGTATTTTTTTTAGTTTTCTGATTGTTTGGATTTGTTTTCACTGTATTATCAACCTGCGCGAAACTGGGACCTGGATCCTGAAAAAATTGCAATACATCAATAATACTTCAAAGTTTTACAACAAATAGAGAATATTCAATACAATGTCACCATTTATAAGCATTTTTGACAGTTCTGTATAGAAATTTCCAAAACAATTATACTACTTATTTTTATCTCTATAACTCACAAACTCTGAATAAGGGTTCAAACTAGTATGAAATATTTTGATTATCTAGGAAAAATGAAACAGTTAAAAAAAATAGTCAACCAAACCATTGAAGTAACGATTATATATACTATCTGAGATATTCAAAGCAGTGACAAAAATGTTATTAGCTGTTTGTTAAGTAAACAAAAGTAAAGGAGTGAACGGAATACTTTCTCGACACTGGGAAACTGTATAAATCAACAAAATTTGTTCTACCTCAGTTATTATCAAGTTACAATTTCAGTTCACAATAAAAATTGAACAAAAATGCGGGAATATAATTTTTTTATGGATGCAGGTAAACCTTCACATCTTCATTTAACCAATGAGGCAAATGTTACATAGAATACTGTAGGATATCATAAAAAAATCATGAAATAAATATTGTCACATAATTGAAATGCTGCAACGTTACATAGTAATTAAAATCTGCACTGTGTTGATATCACAAAAAGGAAACTAAGTTGAGTTTGTTTTAGATTAACAAATAATAATTATTGAATATAAGTGATCAGTCTAGAAAACAGTAGCTGAAGTTTTTGCTATTTTTTCATCGAGATAATACATCAGAAGAATAAATTTTCAAGGTAAAAAAGACTATAAAAATTGTGTTAAGACAACCAAGGAGACTAAAGGAACATAGAGAGATAATAAACAACATTTTTACATTTAATCGTCAAAATTTATTGGGTCGCCTTCAAAATAGGCTCCATTTGCTCCAATACATCTATGCCAACGGCACTTCCAATTATCGAAACATTTTTTATAGGCGCTTTCCGGGATGGACTTTAGCTCTCGCGCCGAATTTTGTTTTATGGCTTCAATCGACTCGAAACGGGTGCCACGAAGGGGCAATTTTAGTTTTGGGAAGAGGAAAAAGTCGCAGGGAGCCAAATCCGGCGAATACGGTGGTTGCTGAAGCACGTTTGTTGAGTTTTTGGCGAGAAAGTCAGTCACAATCGTAGCTCGGTGAGAAGGCGCGTTATCGTCATGCAAAATCCATAAGTTGTGCGCCCACAAATTCGGCCGCTTCTTACTAATACGCTCACGCAAACGTTTCATAACGCCTAGGTAATACTCCTTGTTTACTGTCTGACCCTCTGGAACGAATTCGTAGTGCACCACGCCACGGATATCGAAGAAAACAATGAGCATCACCTTCATTTTCGAGCGGCTTTGGCGTGGTTTTTTCGGTTTCGGCTCATTTTTTGCCACCCATTCCGATGATTGCTGGCTTGTTTGCATATCGTACTCGTAGACCCAGGTCTCATCACCAGTTATAATGCGTTCCATGAATGTAGAATCGGAATTACAGCGATCCAGCATGTCTGAAGCAACCTGTTCGCGATGACGTTTTTGAAGAAAATTCAGGTCTTTCGGTACGAGTCGTGCGGCCACCTTTCTCATGCCCAAAATACCAATCAAAATCGTACGTGCGGACTCGTGGGATATCTTAAGATCATGTGCTATCTCTCTCAAGCTGGTACGACAGTTTTCCAGCACCCTTTCCTTAATTTTATCGACGTTATCTTCGATCGAAGCCGTCGATGGGCGACCACTTCACGACCGTCCTTGAAGGATCTGTACCACTGATATGCACGAGTTTTCGATAGAGCATTATCACCAAAGGCCTTTTGCAACATTTTCAATGCATCGGCACACGAAAATTCATTTGCAACACAAAACTTTAAACAAATTCTTTGCTCAACGTAATCACCCATAGTAAAATTCGGCACGCACTCTGACATCGACTGACTTAATCAGCTGTTGCAAACACACTAGTTGACAGATCCCGCACAAGCTTGGCATAGTAATTAAGGACAGTGGTACCAACCTAGGAAAAAATTTTTTTACCTGCCTCATTGCCTCGCCAGATTTAAATCGATAATTCCCGGTACTTTCTTGACAGAATGTATATTCCAAAATGTTATGTACAATATAAATGAATGCTATTGAAAGGTTGCAAAATTTGGAATTTTAAAAGTTCTTTCAAGTTTAGTAGTGGGTTTTAACCTTTTAACTTCTATGTTCTATGTCTAAGTTTCTAACCTAAAACTACCTCATGTTATAATTAGTCAGCAGTTAGAAATGTGAATTGAGAAACCCGAAGAAATAGCATTGTTTTTGATTTCTTCCAGGTTAGTAAGCTATTTCTTTTTATTTCTCTGTATGTTATTATATTATATTTTAAACTGAAGAAAATAAATTCTTTCAGAATCAAGACATCAAATCGTCTATTTCTTCGAGTATAAAAATAAGATTTGATAACATTCGTATAAATCAAAGACGTAAGCTATAATGACGACATCCATGAAAATTTGCATCGCTTTGGAAGCATCAAATACTGCTAAGAAGAAAAATACAATACATACAAATTCAAATGGATCTAATCTACGGGAACGGAAAATACATATTATGAAATACCAGAGCATAAACAGGATATATCTGACCATCATGAACTTTTGGCTCCACCGAAGGTGAAGAATATCTTGAAATCGATTAAAGTAAGAGGTTCATTTCGTACGTGTGTCATTTCATTAACTGCAGAATTGAAAGAAATATATTTTGATGCCGAAGAAGATGTGATGTTTAATAATGAATATTTACAACTGATTTATTCACCCGCTTACGTGAGAATAGTATTTGGACAAGAATCATCAGAACCACAGGATACGGTAGAACTTTCAAGAAAAAGCAAGGAGAATAAAAAGGATTTCAAGAGGATAAAGGAGGATTTTGTGCTGAATAATTTTGATGGTGAGAGTGTTTCAGTGAATTTATGGTTAAAAAAATTGGAGACAGAATGCACGCGTTGTGAAGTAGAAGAAGATAGAGACCCAATTTTGATTTTACGGTTGTTTCTGGATGAAATTTCGAAAAAATGGTTCGATTCTAAATCAATTACATTAGGTTTAGACAAAAGTTTTCAAACATAGAAAGATAACTGCTTAGAGTTTTTGTGAAACGAGTTGGCATAATTATAGAGAGGCGTATTCATTTAGGCACTTAGGACATATTAATTGATTTATTTGTGACATGTTCGCCAAATATTTTACAAGATAAAATTGTTCGGTCAAATGTAAGAACTTTCGAGAAATTATTGGGTGAGTTGCAAAAGCTAGAAAGTTCAAAAAAATATGAGAACGATCGAAATAAAGAAAATCATAGAATGAATAAATCTGCCGAACAAATTCCTTCCTATTCACAAACAAATAGAAAACCAGTTAAAAAGGAACCATGCTCAATTTGAGAGAGAAGTTTTCTGTGATTTTGTGACGAACTGACTACCTGGTTTTTTAAAGTTAGTCACGTGTTAAATTCTAAGGTATGATATAGTTATGGTTAGTTGATTTTGATATTTAAATGTTATCTAGGGCCGATGAAGAGATTATCCTTATTCTAATTGTTTTTTGAAGATATATTACATGTTTTGAGAGATTTTTGAATTAACTTATTTGAATATTTAAATATATTAAATATTTCAAATAAATTATATTTTTTGAGAAATCCTTAAGTTGTGTTTTATGTTTTTGAAAAGGAATTGGTTTCACTATGGTAAGATCAGAAACAAAATTTTGTCTCCTTCAAATATTTATTTATTAATTTTAATTGCCTTTTCTATATTGGTTGGTTTATTTATTCCATTTGACATTGTATATTGAGTTTTGAATATATACATCTATTAAATATAAGCGGTGCTTATTGTAGACATTAATTTAATTCTAAAAGTTTTTTGAATAAAAATTTTTTTGAAATTAAAATTGTATAAGACTAACAGATTAAAACTGTTTTGATATTCAAATTTTGTTATATTTCTTTTATCAAGTAAAAAGCCTTTTTCTATTTTATTTTTATGTTCTATGATCTATGTCTAAGATTTTAACCTAAAACTCTCACATGTCATATTTAGTTAGCTGTTAGAAATGTGAATTAAGAAACCCGAAGAAATAGCATTGTTTTTGATTTCTTTCAGGCTAGTAAGTTATTTCTTTCCATTTTCTTTCTTTTTATTTTTTGTATGTTATTTTTTATGTATATGTTATTATGTTATATTTTAAACTAAAGAAAATGAATTCTTTCAGAATCAAGACATCAAATCGTCTATTTCTTCGAGATTATAAATATAAGAATTGATAAAACTATGGTTACCATTTACAGACACCATTTACAGACACATGAATTCTACCAGGTTATCGTATTGGGATACGAGCAAAGCTCTTTCACCAAGTGACTACTCAGCAGTCTCCACAGTCCACCCCAAGAGGTAAAAAGTGTGATAAGGATTACGCCATATCACCGCTCGAAGCGAGAACCCCTCCGAAGAGATGAATCTACCAGCTTCCAGTTTGGGCCCCGACTCGAAAGCCAGGGTCTGACTGGTAGCAGTGAAGCACTATTCAAGTTCTACTGTACCCGAGTTAGTTTGTGACGCAACTCACTCGCCGGAAGGAATTATTATCCAAGCATCCGAACGCAGTCCCATGAACTAAGATAATCTCAAGATTGATGACTTCTATTATTACTTTCGATGGTAACAGACAGGGCAATCGTACACAACTTCCCGACATTGTGTTATTCAACAAGATCAAAAAATCCGTACAGATAAATGATGTCACAGTGTCCGCCGATGAGAATATCAGCAGAGCTTATACGGAGAGGCTGACTAAATACCAGGACCTTGCATTCGAGCAGCAGGAAATGTACGGACTTAAGAAAACGTCAATTCTCCCACTGATATCAGTGAACAGCTTGGTGGAGACCCATATGATAGAAAACCCAAGACGTCTGCAATTAGATAGACACTTGATTAGTCAGTACCAGAAGGAGGCTACAACACGAATGTTGAGAAGATTTCTAACTTCTTCCTGAGAATAGCCTTGGCTGCAGCGATGGCCCAGTTTTTCTTGGATACCAACCCGCTTATCGGTGAAAAAAAAAATATATATATATATATATATATATATTTTTTTTTTTTCACCGATAAGCGGGTTGGTATCCAAGAAAAACTGATATATATATATATATATATATATATATATATATATATATATATATATCAGTTAGAAGCTCCCCAGTCAAGAACATAAACAACATTAGAGGGAGCATACAATTAAGAAGAACGCTAACATGAGCAGAAGTAGTCTACGACCAACAGAGTAGTGAAGAACAACCTACTCCAGATCATCAACCTATCACTCCACGGGAGTCCGACGAAGCCACCAAGGGGATTAGATCGCTATTTAAGGTGCTTAATTCAAAATGGAAGGGAGTAACAATGAAGACTAGACCGAAAATCACAAAATTGCAGCAAAAAACGAACACGAAAGACATAGGCAAGCTATCAACGCAACCCTGGAAAAAACTATCACGGCTTTAAAAACTTTTGAACATCTCTGCCAGATAGTTTATTGTGCAGCCATGGTGGGCAATACTATACACCAAACAAAAACCAGGAATCACGAGATTGCAAACAGAACCCCACAAAGACCCCCGTGGGAGGACAGAATAAACAAAAAGATCAACATACTAAAAAAAGAAATTGAAATTCTCCACTCCTACCTGAATAACGTAAATCCCAGCAACAACGTCAAAAAAAAATACAATCCTACGCCAAAAAGATGAAAATAAAACAAAGAGACCCTCAATACCACCTGAAACTAAAAACGCGTGCAGAGATTCTGAAACACAAAATCGCCGCGTTGGGAATAAATTGAGGAGATACAATAAAAGAACACAGCGATACCGTCAAAATAACCTCTTTACTAACAACCAAAAAGAGTTCTACAGGAGTCTCGAGAATAATCAGGGAAATATAGACACAACTTCCCCGAAACCAGAAGAAGTGAGGCAATTCTGGTCCAATGCATGGTCACAAGAAAAATACCACAATATTGAGACAACTAGAGGAAATGGCGACAATTCAAGTGACAGGGGAGGATGTACGAGCGACTATCAGTCGTATGAAAAATTGGACCACACCAGGCATTGGCGGAATTCAGAATTATTGGTGGAAGACCCTCACGTTAACCCATAAGGTCCTTGCGCGATTCATCTGTGAAGCGCTTATAAACACCGATACTACCAGTATATCTTCGGCATACAAAATCATCACGTCAACTGTTGCCTTCAAGATAAACAGTCACATCAAAGCGAATAACATTGTGGCTTGGGAGCAGAATGGATGCAAGAGGAAGGGACAAGGAAGAAAGGAGCTTTTGGTGATCGATAATATGCTAACCAGACAAGCAAAGAAACGACTGAAAACATTTGGATGGCGTGGATCGATTACCAGAAAGCGTTCGACTCGATTCCCCATACATGACTACTTGAAGTGCTCAAGATTTATATAGTAAATCGGCGGGTGATTGCGTTGCTAGGGCATCTAATGACAACCTGGCGAACGACTTTGAAAGTCCACAATAAGTCAGCTTCCTACGAAACATCTGAAGTAGAAATAAAGAGAGGTATATTTCAAAGAGACAGCCTCAGCCCATTGTGGTTCTGCCTCGCCCTTAATATCTTGAGTAAGATGCTCAATAGATCCACATATGGCTACTCCATCAACGAGCAGATCAGAATCTCACATTTATTTTATATGGATGATCTGAAGCTATATGCTAGGTGCAAAGCACAGTTGAAAGGATTGCTGGAGCTGGTGAGAAAATACAGTGAAGATATCGCGATGACATTCGGACAGGAGAAGCGTGCGACAGTTGATGTAAGAAGAGGAAAGATGGTGGGCGAGAAAAACATGGTTCTGTCTGATGGACGGGAGGTGGCTAGCCTAAGAACTGAAGACCGATACAAATACCTAGGTGTCCAACAGATCTTTGAGATTAGACATCAAGAAAATAAGGATAACACTAAGAACGAACTTATTAATAGAGTAAAAAAAGTGCTAAGAACCCATTTATCGGCTAAAAATAAGATAATGGCAATTGATGGCTGGGCCATACAAACATTCACTTATATTGCAGGAATTCTCTCATGGTCAAAAACGGAGCTGGAACAAATCGACAGAAGCATCCGGACTTAGTTGACACAACATGGTATGTTGCGCTTGAACTCGGCGCTGGAGCGATTATACTTACCCCGAAAAGAAGGCGGACGAGAAATGACGAATCTTGGAAGAGCAGCCCAGAAAGAGACAGAGAAAATCAACGACTACTTCCGCAAATCTAACTTACCTGCTCATCAGTGGGTAGCTTCATGTGGCCGTGTCTTCGTCTCCGGAACAACTAACGAGGAAGAACTTGGAAATGAAAACCAATTAGGAATACTAAGGCAAGCTTGAATAGCTAAACCTCTACATGGAAGGTTTTACGCTAGCTTGCATCAAGCGGAAGTCTGAGTACCAACACTTATCTGACCCACGGCTACCTATTTCCTCAGACGGAGGGTACTTTTTTCGCCATACAAGACCAGGTTGTTCCGACTCGGACATATGCCAAATACATAATGAAACAAGCTGTAGAAAAAACCAAATGCAGATTATGTAATGGCACGGAGGAGTCGGTCCAACATCTGTTGTCTGGATATTCGGAGATCGCTGGCACCAAATACCTGGCAAGACATAATAATATGGGAAAGTTGTAAATCAGATGTTGTCTCCAAAAACAACTCCTACAGCACTTCACGCCACACCACTTATACAACCCACAGACGCTAATGGAGAACGAGCATAAGATAACAAGGACAGCCTTCATAATGGACTATGCTGTGCCTCAAGATTACAACCTCACTAAAAGTTACGTTGAAAAAAATCACGAAATATGAGGCTATGGCAAAGGAAATGAAGGATATGTGGCAAATGAGTAGCGTAAATATAAAGTCTTTCATAATCAGTACGAATGGTCTCGTCCATCGTAAAACGACCGAACATCTGAAGGAACTTAATTTACCACAGAATACACTGATGAGGATGCAAAAGGCTGTTATACTCGGTACAGTCAACATCGTGCGAAACGTGCTTTATCCGTATTAACGGAACAGAGTGACTCTTGGCGTCCACGCCCGGATAATTCTGGATTACTCCACAACAGTGTAAAATTTAAAAAAAAATATACATATATATATATATATATATATATATCTTCTTTCTAGAAAACATGTACCTCTGCATATCCTACAACAATATACTCACGTCATTTTGTGAAGAGTCTTCGGAAGAATTAGTAATAAGGAGAAGCTTATTTTCTTCCTCTTCTATGTCTATGATTCCACCTTTACTCTTTTGATAGGAAAAAAGTTCTTGCATTTTTGCTTGAAGTATTCTCAATTCGTTACTAATCGAAAAATTTTGAGCATCTTCTAATTCCTTAGGAGCAACAGCTTTCTTAAGATCATCTATGTCACAATTTATTGCCTCCCGGCAAACTGGGCAAAAAGCCTTGAATCAAAAGTAAACAAAATTTAATTAATAATATTACGAAATAACTTATTATTAAAGCTTATATTCCTCAAACTATAAACCACAATATACAACAAACAATTTGAGTCATTATAAGGATTATATTACGTCAGAAAATATTGTTACATTTGAAAAACAAACAGACTATTCTATAACATTAACAGAAATATTAGTAAAACATAATGAGTATGATGTAGATAGTATATTAGTGATGAAATTATTGTAAAAACCAAATATAAAAAATGATTTATTCATTTTATGGTGGGGTGTAGATATGTATATTCATTTACTAGATTTCATCAATTTGAGTATTCTTGCATGCTGTTGGTATCACTCTTTCGAGATAACTGATATAGATTGTGGAGAAAAATATTTGAATTAAAATTCTTTCGAATTAGACTGCTGTTCAAAATTCAGATTTGATCAATTCCAGTATTCTCACAGGAGATCTCAATCCGTCAAGATGACTGAAGTTTGGCGTATTTAGATTTGCTATTTCTGTGAAGTGGGTTGCTTAAGAGGGAGAAGGGGATAATATGTGGTGATATGAAGAGTAGTTTTTTCGTGGAAGTCAAAAAATCAAAGGTTTCTAAATGGGACTTTTCACAATTTCAAAGGCATCATGAATGACCCTTTTTCTCTATAGTGGCTCCATTTCTCTTTAAAAAAAATGTTTTCTCCTGTTTCAGCATAATATTTGAACAAGACTGAACATGATTTACCTTTATGTAATGAGAGTATTCATATACTCTGATATAACAAAATTTGAATATTAAAACAAATTGATATATGTTTATTTTCTACAATTTTAATTTAAAAAATTTTTATTCAAAAAACTTTTAGAATTAAATTAATGTCTAAAACAAGCACCGCTTACATTTAATAGACGTATATAATCTAAACTCAATATATAATGTCAAATGGAATAAATAAACCAACCAATATAGAAAAGGCAATTAAAATTAATAAATAAATATTTGAAGGAGACAAAATTTGTTTCTGGTCTTGCTTTCATAACGCTATTTGCATTTTAAAAACATGAACACACTTGAAGGACCTCTCAAAGAATATAATTTATTTGAAATATTTAATATATTTAAATATTCGAATAAGTAAATTCAGAAATCTCTCAAAGCATGCACTATATCTTCAAAAAACAAATATAGTTCTAAGCAATTCCGTCTTCAGTCCTGAAATATATTCAAATTATCAAAATCAAAAAACACTCCTACATCAAACAACTCACCACGTGTAAATGAATAATGTTTCGAGACATAGATCATCTTTATAATTCAAGATTGATCTATGCTCTAACAGAATCAAAGAACAGTGCGAGTTATTTTCAAGGCTTACTTAAGTTCATTGACATTGCATAATGAGATTTATTGAAGCCAAAATATAATTATATATTATATATAAAATAAAATAGAAAGGCATTTTACTTAATAGAAGAAATATAACAAAATTTGAATATTAAAACAAATTGATATATGTTTATCTTCTATCTTTTTTTAAATTAAAATTGTAGAAGATAAACATATATCAATTTGTTTTAATATTCAAATTTTGTTATATTTCTTCTATCAAGTAAAAGGCCTTTCTATTTTATTTTATATATAATATATAATTATATTTTGGCTTCAATAAATCTCATTATGCAATGTCAATGAACTTAAGTAAGCCTTGAAAATAACTCACACTGTTCTTTGATTCTGTTAGAGCATAGATCAATCTTGAATTATAAAGATGATCTATGTCTCGAAACATTATTCATTTACACGTGGTGAGTTGTTTGATGTAGGAGTGTTTTTTGATTTTGATAATTTGAATATATTTCAGGACTGAAGACGGAATTGCTTAGAACTATATTTGTTTTTTTAAGATATAGTGCATGCTTTGAGAGATTTCTGAATTTACTTATTCGAATATTTAAATATATTAAATATTTCAAATAAATTATATTCTTTGAGAGGTCCTTCAAGTGTGTTCATGTTTTTAAAATGCAAATAGCGTTATGAAAGCAAGACCAGAAACAAATTTTGTCTCCTTTAAATATTTATTTATTAATTTTAATGACTTTCGTATATCTTTTGGTTTATTTATTCCATTTGACATTGTATATTGAGTTTAGATTATATACGTCTATTAAATGTAAGCGGTGCTTGTTTTAGACATTAATTTAATTCTAAAAGTTTTTTGAATAAAAATTTTTTAAATTAAAATTGTAGAAGATAAACATATATCAATTTGTTTTAATATTCAAATTTTGTTATATTTCTTCTATCAAGTAA
This sequence comes from Megalocaria dilatata, assembly GCA_034642435.1. Taxonomy (NCBI): domain Eukaryota; kingdom Metazoa; phylum Arthropoda; class Insecta; order Coleoptera; family Coccinellidae; genus Megalocaria; species Megalocaria dilatata. The sequence goes on along the minus strand of CM067854.1, from coordinate 102,093,715 downwards.
AAGGCCTTTCTATTTTACTCTGATATAAGTTTTAGGACGTTCTGAACGTAGTATTTTTTATGTCTTTTGGCTTCATATTCGTTTCGTCCTTTGGAGATCGAAAGAATTAAGAAATCTAATTGTTCGCTATGAAAACTACATTATATTTTCATACAATGCAACGTATTTTGTCATTAACATTAATATCTTGAGAAATATCTTCGTGATATAGGTTGTTGTTTCGCCGTTATTTCACTTCTCATAACTCTTATCTCTATCTCTTTCTTTGCTTGACTTATTTTTGAATTTGTATTTTATTTCTCTGGTTTGAATGTTGCTATAATTTTCTTTAAGTGCATATTTATTTCTTAGATTAAAACACTTTTGTTAAATGACTGTAAATTCAGAACTATATATTCTAACTTCAACAATATATATTAAAACTATATACAAAAACTATCAAATTGATATCCTTACATATAATCTATATAAAATATTTTTTAATGTCTGGGAAAAAACCTTTTTACATCCCGACATGAAACGTATTAATACAAATGTATTAACAAACACTATATAAGTATGTATATTAACATAGAAATTTGAAAAAAAAAACAATATTCCAATATTATCTAAAATTCTCAAAAAAAAAAGGATCGAGTTTATTCGTTCCAAGTTTTATCTCATTTGGTGAGTTAAATTTTGATCTTGTTATATATTTGAATCCGAATTCAATACACTTCTGAAAAGGTCTAGTGACCGAAATAGCTATCAAATGTTGGAATTCTCGTTCAATTATTTTTATTTGATCCTTTATTTTGAGAATTTTAGATTTCGTCATAGTGGATTTTCTTGTATTTGTATGTTAATATACATACTTATATTGTTAATACATTTGTATTAATACGTTTCATGTCAGGATGTAAATATATATATATATATATATATATATATATATATATATATATATATATATATATATATATATATATATATACTAGCTGACCCGGCCACGCGTTGCTGTGGCTAAAGTTTTTGTTATATTACATTATAGTAAACAATCTAAGAGGAACAATAAGAGAACATCAGTCACTGAGTCCACTATGCTTATTCACACGGATGGTATTTGTAAAAAAATATGGTGATCTCCTTATTTGACTTTCTATTACTATAACCTTTAAGTACAATGAAATTATTTACGAACAAAGACGAAAATGTTGATGTTGGTATACAAATTCGGTATTTCGTTCACTATAAAATAAATTTAATTAATATTATAGCGTCAACAACACGTGGTAATTATGCTGTTAAAATGTAGCTTATATGACACGTTCGTAGATTTACCATAGCAGCGCCATCTATTGATTACTTACTCAACCCAGTCGAAAGGTATCGACATCTGTTAGAATCATTTGGAGTTAACAGATAATTCTGACTGTCAAATAATAACAGACAAATAATTAGCAATAAATTAAAATTGCGACTATAATTTGAGATTTAAACTATCCTATCTCTCAAGTTGGATCGAACTGCACATGGTGTGCGAATTTTATTATAATCGGTTAAGTGGTTTAGGAGTCCATTGAGGACAAACATTGTGACACGAGATTTATATATATATATTAGATATATATATATTAGGGTGGCCCAAAAAAAATTTTAAAGGTTCACATTTCACTTTCGTGAAATTTCGCAGCAAGAAAGATTTTAGATCTTCCAGTTTTGTATCTGGTTTGAGGTTAAATACATGAAGAGCTCTACATGAAGAACTCTATATTTGAGTCGTCAGCGATAGAATTTTAGATTTTGGAATAGTGGATTTTCTTTTATTTGTATGTTAATATACATACTTATATTGTTAATACATTTGTATTAATACGTTTCATGTCGGGATGTAAAAAGGTTTTTTCCGAGATATCGAAAAATATTTTATATTGATTTTATATATAATATATATTAGGGTGGCCCAAAAAAACCGAAATTTTTTTTTTGGAGTCTCGTACCAAAATATGTAAGTTTATAATGTTTTAAGAGTCCCCTCCAAACGACAAGTAAAAAAAACATTTTTTAAGGGTCACTCCAAATTTTTAAAAATTTCCAAAATCGTCAGAAATCGATTTCTTTTTAAATTATTTTTCTCATTATTTTATTTTTATCTACAAGAAAAATGATAAAGATCCTGAAAATCTCAAGTCGAAATTTTAATATTTAAAGGTGGCTTCAAATTATTCAAGGTTTCCAAGACAAGTATTTTATATCTTTTCGAGCTACTTCTGAATATGAATATCAACGAACTTGATATTTTTTTTCTTGCATTTGACATACCAAAGAATGGAATTAAAGCACGAGAAACAAAAAAAAATTAAATAAATTTTTTTTACGATTATAGTGTGATTGTCAAAAAATCATAATTTTTTAAATTCTTTAAATTTATTTATTTTTCAAAAATAAACATTTTAATTAAATTTTTATAACATAATATATATAAAATAATTTAAATATAACTAATAATTGACTATTATTGTGTTCAAAGTTGATAAAAAGTTATAAAAATTTAATTAAAATGTTTATTTTTGAAAAATAAATAAATTTAAAGAATTTAAAAAATTATGATTTTTTGACAATCACACCATAATCGTAAAAAAAATTTATTTAATTTTTTTTTGTTTCTCGTGCTTTAATTCCATTCTTTCGTATGTCAAATGCAAGAAAAAAAATATCAAGTTCGTTGATATTCATATTCAGAAGTAGCTCGAAAAGATATAAAGTACTTGTCTTGGAAACCTTGAATAATTTGGAGCGACCTTTAAATATTAAAATTTCGACTTGAGATTTTCAGGATCTTTATCATTTTTCTTGTAGAAAAAAATAAAATAATGAGAAAAATAATTTTAAAAAAAATCGATTTTTGGCGATCTCTAAAGTTTATGATAGATTGGGCCGTTGCTTGGTAGAAATCAGTTGTAATTGTCATTATAAAATAAAACACTTGTTAACATTTTCTACTTTATTTTTGGTATTGACGTACGTTTCGTCTTTGCTTGAAAGACTTCATCAGAATACGAAGTAACAGTTGTTGTACAATGAATTTATAACAACTGTTACTTCGTATTCTGATTAAGTCTTTCAAGCAAAGACGAAACGTACGTCAACACCAAAAATAAAGTAGAAAATGTAAACAAGTGTTTTATTTTATAATGACGATCTCTAAAGTTTCTAATAGATTTAGTTTCTGACTTTTGTTTTCGATATGTAATATTTCATATCATAGTTCATATTAAAATTATGGCCAGTCTCTAACAAATGGTTGGCATAAGTTGAATTCGGTTTATTATTAATGTAACATTTTTCATGTTCTCGTATCCTTGTTTGGAATGAACGGCCTGTCTGTCCCACATATACACATGGGCAATCACTACATGTTAACTTGTAAACTCCTGATTTTTTGTTTTTAGGAACGACGTCTTTATTATTTTTTATTAAGCTGCCTAAAGAATTAATAGTTTCAAAAGAGATGTTATATTTTTCTTTTTTCTTTAAATATCTAGCAATCTTTTCAGATTTTTGGCCTATGTAAGTTAATGAAATAAATTGGGTTTCGTTTGAATTTTGAAATTTTGGATATACAAGTGATATTGCTTTCTTGTAATTTATTTTATCAAGTAAATTGTAGACAAATTGTAGACAATTTACTTGATAAAATAAATTACAAGAAAGCAATATCACTTGTATATCCAAAATTTCAAAATTCAAACGAAACCAAATTTATTTCATTAACTTACATAGGCCAAAAATCTGAAAAGATTGCTAGATATTTAAAGAAAAAAAAAATATAACATCTCTTTTAAAACTATTAATTCTTTAGGCAGCTTAATAAAAAAAAAAGACGTCATTCCTAAAAACAAAAAATCAGGAGTTAACATGTAGTGATTGCCCATGTGTATATGTGGGACAGACAGGCCGTTCATTCCAAACAAGGATACGAGAACATGAAAAATGTTACATTAATAATAAACCGAATTCAACTTATGCCAACCATTTGTTAGAGACTGGCCATAATTTTAATATGAACTATGATATGAAATATTACATATCGAAAACAAAAGTCAGAAACTAAATCTGTTAGAAACTTTAGAGATCGTCAAAAATCGATTTTTTTTAAAATTATTTTTCTCATTATTTTTTATTTATTTTTTTCTACAAGAAAAATGATAAAGATCCTGAAAATCTCAAGTCGAAATTTTAATATTTAAAGGTCGCTCCAAATTATTCAAGGTTTCCAAGACAAGTACTTTATATCTTTTCGAGCTACTTCTGAATATGAATATCAACGAACTTGATATTTTTTTCTTGCATTTGACATACCAAAGAATGGAATTAAAGCACGAGAAACAAAAAAAAAATTAAATAAATTTTTTTTACGATTATAGTGTGATTGTCAAAAAATCATAATTTTTTAAATTCTTTAAATTTATTTATTTTTCAAAAATAAACATTTTAATTAAATTTTTATAACTTTTTATCAACTTTGAACACAATAATAGTCAATTATTAGTTATATTTAAATTATTTTATATATATTATGTTATAAAAATTTAATTAAAATGTATATTTTTGAAAAATAAATAAATTTAAAGAATTAAAAAAATTATGATTTTTTGACAATCACACTATAATCGTAAAAAAAATTTATTTAATTTTTTTTTTGTTTCTCGTGCTTTAATTCCATTCTTTGGTAACATGAAAAATGTTACATTAATAATAAACCGAATTCAACTTATGCCAACCATTTGTTAGAGACTGGCCATAATTTTAATATGATCTATAAAATATTACATATCGAAAACAAAAGTCAGAAATTAAATCTGTTAGAAACTTTAGAGATCAATAGATATAATAAAAGGCAAATTTTATTGAATGATCAAATAGATTTAAACAGCTTCCCCCTACTTAATATTTTTCATTAATTGTAAACCATCTCTTTCCACCCCTCTATTTTTTGTACCAGAGCTGTGTATTTAAGGTCATGTTTTGCATTGTATACCACAGTTTAAATACTCACCTGATGAAGTCATGGTATGACGAAACAATTGTCGTATAAATCAATAAAATAGCGGAAGTTAACATTTGTTTTTCTTATATAGAATCTTTGTAGCTCAGAAACGTATTATAAGAATGATTTTTGGATTAGATCCGGGTGATTCTTGTAGGCCTATTTTCAGGAAGCATCATGAAATATTGAGCGCTCCTTGTATATTTATTTATAAATGCCTTGTATACACTAAAGAAAATGTGCAAAAATATGTCAAACTTTTTAGTTTTCATGACTATGATACTAGAAATAAGGAAATTCTATCTGTACCGAGACATAATACTGGTAGGTTTGAAACATCAACTACATATAGATGTATAATTCTCTATAACAAATTGCCTGAATATGTAGAATCTTTGAGCACTTAGAAATTCTCTAAAATCATTGTTACTTGATAAAGCTTACTATAGTGTTGACGAGTATTTGTTAGATAGGTTTTAGTATTAGCTCTGTGAATCATGTAAATATTCTCTTTTTCTTTTGTATTATTGACATGTCCTATACATTGTAGAAATGTCTTGCCGGATGAATAAAGATTATTATTATATCTCATTTATCTGAATGATTGAATCATAAAATATCAAATAAGTCTCACAACTTGAGTTACGAAGTAAATATACGGATAGGCAGAGAAAGATGCCAATAACTGTATAGGAGAAACGTAAGCTTTTGAGGATGTTCAGGATGGGGATGATGATTAGTCGTGTTTTTTTTATATATCTGAATTTGCCTAATACTTTTTCTTTTTCCTATCGCAAAGTAAGTGTCTGTCTTGTTGGATAAATATTTTGCCTATTGGCGAAAAGTCGCTTTATCTTTTCACTTTGTGAAATTACCGGTAATTTCTTGAATTCTGCAACTATATTTTTCGCTTAAGGTGATATAACTATTGCAGTAGTTCAAATGGACCTCACAATTTTGAACGTTTCCCATTAATTTTTTTGAAGTTTATAGCGGCTATTCAGTACCTTAATTGGACATTTTAGCGTAGTTCGCAGTTTACTTTGAATTTTTATTAAATCTGTGAGTCTCGTAAAGATACTTTGCATTTTTTTTTCTTCTTGTGTCTTAACGGATGCAGTTAATATTTGCACCGGCAGGTGGATACTTGCTATGTTACCTATTCTCTTTCCCTTTGTTATTAATCATTGATTATACCCGTCCATATTACCTATCTCTATTTACTATTTCTACTACCTTATAATGAACGTATTTCGCGATTTATAATCGCTGGTGCCCAAACCTATCTGTTCTTTTCTATATATTTCCGAAATTTCGAGCTGTTTCTCTAATTTATTTTCTTCTTTCGTTATTTTCGAATATTAGGAATCACTTCATAGGATAGGCTGGGTTGGTAAGTGATCTCTTAATATAGTTAGTTAGATCATCCACGCAAACACATTTTACATCTTCAGTGAAATAAATTAGCTTATAACAATTGTTGACACCTTTTCCATTCGAAATACCAAATATCTAAAAATTTTAAATTTCAAATTTTGGCGGAGGTGCTACTGTAGTTGGAGAAACACTTCAAGATTTGATTTATAGTACCTTGTCTGATTTTTTTTCCTTTTACTGTTTGATTCCCTTGACTTCCTTTCATAGTTTCTGCACAATTTTTTCTTTTTTTTAGGTTATCTGCATTGTGCCACTGCTTGGACTTCTTTGCTTCAGGAAGAAACATCTTATCTACTTTCTGATTTCGTCAACTCATTCTGAGTACCTCAGTCTGGATGATTGCATGATTTTATCCGTGTAGATTATCTTACCTGTCGATGAGTAGATAGCTATCTTTTCTAATGACTACAAGTTTCGACTCCTGACTTCATCTATCGATTTCTTTACCTATACATTCTGTCAAGAAAGTACCGGGAATTATCGATTTAAATCTGGCGGGGCAATGAGGCAGGTAAAAATTTTTTTTCCTAGGTTGGTACCTTAATTACTATGCCAAGCTTGAGCGAGATCTGTCAACTAGTGTGTTTGCAACAGCTGATTAAGTTAGTCGATGTCAGAGTGCGTGCCGATTTTTACTATGGGTGATTACGTTGAGCAAAGAATTTATTTAAAGTTTTGTGTTGCAAATGAATTTTCGTGTGCCGATGCATTGAAAATGTTGCAAAAGGCCTTTGGTGATAATGCTCTATCGAAAACTCGTGCATATCAGTGGTACAGAGCCTTCAAGGACTTCAAGGCTTCGATCGAAGATAACGTCGATAAAATTAAGGAAAGGGTGCTGGAAAACCGTCGTACCAGCTTGAGAGAGATAGCACATGATCTTAAGATATCCCACGAGTCTGCACGTACGATTTTGATTGATATTTTGGGCATGAGATAGGTGGCCGCACGACTCGTACCGAAAGACCTGAATTTTCTTCAAAAACGTCACGGCGAACAGGTTGCTTCAGACATGCTGGATCGCTGTAATTCCGATTCTACATTCATGGAACGCATTATAACTGGTGATGAGACCTGGGTCTACGAGTACGATATGCAAACAAGCCAGCAATCATCGGAATGGGCATCGAAATGAGCCGAAACCGAAAAAACCACGCCAAAGCCGCTCGAAAATGAAGGTGATGCTCATTGTTTTCTTCGATATCCGTGGCGTGGTGCACTACGAATTAGTTCCAGAGGGTCAGACGGTAAACAAGGAGTATTACCTAGGCGTTATGAAACGTTTGCGTGAGCGTATCCGTAAGAAGCGGCCAAATTTGTGGGCGAACAACTCATGGATTTTGCATGACGATAACGCGCCTTCTCACCGAGCTACGATTGTGACTGACTTTCTCGCCAAAAACTCAACAAACGTGCTTCAGCAACCACCGTATTCGCCGGATTTGGCTCCCTGCGACTTTTTCCTCTTCCCAAAACTAAAATTGCCCCTTCGTGGCACCCGTTTTGAGTCGATTGAAGCCATAAAACAAAATTCGGCGCGAGAGCTAAAGTCCATCCCGGAAAGCGCCTATAAAAAATGTTTCGATAATTGGAAGTGCCGTTGGCATAGATGTATTGGAGCAAATGGAGCCTATTTTGAAGGCGACCCAATAAATTTTGACGATTAAATGTAAAAATGTTGTTTTAATTGAAAATTCCCGGTACTTTCTTGACAGAGTAGTATAACGATTATTATATAATGTTTTTCTGAACTTGACATGACTTTGTGTTCGCACGGGATGTTGCAAGTGTTTTTTACCTTACCTGACTATTGACTTTGTCAATTATTGGCGATTTTGACTACCTCACTGGATAATTTCGGAGTTTCATTCGTGTGGATATCGTTTTTACAGTAACTACGCGCATCATCTTCCGATTTTATCTGTAGACTCGCCCCCCAGGCATTAGATCTTGACGTGATGGGGGCGCTTCTCTTGACTGGGACCCTAGTTTCGTCCCGGCGAATTGGAGGGTTAAGTCTCGATGCCTAAAGTTATGCCAATCGCGCCAGTCACTGGACCTGTGTGGTGGAAGATCTCCGAATGGGGCCCTAGTTTTGCCGTACTGGTGGAATGCAGGGCTGAGCCGGTTGATAAACAGACGGAGTCTATCGCACAGGACTGTTTGCACAGGGCATCTCCCTTAAAAGTAGCGTACTCTACCCTATTGCAGTAAATCTCCGGATTTTTCTTTCCAATGGCCGAGTGCGTTATGTAGCATACTGCGTTACCTCGGGGGGGTGGATGCCCTCAGCTGTTACCTGTACCACCTGGTGTTGGACTCGAGGGGCAGTGGTTGAAAGTCCGCATGCTGGACTAGGGAGGTATTTCATTTATCTGTTCGCAGAACCCCATGCTCGGGACAGGGTCATGAAATGACTCAGGGTTAAGCGGGACTTGACGGTTCGACCGGCCTTGTCCTGAACCCGGATCAATGCGTAACATTTTAGGGTTTGTGGATCTCGACGAAATGGCTTAGCCGTAAGTGCTTGACGCCAGGATCAATCAAAAGGCCTCTCATGGGTTCGTGGGTCATGACGTACAGGCCGTGTTGACGGTGCTCGTACCAGGATCAATTGAGTCATCAATCTTGGGTTTATCTTAGTTCATGGTACTGCGTTCGGGTGCTTGAATAAGAAGCCCTTCCGGCGAGTGAGTTGCGTCACAAGCCAACTCGGGTACTGACCTGCAGAGTCAGTAGAGGTTAGATAGTGCTTCGCTGCTACTAGTCAGGCGGTTTTGGCTTTCAAGCCTAGGCCCAAACTGGAAGCTGGTGGGTTCAACTCTTCGGAGGGGTTCTCGCTTCGCGCGATGATATGGCGTATTCCTTATCACGCTCTCTGCCTTTGGGGACAGACTGTGGAGACTGCTGAGTAGTCACTTGGTGAAGAGCCATGCTCACATGCCAATACGAAAACCTGGTAGAAAGCACGTTTATCTGTAGACTCTCTTTCAGATTTAGACCTTTTTCTTTACTTTCCTGGAGTTGACATCGTCATGTGTTCGCTGAAAGCGGCACAGGATGTTGGATGTTTTTTGTGGTTTTGGTCACGGATCCATAAACCTCCATGCCCTAACCATTCAGTTTTCATCTCGAGCTGAATGGTCCTTTTTTTGTTTTTTGCGGAGGCTATGTTGATCTTATTCGGAGGTTCTATGCCGTCAATTTTATTTTTATTTGAGATGTAACTGATCGGTAGCTTTCAGGTTTGGTTGGAACGTCGAGTATACGAAGATTTTGCTTATCAGGATTGCGCTTAATCGCACGGCTCGACATGGGTGATGAACAACTGTCAACCCACTGCTGGTTCCTCAACTTTAACTTTATCTCTTTAATTTTGATCTCTCTCTGTTTGCCGTATCGACTTCATGTTTATTCATGATTCAGTTATGCTGCGTTACCTGTCAGATTAAATTCTCTTTCAACGATTTGTCTAAACTTTAAATTTTACATTTTACGTTGAATTTTTTTCTCAAAATAATTTTCCTTTTTCAAAATTTATTAAGAATTATTGGTATTACGTTTCTTAAAAAAAAATTTTTCTTCAAAAATGTTTTTCTCGGTATGTGGTGTGTGTAACGTTAAAAAACGCTCCACTGATAATTAGAATTTCAATCGCTAAAAAATGCTCCAATAATGTGAATAAACTAAGACTATTAAGAAGTAGAGAGTGCTGTAGAGATGCATTGTTTTCGAGAAGCGTAGAATTTCCCAGATTTCCTTCTTCCGTATTGTGAGGTTATACGAAGACACACATTGTGGTATTTTTATCGAATTAACTTACCTAATCCAAGAAAATCGTGAAACATTGAATTTTTGTTGTTTCTTATAAGACGTCTAATCACAAGGCGGTAAGTAATACGTAGATCCCGATCAATATTTTCTGCTTTTTTGAATGCCAATTATTATTTTTGATTCATTTCATTCTCTGCAGGTTACACAGGTTAACATGTTTCTTTATATGATATTATGCATTTAATTTCTCTTCTCATGCTCGAATAACGTGCCCTTATTCCTGTTTTCTGGATATTTCATCTCCTCTCTATTACCTTGTGAATAATTTTAATAATATCTAGAATGAGATCACGTGTTGCAGGCACTATCTTATAGATTTGAAATTTACAATCTTAGTACCAGATGATCTTAGAACTGAAAAATCTTGCTGGAGTGCCTTTTTGCTTGGATTATCTTAATAGAAGACAATCTTCCTTGTGCGGGATTTACGGCCAGTTTCATAAACGAAATTAAAGCCTGCTTTTTCCCAAAAAGTCTCCTTTAATGATAAGACTTGTTTCATAAGTAAATTTGAAGGTTAAAGGGAACTTAAAAGCGTCTTTTATCTTAAAGTGAGAAAATCGGCCCTTTACGACTGGAAAAGGATCCTTTAACGAGAAGCTCGACACTGCGCAGGTGCTCGATAAACACGAAAACAGTGGACATAACCTTCCTTTGTCACATTAGCCCATTTTGTTTGATTTTAGCGTACTACGAGATATGTTAACGTTCAAACCGTGTGTGATTCAGACTTGAGAATCAGAATTATTGTAGCTAGATGACCTGGCTCAACTCATGATCAAACCATCTTTCATAACAGTGTCTTGAAGAGACAATTTGGGAGTGGTAAATTTGGACGGTATTTGTTACTTGGTGATAGTGGTTATAGTTTGCAGACTTATCTTATGACAAAGTTACCGGAAGCTATAACTGCAGCTGAAAATTTATATAAGCAGTCAATTATACGAACTAGAAATGTGGAGAGGAAGTATGGAGTTTGGAAACGTCGTTTTCTTATCCTTTCTAAAGGAATGAGTGTTAATTTAACGACCATAAGGGCAATTATTGTTGCTACCACAGTTTTGCACAATATAGCTGTAGATATGAAGGAAATATTTCCAAATGAATGATTGCAGGAGGAAGGGGACTTTCAAACAAATTCAACTAATGTTAATGCAGCTCAAGTAAGAGTCTATTATTGATGAACATTTTGCTTTCAACATGACAAGATTTCATATAATTTTTATATGATTTTACAAGGTATGTATTTAGATAGGTTTCTAAGTTTGTATTTCTGATTCATTGTTTTACTTTAGGTAATATCTGAAAAAACGTTTCAAGTGAGAATAAAGAAATGAAAATATTATGTGTTATTTAAATTTCTGTTTTTAATTCAAATTTGAGGGGATTTCATAGTCTGCAGCAATGCTGATAGAATTCTAATACCGCTTTTCCCAGAAAGTGCATTCAAAATAATAAAAAAAAGATTTTATTATTATTTAATTTTCTCTTCGTGTCCATAATTTGCAAATCTAATATATTAAGCTTCGAATGCTCCTCTTCTTTTCTTTTATTCTCTTCTTTTATAGCCACTATCTGAGCTTCTACTAGAGCTGTTTTTTTTTTATAATACATCTCTTTCGCTTCGGCAAGTGGGTTCCTAATAGTTGGGGTCAACTGTTTGGAAATTGGCTACCTCAATTTCAATGGAGCCCCACCTCCAGTCCCTTTAATATGACTACGTTGAGCAGCTACCACGTTTTTTAAGTTTTTATATTGTCATATTTGGATTTGAGCTGGTCTCCATCTCTCCAATGGAGAACTGTTGTATTGAAAGCAGTTGCTTTATCCTATAACATTAAAATTCTCTATTTCAATCAATTCCAAGAGACATAGTTCCTCCTCTGGTTTTAAAGTCATACTTTTTTTTCTCTTTTCTTCCATATCCATTTATATAACTTACGTTTACTAAAATATAGCAATTCATACGTAACAATGATATAAATTCCAATATACTATCTTCTGCACATAACCATGTTTATGCAAAGACTGATTTATGCTTGTTTTCTCCTTCTTTTTACAAGTTCCGACGCATAACTCACAATTTTTACAAAATATCACCAACTATATTCGTAAAATCACTAGTTCTCAGGATAGCCAACAGTCGGAAACATACGACCGGCGCATTAAAGGAAGCTTTAAGTAAAGGACGGTCGATGTGCGTTTATGAAACTGATCGTCCCATTTAAAGGATCCTTTTTCATAAAGGAGCCTTTTGATGTTGTTTATGAAACTGGTCGTTAGAGTAACTTATTACCGCACCATCTTGGTTCCGGACGCTCCACTGGTCATTTGGAACAAATTGAAACTGAAGACCTACGGATTATATGAAGAATACTAACTATCCTTGGAGAAAGCACTATCACTCCGACACTTTGGAAAACAATAGTCCAGGAGAACCTCAAAGATAAGTCCTTATCTAAATCAAGCTAACTATAAAACTGTATTATATTGCAAATAACAGTCACTATTTTAATTGTAAATAAATATATAGGGAGTAAAAGTATGCGTTTTCACATCAGGTTGACAATTTGGGATTCTTCAGGAAAGCAAGTTTCGGCGCACAATGAGGCATTTTACGAAGTAGGATGTTTCATGTGCGGACGGACAAAATCGCTAGCGCAAGTTAAAGCATTTTAGTTTCACTTCCTTTTATCTATTTATCATACATAGCCTTCGCTATGGTGGGTTAGCGATTTGGTTTCAAATAATCACATTTTATGAAAAGCAGGGAAGCTGTGTAAGGATTATTTCCTGCAGGATTGAGTGACTACATTATCAAACAGTAAGTTTGAGGTGATTAAATTTATCAATGATTTCCGAATTCATGTTTTCGAGAGGTGCATGATGGAAAATAGTCGAGATCTCATCATAATAAAAATACTTAAAATTATTAGTTATCTTGCATGGTGTCTCGATATAGTAATTTCCAGTTATAATATTCAATATGTTCACCGCACATTTCATTGATTTGCCCATTGAGCAATAGGAATTTTCCTGCAGACACCTTCGACGGTCTGACCACTTGGTTAGACGTTTTATTTTGAACAGTTTTGTTTCTTATGAGAAATTAGTCCTTCCATGCAAATGAACAGTAGTTGTAGGAGATACTGTAGGCAAACGCACCAGTCTTCGGGGATTTCCGTTCAATGGGTTCTACTTTTGACAACAAGTAGTAAGGAATCATGACATGTTGCCAGGGGTAAAATGCATTTGTGTTATGAAAGGAGTTGCAAAAATCTAACTTGCTGTATTAATTTACCATAAATTCTATTTATGGAAAACTGTTCGAAACGGGGATAAATTTATATTGTTTTGTACCAATCAAAAATGATTAAAATTTTGTTTTTTTTTATTATTATTATTTGAATTTTCTATTGTTACAGATATTATTTATATTTATTGTTTGATTTTGTTGTTTTCAATGATTTACGATCATTTTGAGAATAATTTAAAGTGATTCATCTTCACTATCAAGTGTTATAAAATATTTGATATATGAATCGCCTACATTAATTAAACCTCTTCTGTTTTTGGTACTGAACAAATTATTCAATAAAAATTCGTTATTTCGAAATATTTTTCTGCCACAAGCTGACCACTTTTTCACGCTTGTTTCAGTAAACAGTGTTCTATCATTTCGCCCAAATAACTGTACATTTCGAATTTTGAGCCAAGAATGGTGTAGGTTGGGCTCACTGATGAATAATCTAAGGTCAAAAGTAATTCTGTCCAGCCGGTCCGTCCGTAAAGAAGCCAACTATCGAACAGAAAAAGCTAGAATCTTGAAATTTTCGGGGAAGGTAAAGGGTTTAAATATCTCGGTTCCTTTATGGACAAAAGCGATTCAATAGTTTCGCAGTTATTCACTTTTGAAAATTTTTCAAATATTTTCGAAACTAATTTTATCGATCCGAAATTGGCCATTTAAAAGTAAAATAATAACCCGCATCTTATGATTAAAATTTTTAAAAATATATATTTTGTGAACGGATGGGAGTTGAGCGCTACTTCAAATACAGTGAACTGTCGATAAGTCGAACAGCGATAAGTCGAACACTTAGATAAGTCGAACAGTTTCTCCGGTCCCAATTCATGCGTATCTTACCCCACGTATTTCCACCTCAATGAGTCGAACAGTGTTCTTGGGATTAGACAGTCTAGTAGATGAGTCGAACTGCTGGAAGGACCCTCGCGAGAACCTCCACCTCTATTAGTCGTACTCCTAACCACTATCGCCTCTATGAGTCGAACTGTTTGATCTAACGAATAAAACCGAAAGTCCGAAAAGGATATGTCAATCGGCACGTGAACAAATCAGCACATGTGGTAGCCATTATTATGCAATATGCATTTTTCGAGCGCTTACGACGTTTGTTCAATGAGCCGTCGTGTACTGAAAGCGTTCTTAGTCATGGTTCCGCGAAAACTGAAAATTTTAACAGTGGCAGAAAAACTCAAACTCATTCAGGAAGTAGAGAAAGGAGAAAAAAGTAAAACCGTTATCGCTATCGAGTTCCGAATTCCTAAATCTACATTGTCAACAATTATGAAAAATAGAAGGAAAATCGTCGCTTCTAGTGCAGAAGGAAAATCAGTCCACCAGTATCGTCAGAAATTGCCTCAGCATTCAGATGTTGAAAAATGTCTTATAAAATGGTTCCAGGAAACTCGTAAAAACAATATTCCTTTTAATGGACCACTTCTCCAACAAAAAGCGAAGGAGTTCGCATCTTCTGTTGGCCACGAATTTGCAGCGAGTAGTGGTTGGCTGTCTAATTTCAAAAAAAGGTACGGAATTTCTGGAAGAACTAATATTGAATATGACATCTTTACTAAAGTAAATGAAATAGCTTCCGTGGTTTCCAAATTGGAAAAAAAATTTACAAACAAATGAGAATAAGCGATTATTTTAAATCAGCATGAAAAACCCATGTACGAATTTCCATATATACATTCTGTCAAGAAAGTACCGGGAATTATCGATTCAAATCTGGCGGGGCAATGAGGCAGGTAAAATATTTTTTTCCTAGGTTGGTACCACTGTCCTTGATTACTATGCCAAGCTTGAGCGGGATCTGTCAACTAGTGTGTTTGCAACAGCTGATTAAGTCAGTCGATGTCAGAGTGCGTGCCGATTTTTACTATGGGTGATTACGTTGAGCAAAGAATTTGTTTAAAGTTTTGTGTTGCAAATGAATTTTCGTGTGCCGATGCATTGAAAATGTTGCAAAAGGCCTTTGGTGATAATGCTCTATCGAAAACTCGTGCATATCAGTGGTACAGAGCCTTCAAGGATGGTCGTGAAGTGGTCGCCCATCGACGACTTCGATCGAAGATAACGTCGATAAAATTAAGGAAAGGGTGCTGGAAAACCGTCGTACCAGCTTGAGAGAGATAGCACATGATCTTAAGATATCCCACGAGTCCGCACGTACGATTTTGATTGATATTTTGGGCATGAGAAAGGTGGCCGCACGACTCGTACCGAAAGACCTGAATTTTCTTCAAAAACGTCATCGCGAACAGGTTGCTTCAGACATGCTGGATCGCTGTAATTCCGATTCTACATTCATGGAACGCATTATAACTGGTGACGAGACCTGGGTCTACGAGTACGATATGCAAACAAGCCAGCAATCATCGGAATGGGTGGCAAAAAAATGAGCCGAAAAACCGAAAAAACCACGCCAAAGCCGCTCGAAAATGAAGGCTCATTGTTTTCTTCGATATCCGTGGCGTGGTGCACTACGAATTCGTTCCAGAGGGTCAGACGGTAAACAAGGAGTATTACTTAGGCGTTATGAAACGTTTGCGTGAGCGTATCCGTAAGAAGCGGCCAAATTTGTGGGCGAACAACTCATGGATTTTGCATGACGATAACGCGCCTTCTCACCGAGCTACGATTGTGACTGACTTTCTCGCCAAAAACTCAACAAACGTGCTTCAGCAACCACCGTATTCGCCGGATTTGGCTCCCTGCGACTTTTTCCTCTTCCCAAAACTAAAATTGCCCCTTCGTGGCACCCGTTTTGAGTCGATTGAAGCCATAAAACAAAATTCGGCGCGAGAGCTAAAGTCCATCCCGGAAAGCGCCTATAAAAAATGTTTCGATAATTGGAAGTGCCGTTGGCATAGATGGATTGGAGCAAATAGAGCCTATTTTGAAGGCGACCCAATAAATTTTGACGATTAAATGTAAAAATGTTGTTTTAATTGAAAATTCCCGGTACTTTCTTGACAGAAGAGCATATTCCAATTTTCAATGTAAATATTTATTTTATATTTTTGTTGAATTATATGCAAGAATAAACGCTTGTTTCACATTAACCATAGATGACTACGTGATTACGAGTTTCCCCCTCAATGAGTCGAACACCCACCTCAATAACTCGAACGTTTGGTGAGCCGAACTATAGATAAGTTGAACAGTTTTTATGGTCCCTGGGAGTTCGACTTATCGAGAGTCCACTGTACTATATTTTTTCATGTTATCATGTGTGTTTAACAAATACAAACGTGTTGAACGTTATCGCCAGCGCATTTAAAGTATTGTGAATACGACAGTAAACAGCCACCGAATCCTGGTATCAAAACTCGGATATTTCCTGGGAATACAGGGGGCGCCAGGGTGTTTATTCCCTTGAAAATAATTTGGAAGAACATTTTCACTATAAATTATTAGGAAAAACCGAATATAAGTTCAACAAAAACAGATTTATCATCTGCCCTGATAGTTGATTGATAAGATAAACACAGATAGCATTCATAACATGAACCAAGACCATGTGAACCAGCAAACGTTAATATATAGAAAGACATAAATAATATGCAACAACACAATAATCCGCATTTATATTGAATGACATCGATAAGTGATGATTCTTGGGATTCGGTGGAAATCATCTGAGAAAAAATTCCAAGTAGGCAGTTAGGACAAAAATAGTTGAAAGGAAAATTAAGTCAAATACCACAGTTCCAATGACAGATTCCATCCAGGCTCTGGGAGAAACCAGTGAAAAAACACAGACTGTTCATAACAATGAAAACAACAACAAAATGCCTAAACCTCCGCCGATTTTTGTTTATGATGTGAAAAACTATGGGGAAATGATTAAGAAAATCACTACTGCAGTGGAAGATGGGAAGTACTTCACAAAGTGCCTTGCAGACAACACAGTTAAAATAAACTGTGAATTACCAGAAACCTACAGAAAGTTAATGAAATATATTAGGGATAACAAGGTATTCATCATACTTACCAGCCAAAAGAAGAACGAGCATTTAGAGTTGTCATATAATGTATTTATTCAACCTAGTACAGATCTAAATGAAATAAGACAAGAACAAAGTGAAAGCGGACATAAAGTCAGGAATATCCGGAATAGCAGGCACAGGGTTTTGCAGTTATTCACATTTGAAGTTTTCTCTTATTGTTATTAATATTTTTTAAACTACAAATCCGGCTGTCTTAAAATTTGGGTTTAGAAGGAGAATGATGACGAACACGTTCCTAGTGAATTTCATGAGGATTGTATGATTGGTAGATTCTAAACAAAAATGAAATTTTGTTGCGGTGTAGTGTTGAGCGCTTAAGAAACCATAGCAACAGTCCCACAATCGAATTTAAATTTATCATTCAAATGTAAATAAACAACATAAAGGCTAATGCAAAATTTCATGAAGATAATTTAAATATTTCAATATTAGCCTTCTACATATTTAATTCCAAAAAATTATATTCAATAATTATAACTTCTGAAAATAAATTAAAATAATGTCATATAAGTACCACTTATATCAATTGACATATAAAATAAACATTCATTATAAGACACCCGAATGGTATAACAAAATCCAATAAATAAAAATTATTAACCAAAATCTTATAAATTAAATATTTTGAATAGACAAATTTTTTTTTCTGCTGATCAATCTTATGAAAACCAATATCTTTCAAAAATATCTAACATAATCTTAAGAATTTCATCATAAAACTATCTTACTTAGACTATGTAATATTATTGGATATCTAACTTAGGTACTTTATATAAAAAACTCAAGATATGTAAGACATTACTGAAAAACAAGTTTTAAGAAGGACTTTGCTTCGTCATATCTTGAGTTTTTTATATAAAATACCTTAGTTAGATATCCAATAATATTGAATAGTCTAAGTAAGATAGTTTTATGATGAAATTCTTAAGATTATGTTAGATATTTTTGAAAGATATTGGTTTTCATAAGATTGATAAGCAAAAAAAAATTTTGTCTTGAAGAGATCCGGATCCTCTAAGGATCATACGAGTCACAGAGTCCCTGATAGATTATATAAATTCCACCATCATGTCATTGTATTTTCCCGCTTTAATTTCTGTGTAAAAATACTCTGTGTTGCGGTGACTTGACAGGTAAATGATTAGTGAGAATAACAAAGGAGAACAAGGTCCTTATAGCGTCCCCATTGTATTTGAATTCATTCGAGAGGAAGGTTCTTGGAAATAAACCTCCTGAGCAACTTAGTAGTCTACTCGAGATAATAGTATTTACAACAGTGTGCCTTGGTAACTCTTAGTAAGTAAACTTCTCTTAGATGCTTCTGATTAATTGCATGCTTTGCATTTTTAAATACCACCTTTGTGTTAATGTGAAATTAATGACTACACGTTCGTTCATTGTACTTCGCTTTCCATTCTTGTATTTTTGCTTTGCCGTTATTTAATCCCACCGGAATGTTTTAACTAAATTGCATTGCCTTTGTACATAACTTAAGCAACCCTCACAAGTTTTCTGTTTGTATTGTATACTTTCTCTCGGTGCCTGATTGCCTTTTGCTGTAGTTGTAAATAGTGGTTCTTTACCTGCGTAATACTTGCCAATAGGGATTTGTATTATCTTTTCTTACTAATTGCGGTGCTTGATATGTAACTGATTTGTATGTACTCTTGTGTGATCCCCCGGATACCCATTTCTTTGTTCTTATTGTAACCTCCATTAACACGCCTGGGTAATGGGGTACTGCATCTATTTTATAATGTCCTGGTCAGTTTGTGTTACCTATTTGTCATATGCATGTGCCCGCTTACTTTGAGAGATTGTATTCCATGTGAACCAGTGGCGTTCTTTAGGGTAAATTGCTGGGGAGTCCTGGTAGAGGACAACATATCGTATAGAGAAAGTAAATAACTCCAGATATCCTGATTGCTAGATAATTGTTCCGAGGTATTGTGATATCCCCAGGGATTAGTTTACGTGACCCTTCAGGTAGTGTTCGGTTTGTTCTTCAGTAATATCTGAGCCTTCCTGGGCCCGAGGAGGTCAGATACAGTTCCTTTGATAGTAACTTCTCCGGTCGACTCGAATCAGGTTAGATCCCCTCTTCAAGGAGATTTTCCTGGGAATACCACAATTACCCTTACCTTACTGTCCATTTAGACTTACCCCTTGTAATTGAGGTTCAGCACTGATTACCGGAAGTACAGTCGAAGGTGCGCATGCTGGCTGTATCCCCCATTTCCTGCATAACTTTACCCTTTTCCGCTGCGCAAGAATGATATCTGATTTGAGCGAATACCGACCTAACAATATGTAGTAATAAGTCATTTAGACCCGGGGCGCTATTGGTTTCACAGGGCCGCTTTGCGAACCACTGTGTAGAGTAGATTTAACCACAAGCTGATGAATGTGTTTCCATTTATTGAGGGTTGTTGCTTTTGAACATTATTAATAAAAATATATTATTCTGGTATTATTGCGTTTCGAATATTTGAACCTCCCGTCACTGTTTCCTTGCTCTCGTTAGGTGTAATTTGGGTTGCCTACACAACGTAACGTCCTATTCGCCCGCCACTAGACGATCACGATAAAAAGGTTAGCGCTCTTTAGATTGCTTCGTATAATTCCAGATCTTAGAGTACCACGTAACACCCCTAGATCTTTTAGAGTACTCTGTAATGTACGGGATAGTTCAGTCTATTCAAAATATTTAATTTATAGGATTTTGGTTAATAATATTTATTTATTGGATTTTGTTATACCATTCGGATGTCTTATAATGAATGTTTATTTTATATGTCAATTGATATAAGTGGTACTTATGTGACATTATTTTAATTTATTTTCAGAAGTTATAATTATTAAATATAATTTTTTGGAATTAAATATGTATAAGGCTAATATTAAAATATTTAAATAATTTTATATACCTTCCATCAAGAATTGACCTCTATTTATGTTATTTCATGAAGATAGTTTAAAAGAAAAATCATTTTGTGAGCAGAGCAGCGTTAAGTGCTACGGAAACCATAGCAACAGTCCTATGATTAGGTTCAAATTTAGCAGTCATCAAAGTGCTTTAACGAATGCATACGTGTTGAACGTTTCTCGTCATCGCACTCAAGTATTGTGAATATGACGGTGATTAGTCACCGTATAAAAACCCGGATTGCTCGAGGTAACTACTGAGAATACAGAAGTTGTACAAAGTATTTCTTCCAGCGGAAATATTTTGGAAGAATAGTTTCACCAGTAATTATTCAGGAAAACCGAATAAAAATTCAGTAAAAACAAATTTCTTATTTATCCAGATGATAGATGGCTTAAATAAACACAAAAAGCGTTCAATATAACATGAGCTCAACACCATGTGAACCAACAAATATAAATATACAGGAAGACATAAATAGCATGGAACGACCAAATGATCCTCATTTAAATTGAATATCAACAAGTGATGAAGAATTCAAGGGTTTCGGTAGAAATGATCTGGGAAGAAATTCTTGGCAGGCAATTGGGAAAAAAACAGTTTACTGAAGGAAAAACAGTAATTCAGTGGAAGATGGAAAATACTTCACAAAGTACCTTGCAGACAACATAATTAAAATAAACTGTGAATTGCCAGAAACCTACAGAAAGTTAATAAAATATATATTTTTTTTATTTGAAAATATTTTACAAGCAATCAGAATTCTGTATATTCTATGGGCTTGTTTGATGATTCAGAGCTTGGAGCTCTCAAGTGACGTTGTGAGGTCTTCCCCAGTGACAAGTCCTTCAGGAATCTTTTAGATCCGCTGGCCAATTTCGCTTTAGTCGCCTGTTCGTTTGGGTTTCAATCAGTGGTTGGATTAGGGTGTTTGGAAGGCTCTCTGATGTCTGTTACTTCTGTCCTGGATAACTTCCTCCACATAAGGAACTTTTAGATCTGTATGTATGTTTCACTTGAAACCATTTGAAACATACTAAGGCGCGGTTGCTATCATTCTTGAAATTTTGGATCGGCTTCTCTGTATTATGGAAACGTTGGATTTACTTGAACATCCCCAGAGCTGAATTCCATAGGTCCAGATGGACTTGATGATTGTTTTGTATATTAGGAGCTTGTTTTCAAGTGATAATTTTGACTTTCTACCAATCAGCCAATAAAATTAACTATTAGGTCAACTTGTTTTCTTTTTTTTTTTTTGTAATGTGTTCTTTCCAAAAGAATCCTTTATTAAGATGCATGCCCAGATATTTTGTCGATAAAGATTCAGGTAGCTGGATGATGTTAAGTTGTATTTGAGGACACTGTCCCTTACAAAATGAGAAGTTGACTTGAACTGATTTTATCGCATTAATTTTTATTTTCCATTTTTGGATTTCAAGGAGATGGTTCTGGAGCATTTATGAAGCCACCACTGGATCTTCATGGCTTGCTAGTATAGTGATGTCATCAGGGAATGTACCAGTTGTTGGTAGACCGGCTGTGCGTAACAAATACGAGGACCTCAGACGCTTCCTTGGGGGATTCCAGATGTGATTGGAAGATAATACGTCGTGTTGTCATTCACTCTAACTCTAAATTTCTTTTCAGTGCGATAAGATCGTAACAGATTGAAGTAGGTTGGTGGTAGGAACTTTTTGATTTTGTGTAGCAGGCCAGGGTGCCAAACTTTGTCAAAAGCTTGGCTGACGTTCAGAAATACTGATTCGCAGTAAGGTTTTTCTTCGAGTGCTTCATTCACCTATTGAATAACTTTGTGGACTTGCTGCATTGTCGAATGCTCTGGTCGGAAACCGAACTGGTGAAGGAAAATCCACCCTTTTGTAATTGGGTCGTTGTTTATTCTTCGACAAGTTTCTCAAGAATTTTCGAGGCGACAGGCTGCAAGCTGTTTGGTGACGCAGTTTGGGTCTTTTCCTGGTTTTAGAATCATGATTATTTGTGCAGCTTTAAAATGTTCTGGCCAGTAGTTTTGTCTGATGATGGCGTTAAATATTTTTATGAGTTGTGTAATTCCTTTTTCTGGCAGTTCTTTGATCATTTTTGGAGTGATTTTATCGACTCCTGTAGCTTTTTTCACATTAAGGTGATTAATTTCAGAGAGTTTGATTGGTCCTGTTCTATGGGATGTTTTCTGAAGTTCACGATCTATTTAATTGTCTGTTCCATTGCTATTTGTAGTGAATATATTTGCTAGGTGGTCTGCAAAAATTCAGTGGAATGTGTAATATTGGCCTCTTGCGGTTTTTTATTGGTCTCCAAATAGAGTTATCAAATCTGTTCAAGTTTGAAAATATAGAAGGATGTTTCTTTTGCCTTATTAATTTTAAGCCTTCGGCGGATTGGTCACATAATTCAGTTTGTTGTAGAGTGGAGAGTGTGTCAAATGCCATATTGCTCTTGCCCTTCTTTCATGTGCTATGAGTCCAAAAAAGTTGACGGACCATGTTTTTGATTTATCTTAGTCTATCGTGAATTTTTAAGAACGTTATAAGTGTCAAAGCGATTGTAAATTTGTAGTAGAATTAAAATGGTGTATTCCGTAGAAGGATGGAAATGATGAAATTATTTTCTAGAAATAACGACTCTGCATGAACAACAGCGACTTTATTTAACGAACGACATCCTGAAAAAAATGTATCCGCTGCTTACATTATGCAACTGGTTGCCAAATCTGACGCTACAGGTTCAGTCGGAAACAAAAAGAGGGTGCATGAAAGAGACGAAGCGAGGGACGTGCTGTTTTTGGTCATGTAGCAATGGATCCGACCTTGAGTACTAGGAAATTGCAGATGTATCTGGTGTTTTACGCACAACAATCATGAGAATCCTGAAACAACATAAATTTCATCCTTCTAAGATACGATTGGTTCAGGAACTGAATGAGGATGATCCCGATCGCCGACTCCATTTCTGTAAAGTGGTCAGTGAAACGATTAACAGTAAACAAAACTACATGTTCGATATCTGTTTTTCGGACGAGTGTTCATTTAACCTTAACGGCATTATAAACCGGCATAACTGTCGGTATTGGTCAGATGAAAATTCAAGATTATTTCGTGAGGAGCATACTTAGCGTCCCCAAAAATTAAATGTTTGGGCGGGTATTTATGGAAATCACATAATCGGCCCCTTTTTTATACCCGGTAATCTCACCAAATTTATTTAGACCTATTGGATAACGCTATTTATCCAGCGTTACTGCAAGTATTGGAAAATGCAGAAGAACATATTGACGAGTCCGAGGGATTTTCCACATTTTCATTTTAAAGCCGGAAAATCGATGTGTTAAGTTTTCGTTCGACCACACTGTATATATATTTTTTCATTGATCAATGGAAAGGGAGTATTGCCGTACTGATAAAATCATATACTAGGAAAAATCCTTCAACTTGGGTTCTCAGCAAAGGGTTGAGGGCAAGATTAGTGAAAACGATTAATAAATATTTGATAGATTCGGTCTTTACTTGGTGGAAACTCATTTTAATTAAAAAAATTTATATAAGACAGTAATTTATTTCCACAAAAATGTTTGTACTAATACAACAATTGTTTCACCACGATGTGGCTTCTTCAGGTATTACATTGTACTGTCTGATGGTATTGAGTGTAACCGAGTTTATATACATTTTTAGGTACGTGACCAAATAATAGAAGCACAAGTCATAAAAACTCTAGGTGTTTATTGGAGTTTGCCGCTAAAAATGCCATTAAGGAAAAATATTCAGTAATGGAGAATGATCGACATCTGCTTGTTCGTTCAAAAGGATTTTACGGCATTATACCTGTTGATTTCAAGAAATTCTAAAAGTGTTAATCTAGAACTTTTGCTTTCAACGTGGATAATTTCATAATTATTGTTGAAATTATGCCTGAATTCCTTAAGATGATTAGCATATGTCGAATGTACAGAATTGTATATATAACCCCTTTGCTGTTCTTGGATACGTTTCTTGAATGATCTACCAGTCTGGCCAATGTATACTAAAGGGCAATCTTTGCAAGTTAACTTGTAGACTCCGGATTTATTTTCTTTATTTGTACGATCTTTATTGTTTTTTATGTAAGTACTAAGGTTATTAATTGTCTTAAAAGCAGCGTTATAATTGAAACAACTTTTGAAATATTTAGCAATATTTTCAGATAATCCATTGACATAAGACAACGAAAAATATTTCTGTGTATTGTCCTCTTTTATGATTGGGTACACGAGATTTAATGCCATTTTCTTTTGTTTATTGGATACCATTTTGTCTATAAGAAAGGGATTGTAACCGTTGTTTCACGCTATTTGTTTAATAATATTTAATTCTTTCATAAAGTTTTCTGAATTTAAAGGGACATTCAATAATCTATGAATAAAACTATTATATGCAGAATGTTTATTTATCATCAGAGGAATTGTGATACGAGGCAATTACGTAATGACGTGTTTTGAATAGCCAAAACACCATTCAACAAAAATTCATTAAATGGAAAGTACCAAGGTGCTTCTATCGCTCATGGATCAGTAGATTTTCAACAAATATGATAATAAAAAACCTAGGAATCTGAAATCTCAGACATATTAAATTTCTTATGTTTTATAATATGCATATAATAGTTTTATTCATAGATTATTGAATGTCCCTTTAAATTCAGAAAACTTTATGAAAGAATTAAATATTATTAAACAAATAGCGTCAAACAACGGTTACAATCCCTTTCTTATAGACAAAATGGTATCCAATAAACAAAAGAAAATGGCATTAAATCTCGTGTACCCAATCATAAAAGAGGACAATACACAGAAATATTTTTCGTTGTCTTATGTCAATGGATTATCTGAAAATATTGCTAAATATTTCAAAAGTTGTTTCAATTATAACGCGGCTTTTAAGACAATTAATAACCTTAGTACCTACATAAAAAACAATAAAGATCGTACAAATAAAGAAAATAAATCCGGAGTCTACAAGTTAACTTGCAAAGATTGCCCTTTAGTATACATTGGCCAGACTGGTAGATCATTCAAGAAACGTATCCAAGAACACCAAAGGGGTTATATATACAATTCTGTACATTCGACATATGCTAATCATCTTAAAGAATTCAGGCATAATTTCAACAATAATTATGAAATTATCCACGGTGAAAGCAAAAGTTCTAGATTAACACTTTTAGAATTTCTTGAAATCAACAGGTATAATGCCCGTAAAATCCTTTTGAACGAACAAGCAGATGTCGATCATTCTCCATTACTGAATATTTTTCCTTAATGGCATTTTTAGCGTCAAACTCTAATAAACACCTAGAGTTTTTATGACTTGTGCTTCTATTATTTGGTCACGTACCTAAAAATGTATATAAACTCGGTTACACTCAATACCATCAGACAGTACAATGTAATACCTGAAGAAGCCACATTGTGGTGAAACAATTGTTGTATTAGTACAAACATTTTTGTGGAAATAAATTACTGTCTTATATACATTTTTTTAATTAAAACGATTAATCGTGAGTTAATTCTATATTGCAACACATAGGTGCGGTTCTTCATCAGAAACACTGAAAAATAAACTTTGAGGTCTTACACAATGACACAAGATACAAAGACCATAACTTACATCTGACAAATGTCAATAAACCAGCAAAAACGGCAAGAGGAACAATGTAGCTGTTAGAATTAACGTCGACAAATCAGTAAAAGAAATTAATTAAATCACACCGATAATGTGTCGGAATTGTCATCACACTGAGAAGAGAACAATGTCCACCTGTCTTCATTAACAATCTACAGATACTGGAGCCCATATCTACCAAATACTTGGGAATGCATTTGGAGAGAAGACTCATTTGGAAAGAGCATGTTTGCAAAAAACGGAAACAAATTGATTTGAAAGTGAAAGATTTATATTGGATAATAGGAAGAAGGTCCAATTTATCGCTGGAGAACAAAATTCTAATATACAAAACTGTCATCAGACCAATATGGGTGTATGGAATAGAATTGTGAGGCTGCACAACCAAGTCAAACATGGCTATCATACAAAGAAGTCGGTCAAATTACTATGTATGGTAGTAAATGCTCCATGGTATATTACTAATCAGACCTTACATGAAGACCTGAAGGTGACATATGTAAAGGACATAATCAAAGAAAAAAATATAAATCACCATGAAAAATTACATCATCACAAGAATACTCTCCACCAATTACTTGATCTACAAGATGACAGGAGACTCAAAAGGAACTGGCCAGCAGATCAGATGGAGGATTGAAGAGGACTACTTACTGGAGAAGCCCTCATCAAGTCATCTGAGAGCACGCAGCTCTTAAGCCATCACATTAGCCTATAAAATAAATGTATCCTCATTGCTAAAAAAGCGTTGAATTAAAAAAAATATCTCGGCGACAGAAAAAATTTTCTAGATAAGATGGCCAGTTGCCATTTCTCTGTTGAATTAAATATTCCCAGTGCTGTGCCTGTGATGAGTATAAGGCCTAACCATAACACAACTTTACACAAAATCTAAGAGTATCAGGATATAATATCAATAATAACAATGATAATACTATTCATTAATAATGCAGACACATTTCATGCTCATTTGTTGAATGTTCAGCAATTACCAAATTTCCATAAAGAATATTCTGATGACGAAATAATAGAGAGTAATTAATGAACTCACGAAACAATTAGAAGTAATTATCTACTGTCATCTATGATGAGATATGCAATGTACTAAATTACATAAAAACCCAAAGTGGATTTCTACCCTCTGTAGGCTGCCACAAATTTATTATGTAATGCCTCATTCCTGAAGTTTCCACAAAGCCATAATTCTCTAAAAACTAAAACCAATTGTTGATTACCTAATGTTTTTAAGATACAAAATATCCATAATTTATTCCACCAACCTTAAGATTGTTAGTCATTCAAGATTCCAAGGCCCCCAGACCTTATTGATGCACAAAATGTATACAATAGTGCAGTGTAAATACATACAGTTAACTTACACCTGTTAGCTTGGGCTGACAGCCAATTCTCAGGTACCAGGTGCTACAGGTACTTAAAAATATTATTTTTAAGTACTCTTAATAGAGCTGAATATTAACGTTTTATACAAAATACTGTTCAAAATTTTAAATCAATAGTACCAGACACTTTCTGTTGACGGTAATTATCGAAAGAAAAAACATACTCTTACCCAAATCTGAGACTTCATTTTAATATATTATATAAAATATATGATATTTACGGTACTATTTCAATACTTTTTGTAAGCAGCTAGACCAATCTTAGGGGTCAACCATCCCTCAAGGCTCATTTCAAATGTTGCTGTTAGTATGAGCATGCCTTTTCGAGACACCTTCATTGAAATTATCTTGAAAATAGTCTAATGAATATCTTCAATATTTATAAGAATTTTCATGTTTTAGATGACTAAAAGATAAAAGTTCTATATCATATATATTAAGAAAAGTAATGTTTTTATCAGAATTAAATTTCACATACTTCACATTAGTTTATTTGTATTTTTAATTTACATAAAACGAAAAAGTGTGTGGTAAAAATATTGGATTGTTATTGAATATCTATAGAAGCTGATGATAATAATCAATTCAATATTTTCAACACACACTTTTTTGTTTTAAATTAATTATTGGGAGTACAAATTAATTCGGTCAGTTTTCAAAAGATGTATGTAAAAATATTAAATTTTTTAAATAGTAACATCTGATTGCCGAGGTTTTAGACAGATTGAACCTATGCCGATAACATCCAGTTTGAATTAAATTGAGTTTCATACAAAAAGTTTTTTGTTACGAAGGGTGTTCAATATATTCTCGGTATAGGCATGAAAGAGAACTCAGAAAATTTTGTAGAAAGTCTATTTTTTAATGTAGTCCCCTAAAACTTCAATACATTTGATAGATCGAGAAATAAGCTTCTCTAAACCTTATAAAAAAAATATTCTTCCTGCTTCTCCTCAAAATAGGTATTAATTGCTACTTTCAGTTCTTCATTGTAGGAAAATCGCTTTACACAAAGATATTTTTTCACAAGTGGTTGCGTATGATGCTGCTCTGATGCTTTCACCCTTTTTAGTGTATTTTATCAATAAAATACCCTAAGAATCCCAATAGACCCAGTAACCAGCGGGCTGAAAATAGTTGATGGGTCTTCTCCACAGATCTCTAAAAACTCCTTACAGCACTAGACTCGCACTTGCATCTGAGGTGGGGTGAGCATTCTCGGTACCCATCTTACATTGATCTTTGAGAGGTTAAGATGGTCATGGCAAACATTCGTTTTTTTAATATATATATACATATATATATATATATATATATATATATATATATATATATATATATATATACAATATAGAACTTTTGTCCATGAGTCAACTTATGTAACAATAACATAAATAATTCCCATAAATTTGGCGTTATTCTGCAATAATCTGAATAAATGGATATTAAAATGTTATTTAAATATTATTGAACACTCATTAAAATATTAACAAGATAATTCCAGTGGAATTGTCTTGAAAAGGCATTTAATTATCACATGCATGCTCATATGCACTGCAACATTTCAAGTGGAGCTGTATAAAGCAGTTTTGGAGCTGTATAAAGCTGTTTTGGAGCTGTATAAAGCTGTTTTTGGAGCTGTATAAAGCTGGTTTGGAGCTGTATAAAGCTGGTTTATGAGAATGAAGATCCTGCAAACAAGCTTTCAATACTAGAAACATTGTTAGCAAAGTAATTCACTTTAATAACTCTATTATCTAGAAATATCTGAAAATGTATTAGTTATTAATAAATGATCTATATATTTTTATTGGTTTCATCACAACACTTTTCTAACATGAAATATAACCCAAACCTTACAAAATAATCTCAAATGAAATCTTTTCCATCTCATCCCATAGAAATTTCATCTGTATGATTATGAATCATATACATATTAACCTTGAATGGAAATTAAAAATTTTTTTTTTTTTTTGAAAACTGAATTTGACTAGAAAAATTCATGAAATTTCAATAATGTATTGAAATGGTACTTGAAGAAGTTTTTTTATGTTCAAAGTGTTTTCTACTGTTTTCTACTGAGTTACCGTTTTCTTCTAAGGTCCCTAACGCCTGGCGTGGGACGTCTAAGGTGCCGGTGCGTCTAACGCCTCTAATTATCAACCCCACCCCTCTTTCCAAGCCGCTAGGGGGTCAGACACCCTCCGGGGTGGTCAGCCGTCCATCCAAAACACATCATCTCTGGACCTTGAAAACCCTACCCTACACGTATACACCTCAGCCTCCAACCCCTCATCCTCAAACCCTCCTACCGAAACCTACACGTCTACACCGTCCAACACCTCATCCTCAAACCCTCCATTCGAATGACCTTGAAAACCCTGCCCTACACGTCTACATCCTAATCATATTGAAAACATCCAACCTACACGTCTACACCCTCCAACCCCCGTGGGACTTAGAAAATTTTCAAAATTGACCAAAATTGTAAAATCGATCTTAGAATTCCTTTTGGGAATTTACATGTAAAAATGACCGGAAGTGATCTGGAAGCGGTGTTGCCTATCTACTGTCTTCCTCTGTAAAACCAAATAAAATAATTAAAAGAAGAATAACTGTTAATCTATAAAGATAATCTAAAGTGGAAGTTAATAACTGATTCTCTTTAAAGCAATTCACTGACAAAAGCTGATAACGAGTCCTCATCAAACCAATTGAACTGATACTGGTTGTCTTCCATTCTCCATTCATTATTTTCCAGACTGATAATACTTAGCTGCTTCCTATTAGCATTGTTTCAGAGGCTAGCTCAGAATTGTACGGGGATAAGATGCTCACATCAAAGTTTTTAACATTTTTTCGATTGAACTCTTTATATGCATCGAAAACTGTATGATTTGATGAACAATTAAAGCCTCCCTATACCAGAAAACAAGGATTGAACCTATCAGGGAGCCATTCAAAAAATTGAACAAGAAATTTATGAGGAGGCTAGAAGAATTAGAAGACATAAGTGATTTCATGCACAACAGTCTGGTAGAACACCCTTGCAGAAAATTCCCAACTTGCACTTAACTACAAAAACTAAGAAGTTCCTAAATATTGTCATTATTATATACTCATATTGTTAAGACTTATTGATGTTAATACAGTTAAAATACTGTAAATTTTATTATCGGCTTAAATCGATGGCCATTTGATAGTATCAATAAAGAACAGTTATCTATCTATCTAAAGCCTAGCTACATTTACACCTATAATTCCGACCATGTTTTAAATATCAATATGAACTCTTTAATTGTATTGAATAGATCTTTTTCTGAATCTATATTATTAAATGATCTAGGTTGCTGAATCTGAGACATTATTATTATTATTATCCTGATACTCCTAGATCTTCTGTAAAGATCCCTAAGAAGCTTTGTCAGCTTCTGCGAGTTAGGAGTTCAGTTGTGTTCTAGGTAGGCTTTGTTAATGGCCACTTTAGGTCACAGCACTGTTAATTTTTGACCCAACAGTAGTGGCAGACAACCGTCCAACTAGAATATTTCTTTTCCACCTGAACAGGATTCAAACCCAGACCTTCCGGTCACAAGCCCCATGCTCTACCACTGAGCTGTGCGCACACATGATTCTTAATACTCTAGGTTTTTCAAAATATTGAATGGCTCTTGTTTTCGTTTATTTAAAAAAAAAGGTTGCAATCACATCCAGTGCTTACATGAAAACATGATAAGGTTCGACACAAAGACGATTTTAATTGTTATCTGAGTTATATCAGCATATCTCAACTTATTTCCCGTGCCAGATATCAACACACGAGAGTTATCACACTCCAAAGGATGCATACTACCAAGAACGATAGCTTGGAATATTGGTAGAAGCATACTGAATCACAAAGTTACCCTGCAGACATAATAAACAATATTTCCTCATCAATGCTGTAAATGACTTATAACACACTAACTAACATAACTAACAACCACTGTCAAGTAAGTCAGCTGGCAATACATCTTTAAATTTGCGGTTATATTATCTTCTATGTTCTAAAACTAATCGACACTTTTTTAGCGTCCGTTCCGTAAACAATATTAAATTTACATCTTAAACACATTTTAATGACTGTGCATGATATTTTACTAAAACAGTGCAAATAGTTTTAATTAAATGACAGCTGTGCTGAACAGACTCAACAAAATAGTTGATACTGAATTCAAACACACAGTATACTAGAGTAGACCAGTATAGCAGAGAATTGATGCCCATAGCATCTTGCTCACATTCAAGCGCACAAATAATGATTTTGCGCTCGTACAGTAAATATTTTAAATGAGCCTGGGGGATTTTTGGCCCTTACGACTGGTCTGGCTGCACACAAAAGTATCAAAGTAGTCCCTTAAATATTGTATATAAAATTTAGGTCTCAGACTATAAGAAAGATAGTTTTTCTATGAATTTTCAATGCGACTGGCGATAATTACCGCGGACAGAAAATATCTACCAGTATTGATTCAAAATTTTTAACAGTGTTCTCTAAAACATACGTTAAAATCAGCACTCCGACTTTAAGTAAAGATAATAATATTTTTACTTACCTATAGCGCCTGGTACCTAAGAATTATCCGTCAGTCAAAGTTAGCAGGTATGTACTTGCTTACTTTACAATTTTAACACTACCTATGATATAAATTTTGTACATCAGAAAATAAGGTCTGGAGGTCCTGAGATCTGGCTCTATATATATATCATATTTTTTTATTGTCCAGGCATTCTTCCTCTGGGATATTTTTATTTGCTTTGATTTGACATATATTATTAGGCGAGCTTGAACACTAGCTCCAATGGGCTTTCTCGAGTTTGTTCCAGTGTATTATAATTTAATTTCTAAAAGGTAAGTGTCCACTGGTTGAATAAAAAAATAAACATATATATATATATATATATATATATATATGTGTGTGTGTGTGTGTGTGTGTGTGTGAGTGTATTAAAATTCAAACAAATATATTATCATTACCTGAAATTCCTTAGAACTTCTTTGCCAAGCCGGAAGCTTATTTTGTTCCTCTTTGTAATGCTTTTCTGTTATCAATAAATGCTTAGCAAGACAGAAGGAATGGAAGTAATGAAAGCACTGCGTTTTAGTAAAATCATCTCCATCACAGAAACCATATAAACACACAGCACACTGGCAGGTAGGTAGATTGCTTTCTGTTAAATTTTCTCTAATCAGCTGAAAATTAAACTTATAAATGTCGAGTAATACCAAAAAAACATAAATATTGATTTAACCAATTCATCTCAAGCTTGAATTCAAATATTGTGTTGACAAGCAAGACTGAATTGTTATTTTTGCTTACAATATTGATTGTGGTTTATTTCAGAAGATAAACCTTTGGAATCAAATGAAAATACTTTTATAAACCCCGAAAGTTTACCAGTGAACTTTAGTTGTCTGTACACATTATTATAAAAATACACAGATTTTACTCTCATGCTTAAGAAATTGCGCAATTAAAGTTGCAACCCTTAATATTCAATCTTTAGAGTGAATTGATTTAGCTGATAAACTTGGAGGATCCTTGTGGGACATTACTGAGTTTTGTACAAAGTTCCACTCATTTCCTTCTAATTTTGGAGAAAAGGGCTTGAGGTCGAAGAAAGCGGTCTTTTCTATTCAACTTTTGGAATACACAAACTTCAAAATGTAGACTAAAATTTTAAAGGATAGGGGGTTGTATTTTCGCCACGGTTTATTATTTGAGAAAAAGACAAAAGACGTTGTAACCACATACACCACTAAAAATTTTCCTGATGGAGAGGAAATGGAGGTCCTATTTGGTGTCTATTCACCAGATCTAACCTAATTAGATTTTCAAACAAATTACAAGAAATAATTAAGCTTATCTGCAACAAAATGGGCAAAACTCGTTCAATGGTTTTGCACTTATTCCCATTTTAAAATTTTTCATATTTTTGCCAATATTTTCAAAACTACAGATTCAGTCGACATGAAATTCAGATTCAAAAATAGAATAGAAATAGGGAATGCTCGTGCAAAAGTTCGTGAAGATCCTATAATCAGAAGCGTCTCAGCGTGGTCAATGATGTAGCAGAAAGAGGTGTTGCTTTAATAGAGGAGTACAACAAATGTCTTGCTAAAAATGAAGAACAATTGCAATATTTATTGCAAGTTGTTAAAAATCACCGACAAAAATTTCCCGATTGTAACAAAAAGACTTTAGTTTAATTTTGAAATAATCGATATGTAAGGGATATAAAATAAAAAGTTGTATTGCAATTGAAAAATTACTGAAAAATGGCTCTTATTAATTTACATTTCCCGAGAGTCAAGAGCAAATAGGACACATTATTTTTTCAGGCAACGAGTTCATTACGCATGCCTGGAACGAAACAAAAAATGTTTGCTTATTTATATTTTAATTTTAATTGACAGTTTATATTCGTTGGTTTTTCTTAATTCCGTTTGATATTGTATGATGAATTTTGACGTCTATTAAATATGAGCAGTGCTTATAAAGACATTAATTTAATTCTTAAAGTTTCTTCAAAGAATTTTTTGAAATTAAAATTGTAGAAGACAACAGATTAAATCTGTTTTGATTTTCAAATTTTGAAAGGGTAAGAATTTTCTTTGTAAATTTGAATTAACTTTTAAGCTTCTTTTCCCAAGCGCTAAATAATTTAACACTTCATTATCAGAGTACATTTATTATATAGGCTAATGTGATGGCTCAGGAGATACATGCTCTCAAATAACATGGTGTTCCTCCAGTGTGTAGTCCTCTTCAATCCTCCATCAGATCTGCTGGCCAGTTCTTTTTCAGTCTTCTGCCATCTTTTGGATCTATTAATGGTTAGATAGAAGTATTCTTGTGGTGGTGTAATTTTTAATGGTGATTTATACTTTTTTCTTTGACAATGTTCTTCACATATGGCAGGTCTTCGTGTAAGGTCTGATTATTAACATACCATGGAGCATTTGTTTTCATACATCTTGAACTGGCTTCTTTGTATGATAGCCATGTTTGACTTGCTTGTGCTGCCCCACAATTTGGTCTGATGACAGTTTTGTATATTAAAATTTTGATAACATGAATGGAGTATGCGGTTGGCACTAGGTGAAACATTATAACAATTTTAGTTCCTTTTTGTACTCCTTTGAACACGTGTCAGGCTTCTGAATAAATTGTGAAACATACAAACTGTGTGAATTATTTTAGATAAAATTAAAATTTTGTTCTCCAGCGATAAATTTGACCTTCTTCCCATTTTCCAATATAGATCTTTCTTCTCAAATAAATTTGTTTCCATTTTTTGCAAACATGCTTTTTCCAGATGAGTCTCCTGTCCAAATGCATTCCCAAGTATTTGGTAGATGTGGACTCTGGTATCTATACACTGTTATTGAAAACAGGTAGGCATTGATCTCTTCTCAGTGTGAAGTCCACTTTTGCAGACCTAGTCTCATTAATTTTGATTCTCCACTTTTGCAACCAGTTTTCAATTTCATTTAGATGATCTTGCAGGTGGCTAGATGCCAATGATGGATCCTTATGTCTGACAAGAATAGCTGTATCACCAGAAAATGTTCCCATGATGGTGTGTCTGTGGTTAGATCTGCTGTATAAAGGAGATAGAGAAATAAAACTAGCACACTATCGAGTGGTACTCCAGATGTTATCAGGTACTTTTCAGACACCTTGATATCCTGGTCTTCAGAAGTTGGAAATAGGGAGAAACTTTTTTATTTTGAACAGCAATCCTGGATGCCAGACCTTATTGAATGCCTAACAATGTCCAAGAATACAGATGGACAGTATACTCTTGTGTTCTAAGGCTTGGCTAATCTGATAAATTTTTCGATGGTTTTGCTGGATGGTAGAATGTTCTGTTCTGAATCCAAACTGGTGCAGTGATAGCCATTCCCCTGTGTTACAGTCTGAATTCAATTCGTACATCAAAAGCCTCTCCAGAATTTTTGAGATAACAGAAAGTAGGCTAACAGGACGATATGAATTGACCCTACTATGATCTCCTGCTTTGAGAATAAGGATTATCTCTGCAGATTTCAGCTGTTTTGGGCAATAATTCTGTTTTGAGGTGCATTGAAAATATGTCAACAGCACTACTTCTTTCTTTGGCATTTTCTAATCATTTTTTGTTTTACTCTGTCTATTCAGGCAGCTTTCCGTAGATTCAGAAGTTTTATTTTATTTAGAATTACTTTCATGTAGATTTGTTGATTGGTGTTGTATTGGCAGGAAGATCTAATAGCTCTTTCAATTTTGTCATCTTGAGCATCATTCTTGGGTGTGAGTACTTCAGCTAAGTGTTCAGCAAATGTTTGAGCTTTTTCTTCGTCAGTCCTTGCCCATTGAAGAGTTCGTCCATGTAAACTGTGTAAAGGAGTTGTATGCATTCTAGTTTTTTTTGTTTTTTATTGGTTTCCACGCTAAATTATCATATCTTATCAAACCTGAAACATAATTATTGAATGATGATTCTTTGTATTCTTTCATTTTAAATCTCAATTGATTAGTTAGCCTATTTAAAATGTTCTTATCAGAAGGAGAATGTGCCTGATGCCATATCATTTTAGCCTTTCTTTTCTGTGCTAGAAGTTTGTTCATTTCTTCTGGAATATTATGTTCTATTTTTTCCTCAAAAATAGATGAAGCTACTTTGGTGGAATTTTTAAGAATATCAACAAATTAAAATGCTTCATCTATTTTACCTGGGTTTTTTAAGACTAACATCTAGGTTTATATTCTCTTTGATTAAGCTTCTATATTTATTCCAGTCTGTTCTTCTGTTGTGCATTCTAGGAATCAGTTTTTTTGAACTACAAAACTGCTTATTGCAGCTATAATAGGCAAGTGATCCAAGGATAAATAATAGCTTGGAATAATATCCACATAGGTGGGAGAAACACCATTCATTATGAAAAATTCAACAAATCAGGAGTTTTATTTGGATCTGTAGGCCAATAAGTAGCTTTTCCAGTTGATAGGATAGAGAATAGTTATTTTCCTGGATGAGGTTCGCTAGTTCTCTACCTTTGGTTGTTGCTAGTTGTGATCCAAGTAGGTTATGTTTGCTATTGTAGTCACCACCTACAATAAATTTAAGTCCCAGGGATTGTAAACATTTTTTTAGTCTTCTTTTTTAAGATTATGCCGAGGTTGGCAGCAGACTGCAGCAACAATCAGGTCATATGGTAGCATTTGAATTTTTACAACTGTAGCTTGTATACGGTCATATTCATATTTTGGCAATTCTATGGTGTTTTTGGTGTTCTTAATAGTGATTGCATGGGCAGTATTATCTAGATTATTTGTGTACTATGTGGTAAAATTTACCATATCAAAGTAGGATCTCTGGGTGAAATGTGTTTCACTTATGAGGATGATGGAGGAAA
This sequence comes from Megalocaria dilatata, assembly GCA_034642435.1. NCBI lineage: Eukaryota > Metazoa > Arthropoda > Insecta > Coleoptera > Coccinellidae > Megalocaria > Megalocaria dilatata. Next base: position 102,056,649 of record CM067854.1, on the reverse strand, counting down.
TATTTGACTTAGTTTTTGTGGTTTAGAAGGCCATTGGCAATACACTCTGTAATTTTTATAAACTTATTATAGCTAGCATGTTTAATAACATGCTATTTTATGATACAATTCACATCGTTTATAATTTGCAACATCTTGACTGAAGTTTTGATCTTCATTAGACATCACATGACTGTTTAAAGGAATATCTGTGTAGTACATTAGGACATCCTATATAGCATTCTGATTCAAAGTCATCAGATTGTTGATTATAATATCGTGTTCATTAAAACCTGGCGTTGAAATCACGTTTTCTTTGATGCTCTCAGCGCTTTTCTCTTCATGTATCATCTGCACATGTTTTTTTTGGTTCAATTTTCTGATTCTTTATTAGAATTTCTGTTGGAATAAATATTTTTGCGAATATTTTTGTATACACAGAAAACTAGCTCGATCAATCCAATGCCTGCTTACTGTCGTATAAATGCAGAATTGAGTTGTACAATTTGAGCAGCAAATTATTAGTAATAGAAATTCTATTGTTAATTTGGGTAAAAGAGAACTGTTATGGCAGAGAAAGCAAATTATGAATCAAATGAATTTTAAAGATCACTAAGGTGCAGTTTCTTTCAAAATTTTAAAGCTCAAAAACATTCATTTCCCCAAAACAAATGTACTTCATGTTAAAAATTGAAATACATACAGCACTGTTTGGATAATTGAAATTATGGTAAGTTTCTACGGTGTAGTTAGAAGTTGAATTTGATACAACCTCTTCAAAGAAATAAAACTTTAGAGAAGTAGAATTTTTACGAACTTTTTACACAAACAATATATAGGACATATGGGATCTGGTATGTTATATATTTATGAAACTTTGAACAAATATCAGAAGTTATCCATTCATCCTTCAAGTTTTCAAGCTGGGCAGATCAAGGGTTGTATATGAAAAAATGTATTTCATGAAAATTCTAGAATGAAATAATTAAGTCGTCATTTATATATTGAGTTTTATTGTAAAAAAAATAAAAATAGTGGAAATTGAAAAAATCAATAAAAATAGACATAAATCACTTGTTTATATGTATTTTCAATAGAACTTCATGAACCTTTGTATAGAATCTGCAGCTTCTTTTATATTATAGTAGAAAAAAACACTTTTTTACTTACCTCTATAAGCTCATATATAACAGGTTGACCAGAATACTCCAAACATTTATTTCTCATTGCCGTATATAAATTATTGAAAACTGAATCATCAAGACCTCTTGGGTTTTTAAGTACAATTTCAGGTTCACAATCGGGATATAGTTCTGGTAATGTTATCTCTAGTGTTATACAAACATATTGTTTATCTGTATCATTACCAGTAGAAGGAAATATGGTCATTTTAATTCCTTCTGGTGTTCCCCTTTAAACGAACAGATCTTAGTTGAGAACTCATTGATTTAATGCTTTAAAACTACTCACTTTTCATCAAAATTTATCGAAATATCGTCCATGAAGATTGCCTCTAGGGCTTCAATTTCTTCCCTTACCCTGGAAATATAAAATTGAACAGTGATTATTGAAAAAATTCTGAAATGGAAACTGAGTATATTTTTAATACCTTTCAATATTTGCCGTCATAATTAGAATATTTTTTTTCTTATTCCAAACGTAAAATTTCTAGTGGGTGTCTATCAACAGGCAAGTCTTATTAATTTCATCTAATCACCATTAGTATCCACAGAAATTTACCAAAACAAAACCCAACCTATTTTACTTACTCTATTATTTATTCGATACTGCAGATCTATGTCAATGTCATTACTGATCATAGAGCACATAGACTTATGCCCATAGCCGTTTTGGATAATAGGTCTATGCTTATACCAGATATTCTACACTGGATTTTCCTAAATTGAAGGTACAAACGAAAAGGGGGTTCCTTGCATAATTTTAAGAAAAAATGGCCCATAAACATGGGACCGCAAACGTTTCGTTTTCGAGATACAGAATGTTAAAGTTTGAATTTTTTTCAAGTTTTTTACTGCATTCTGCATTCCACAAGATATTCAATAGAAATTTGGCATAGATATTACAATTAAGAGTTTATACCATGTGACATGCCAATTTTGATTGCAAATTTACAGGGTGATATTTTTTCTGGAACAATGACCTCTGTTTTACTCACGAAATTTTTTTTTGGTAAGCCACTGTTACTTTGAAAAATTGTAAAAAGAAGCTTTGTTGTTATACTGAACTTTATGGTCACTTGTAGTTTTTTCGTATCTGCTGACGATTTCGAGAAAAAAATTTGAAACGATTTTCTGGAAATCCTCAGAAAAAGCTAAATTGTCATAAGCATTCAGTTAGTAAGCTGTGGTGAATAAATTCATTTGTTAGTTTTGACATATCAAATTAAACTCCTGTGTTTTGAAAAGTAAAGGTGGTTGCAATTTAATATCAAAACGGGCCGAATTTCACGAATTCCGAAATGGCTGACATGCATTTCATGTATGGTCTTACCAATGGAAATTCAAGATAAGCTAAGCGTCTTTACATGAACCCAATAGAGTAATGCCTGGTCATCCAATGTTCTCTCATATTCACAGGCTTCTTTCAGTAACTGATCTTTTTTTACGAAAAATATTAATGCAGGCAGACCACCACGACTTGAAGAAGCAATTCTGAATGAAATAGAAGAACGTCCAGGAACCAGTACAAAAAAATTAGTGTTACTTTAAATACAAATTATTAAGTTGTTCGGCGAATCTTGCGGGATCCTTTGCTACATCCCTATCACATTCAAAGGGTGTAGGCGCTCCTGCCTGGAGATTTTCATCCCAGGATTATTTTTTGGCGGTATTGGTGGTACTAGAAAACAAACAATCCTCTGAAGAGATCCGTATCCTCTAAAGGATCATACGAGTCACAGAATCCCTCATAGATTATATAAATTCCACCATCAGGTCACTGTATTTACCCGCGTTATTTATGTGTAAGATATTCTATGTCACTGTAACTTGCTACGTAGACGATCGGTTGACGATCGGTGACAATAACAAAATGAGAACATGTCCTGATAGCATTCCCATTAGTATTTTGAAGCAGCCGAAAGGAAGGATCTTGGAAACAAACCTCCTGAGCAACTTACATACTCGAGAAAATTGTACTTACAACAGTCCTCCTTGATAACTTTTAATAAGTAAACTTCTTTTAAATGCTTCTGAATAATTACATGCTTTACATGTTTGAATACCACCTTAGTGTTAATGTGAAATTAGTGATTGCATGCTCGTTCATTGTACTTCCATTCATCGCTTTTCATTCTTTTACTTCAGTGTTATTTAATCCGACCAGAATGTTTTAACTAAAATCAATTGCCTTTGTAAATAAGTAAAGCGGCACGACCCTCACAAGTTATCTGTTTGTATTGTATACTTTCTCTCGGTGCCTGGTTGCTTTTTGCTGTATTTGTAAATAGTGGTTCTTTATCTACGTTATAATTGCTGTAAGGGATTTTTATTATATGTTCTTTCTAATTGTTCTTATTGTAACTTGCATTAACACGCCTAGGTGATGGAATACTGTTTCTATTTTATAATGTCCTAGTCAGTTTGTGTTACATATTTACCATATGCACGGGCCCGCTTACTTTGAGAGACTGTATTCCTTGTGGACCAGTTGCCTTCTTTAGGGTTAATAGCTGAGTAGTCCTGGTAGAGGACAACATATCGTATAGACAGTAAATAGCTCCGGATATTCAAAGCTACTGTGATAATGTGTACGTGATTGCTATATCATTGTTCCGAGGTATTGTGATATCCCCAGATAAGTTTGCGTGACCCTTCAGGTAGTGTTCGATTCGTTCTTCAGTAATATCTGAGCCTTCCTGGGCTTTGGTCACCCCGAGGAGGCCAGATTCAGTCCATTTGATAGGAACTTTTCCGGTCAATTCGAATTATGTTAGATTCCCTCTTCAAGGAGATCTCCTGAGCATACCACAGTTACCCTTACCTTACTGCCCATTTAATAACCCCTTGTAACGGTTAGGTTTGTAGCGTGCCCGCTCAGTACGTGGCGTGCCAGTTCCTCTCGAAGAATTTTACTCTGCTCTGTTGCAGCTTCCGATGTAGCATATGATGATGATTACGTCATCGGTAGTTATTTACTTTCCTAAACATCCTACACATATGGCAACCCTCACATTCTCTTTGCTTGAAAACTAAACGCATTTTCTGGGGTTTCCGCAAATAATTCATATGTTCAGACACTTGCTTAGAACCTAGCAGGGGAATTACCGCGCGCTATTCACTGGTCTAAATTTTCTCTGACAGTGTATTGTTTCGTTTGGATACTATAACGAGTAGACGTATTAAGTGGTGTAAGCATAGCAAAGCAAGTTAGCATTTGTGTTTCCGTTGATTCTATTAGCCAAAGTTTGATGTTTAAATAAGATGTCGCTTCAAGTAGACAAATCCAAGATATACCAAAAATCGTTTGAAAGTTTTAAGAAATCTCATATAAATACGAAAGTACAAAATGTACAGAAGTTGGTTAACGAAGTGTGGCCAAATTATAAATTACAAGCAAAGTCCGACAAGGAACTAGATATTATTGCATCTAAGAGAATTGAAGAAGAATTGCAAGCAGCGACTAAGAATAAATCCAATCTACTACATTTTTTCCAAGGTGAGTGACGAAATCATCTTAGGTACCTATGAGTACTAGAAATATCAGAAATAACAAAAACTTTCTCTTTACATTTTGTAAATAATTCATTGTATAGATTAATTATTTCTTATTATTGACTGCGTCAATTGGTCACAAAATAGAGAGTGTTAGTTTTCTGTATGCAATGGGTTCGATTCTCGGCTGTGGCATTTAAATAATCTTTAAATGCAGTTGTTAATAATGTATACTTTGTATTTACATAGTTTAATGAGAATTTTTTTAGCAGTACCCATAGAATGTTTTGATTTTTAGGCAACGACTACCTGTAAGCCTGCAGAAAAAAAACAAATTATATGTCTTCATTTCTTCAATACAGATCACACGTTCCCAGAATTGAACAACCTTGTTATCTTGCACTTGGAAGCGAAAGGGAAAAAACTTGACATCCTGGAATCCATAGAAATTAAAAAATATAAAAGGCACGTACCAATAATAAAACTACTACGAACAGACGGAACTTTGGAAAACCCCTCTCTTCGAAGCTCTGCCGAAGCCTACAATCAGCATATATAATAGTTGAGATCTAATTTGTTCATTCAGTTTGAAAATGTAGTAAACACTACGAAACTCGAGTCACTGTATATCAGTTATAATAAAAAGTGATAGAAAACAAAGTAATTCCTTATTTCATTCCATTAAAATGAACTATCACAAAGTAACGGACTACTCCATCCAACAAATTATACACCCAGCTTCAAATATTAAAAAACAGAAAGATGATTAAATAAAACCCGGTGTTGAATCACAACAACAATGCGAAAATAATGGAAATGCATATAAACAGGGAGCAAAACCTTTTCAGGAAGCTATGAAAATAAGATTGCTCTGCTCGAAAAAAATCTGAATGCTTTGTATTCTGCTAGGGATAATATGCCAAACCGTGCTGAAGTTGATAAACAGATCATTAAGTTGCGCGAGGAAATAAAAACAGCAAAACAGTCTTTAAACAGGAAGATTCAAAACGCAGTTGCCCAGAAGAAACACAGGGATGCTATGAAAAGAAAGTTAGAAGATATTTGTCATGAAAATCCAGAAGTAAAAGAAAGACTATCCCTGAGGGATTCAGTGGGACGTCCTAGCCTAGAAAACAATCAAACATCACTATTGAAAACAATTGCGGATATACTTCATTTGGGAGTGCGGCAGATGATAGAAGACGAATGGAATCTATTCGTAGCGCATAAACTCTTGATGAACTCACACAAGAATTACGTAAAATAGGATTTGACATTAGTCGCAGAGGGACATATCTTCGTTTGATTCCCAAAAAATCTTATTCTGCAGAGGGACAAAGACATGTATCCACAGTCCCTGTTAACCTCATTCGGGCTCAAACTGATCACCACAAAAGCCACTTAGATAGCAAATTCGCTGGATTATCAATCCATTATCTAGAGAACATAGCATCCATACTTGGACCAGATCAAGTATTTTTCATATCTCAAGATGATAAAGCTCGAGTCCCTATTGGCGTAACTGCGGCGAATAAGCAAGCACCTCTTCTAATGCACATGGAATATAGAATAAAATTGCCTGACCACGATTGGGTAATCGCTTAGCGACATAAATTAATACCATCCGTTTATGCTGGTATCAAAATCACTTCCAGTATTCTAGGACAACCCCAAGCCGTTGGATACTCTGGACCAACATATATCGCTATTCGAAGTGGAAAGTATAGTTCATCTACTGCTAATACTCATGCTCAGGATTTCGAGACGGTTCTCGAACTTGAAAAGTTTCGACCATTAGCTAAAACTGACCATGGATTAGTAAAATCAGTGGTAATCATGACGGTTGATGGAGGGCCAGATGAAAATCCGCGTTATCAAAAAGTCATAGGGTTTGCTATACAATACTTTAAGCGACATGATCTTGATGCATTGTTTTTAGCTACCAATGCTCCTGGAAAAAGTGCGTATAACAGAGTAGAGCGCAGAATGGCTCCTCTTAGTCTGGGAACTGGCTGGTTTAATATTGCCTCATGACCATTTTGGGTCTCATTTGGATGAACGTGGCGTTACAATTGATGAACATTTAGAAAGATCTAATTTAGAATTTGCAGGAAATGTGTTAGCTGAAGTATGGAGTTGAATGGAAATTGATGGCTATCATGTAACTGCAAAAAATATGTTGGGGAAGGTGAACAAGATCTTCCTGATTTTCCAGACATTAAATGGTGTTCAGAACATGTGCGTGAAAGCCAATACTTGCTTCAAATTGTGAAATGTAAAAATACAGAATGCTGTCGTCCAAGGAGTGGCCTATTTAGATTACTAGAAAACAGGTTTCTTCCACCACCTGTAAAAGTAAAACAAACAGTTGATGACTTGGTTTTGGATGAAGAAGGGCAATTTCTTAATCTTCCAGTCAATTTTCGGGTGCCACAAATTCTGCAATTAACACTAAACCAGCTTTCGAAAAATGTTTCAATTTCTTGTACAAAAAACCCTTTACTATTTCTGGACTAGGAAACACTATTAAATCAGATGATAATTTAAAAATCCCAATTTTATACGAGCTAGGAATTCATGAAAACATTCATTTGCATGTTATTGATTGGCATACAATATTTGACGCACTAATAGGAACTTCAGATTTACAAAAATTAGGAGTAAAATTGATTACCAAACACACACATTGGAAATCAATAAATTGAAAATTCCTTTTAATCTTGAAAATTCTACTGCCAAATTAAAACCAAGAAAGGTTATCGCAAATAAGTTTGTAACCATACCTGTAACTACTGAAAATGGAGATGTTATCTTACCAAAAATTAATTTGAATAAATTTTCAACCCCTGCATGCATAGCGCAAGCAATTAATGGTTTTTGTTCTATACCAATTGCTAAACCTATAGAAGACGATCTCGAAATAAATTTTTCTGAAAGAATACCCGAAAAATCTCTACATGAAAGTAAAATATCAAACCCTTCGTTTGAAAATAAGAAATTCAAAATCAAGGATCTCATCAGAACATCTCACATTGTTTCGTCCCCGATCAATAATACTACTCTGTCAAGAAAATACCGGGAATTTTGAATTAAAACAACATTTTTACATTTAATCGTCAAAATTTATTGGGTCGCCTTCAAAATAGGCTCCATTTGCTCCAATACATCTATGCCAACGGCACTTCCAATTATCGAAACATTTTTTATAGGCGCTTTCCGGAATGGACTTTAGCTCTCGCGCCGAATTTTGTTTTATGGCTTCAATCGACTCAAAAGGGGTGCCACGAAGGAACAATTTTAGTTTTGGGAAGAGGAAAAAGTCGCAGGGAGCCAAATCCGGCGAATACGGTGGTTGCTGAAGAACGTTTGTTGAGTTTTTGGCGAGAAAGTCAGTCACAATCGTAGCTCGGTGAGAAGGCGCGTTATCGTCATGCAAAATCCATGAGTTGTTCGCCCACAAATTTGGCCGCTTCTTACGGATACGCTCACGCAAACGTTTCATAACGCCTAGGTAATACTCCTTGTTTACCGTCTGACCCTCTGGAACGAATTCGTAGTGCACCACGCCACGGATATCGAAGAAAACAATGAGCATCACCTTCATTTTCGATCGGCTTTGGCGTGGTTTTTTCGGTTTTGGCTCATTTTTTGCCACCCATTCCGATGATTGCTGGCTTGTTTGCATATCGTACTCGTAGACCCAGGTCTCATCACCAGTTATAATGCGTTCCATGAATGTAGAATCGGAATTACAGCGATCCAGCATGTCTGAAGCAACCTGTTCGCGATGACGTTTTTGAAGAAAATTCAGGTCTTTCGGTACGAGTCGTGCGGCCACCTTTCTCATGCCCAAAATATCAATCAAAATCGTACGTGCGGACTCGTGGGATATCTTAAGATCATGTGCTATCTCCCTCAAGCTGGTACGACGGTTTTCCAGCACCCTTTCCTTAATTTTATCGACGTTATCTTCGATCGAAGCCGTCGATGTGCGACCACTTCACGACCGTCCTTGAAGGCTCTGTACCACTGATATGCACGAGTTTTCGATAGAGCATTATCACCAAAGGCCTTTTGCAACATTTTCAATGCATCGGCACACGAAAATTCATTTGCAACACAAAACTTTAAACAAATTCTTTGCTCAACGTAATCACCCATAGTAAAAATCGGCACGCACTCTGACATCGACTGACTTAATCAGCTGTTGCAAACACACTAGTTGACAGATCCCGCACAAGCTTGGCATAGTAATTAAGGACAGTGGTACCAACCTAGGAAAAAAAATTTTTTACCTGCCTCATTGCCCCGCCAGATTCAAATCGATAATTCCCGGTACTCTCTTGACAGAATGTATAATATAATTTGTATATATGCTCTTAATTTTATTTATTATTCCTAATTTAGTTTCAATATTGGCTATCCAAAAAAGTGCATAATTAATTCATATGTGGAATAAATTAAGTCTCGACTACGCGAACTCGAGTCTGTTCTATAGACCTTGCGGAATCAAGAAGAAGATCCTCTGATCTTCTTCCGTAATGTCAAAATAGCTATTCTGTGTTCCTAAGAGCAAGGGTCAGGCAACACCACCTAAACAACAAGGCCTATTCACTTCCAAATAAAAGCGGGTATGAGTCATCACATGTAGGGTTTTAAACGATGCAGGTACTCTATGGTCTATGCATCTTGGGTTTAATTACTTAACATCGTTACTCATATAGGATATTCACACGGAAAATATGCACGCTAGAATCCAAACTACGTTGAATGCACTGAAAAGAAGGTATTGGTTTGGCGCCGAGTACGCAGAGTGCAGGTGTCTCCCTTGCTGGAAAACACGTCCGATAGCGTTTGTACCACTAATAGGCAACTTACCAGAGCTGTTAGTAAGAGAAGCTCGACAATTTATTGACATCGGAATGGATTTAGCAGAGCCGTAACTTATCAAAATCGGAAGATTGAGAATAAAAACCTTTAAGTCATGGACATGCTTGTCTGTTTTACCACAAACGCTTTATATATAGAACTCTTATCAGAACTTTCGACAGATGCCTTTCTTGTCGGGTTTTGGCGATTCATTAGCAGACGCGGAATTCCTAAAAATGTTTATTCGGATTGCGGCACCAACTTTGTGGAAAGCAGCATAACATGAAAGAAATATTTTCTAAAGTAGCAGAAAAAGGGGCGGTAAAAAGGCATTTCAATCCGCCTGGGACACCTCATATGGGAGGAATTTGGGAAGCTAACATCAAATCCGTTAAAAATCATTCAAAAATAGTGATAGGTCTACAGATTCTCACATACGAGGAATTAAACACCACTCTGGTTCAAATAGAGGCTGTCCTGAACTCGCGTCCGCTAGCGCCGCTCTGTACGGATCCCATTGATTTGGCAGCCCTTACGTCCGCACATTTTCTCGTATCCGAACCATTGACTACGATTCCTGACCCAGTTAAAAGCGATATTCCGATAAATAGATTGTCGCGGTGGCAACTCCTTGTTCGTATCCGTAAAGACTTTTGGAAAAGATGGAGAAATGAGTATCCCCACACTTTAATTCAGAAAGCAAAATGGCACCTTCCGAATGTCTCAGAACCTTGCATTGGCGATATGGTGTTAAGCAAAACAGAAAACGAACCCCCGATCGAATGGTCTCTCGGAAGAATACTTGAACTTATTCGAGGCAATGTCGGCGTTGCCCCCGTAGCGCTTATCAAAACTGCTCTGCGAGGACGCTTAATTAAACTATGCCCTCTGCCGAAAGATTAGATAATTTAAGAAAATATCCTATTTTCTTCAATGGGGGTCTCCGTTCAAAAATAAAATATAATATGTATTATGCTCTTAATTTTAGTTTTATTATTCTTAATTTAGTTTCAATATTGGCTACCCAAAAAAAGTGCATAAATAATTCATATGTGCAATAAATTAAGTCTCGACTACGCAAACTCGAGTCTGTTCTATAGACCTTGAGGTATCAATAAGAAGATCAGAGGCGTAATGTCAAAACAGCTATTCTGTGTTCCCGAGACCAAGAGGCAAGTATCAATGAAGTAAAGGGCAACAGTAACCATCGAACAACCAAACGCGGCGGACAAGAACCAGTCGAGATTCGAGAGCGGAAGTAATACGCGTTCATCTACATAAATCTTCAACCAGGATAAGTCAGAATATTTCTCGTCATGTTGTAGTATTTTTGACCTTATAAAATCTCTTATTGCGTTTTTCATGTAAATTATCTCCATTCTTTAACAACCGGTGCGAACCGAATAAACTTACAGTCCGAGCTTGCTATACCGGGAACTAACCCGAGAACATTCACACATGAATTCAGAAGACGTAGCTTTATTAAACGAAAATTTAAACAAATAAAATCACTTTTTGAAGAAATAAAATCAAAAGAGACATTCATAATCATTGTACAAAATTAAATATTAAAATCAGAAATCCTACTCAACCACTTACCTACTTATGATTGAGAGAACAATTAGTTTTGCAATCAAAGAAATACTCAATTTAGAACTTCTAAAAGTTGATGAACTTCAGTCTATTGAAAAATATCTTCACGAATTTACCAACCTGAGGAATTATTACCAATTTATCAGGTTCATCCTTACAAAATGTTAGCATTTTGGAAAATGTCTGTCATTGGAACTGATCAAATAATCAGTATTCTTCTTAAAATTTCTATACTCAAAGAATATACTGCTAACTATTCCCGAGTATACCCAATCACCAGGACATTGCTATCATCCCACCAAGGAAGTACCGGATAACCATTAGGAGCCATGAATATAGGACCAATAAAAGCTGTCGTATCCTAGATAGTTCCATTGTACTGTGCCTCCAGCTACCCGACAAGGAAGTCAATACCAGAAGATTGCCAAATAATCCTAGTTGAGAACGATTTCAAAATCATCCAAGTCTTGAAAAATAAACAACTGCTCACCCTGTTTAAGAAAACCCAGATTGCATTAGATGACTGCTACGACACAATAACGCAAAACTCTGTCGAAGGAACAAATTTACCAGATTCTCATTGCAAAATCATCATTGAAAATTCAATATTCGATAATACCATTCCAATTTTCGAAATAAAAATCCAAAACATTTCAAAGATATCTCTATATTCAAAACAGAAAATTGTACTTCAGTTGAAACACCTTAAAGAGCCATACTCAATTCTACAAGAAGCCGAGAAACTTCAAAGCCAACCCATTTTTCTACACCCGATAACTCAGCTGACACACTACTACTCTGTCAAGAAAGTACCAGGAATTTTCAATTAAAACAACATTTTTACATTTAATCGTCAAAATTTATTGGGTCGCCTTCAAAATAGGCTCCATTTGCTCCAATACATCTATGCCAACGGCACTTCCAATTATCGAAACATTTTTTATAGGCGCTTTCCGGGATGGACTTTAGCTCTCGCGCCGAATTTTGTTTTATGGCTTCAATCGACTCAAAACGGGTGCCACGAAGGGGCAATTTTGGTTTTGGGAAGAGGAAAAAGTCGCAGGGAGCCAAATCCGGCGAATACGGTGGTTGCTGAAGCACGTTTGTTGAGTTTTTGGCGAGAAAGTCAGTCACAATCGTAGCTCGGTGAGAAGGCGCGGTCTTTGCTCAACGTAATCACCCATAGTAAAAATCGGCACGCACTCTGACATCGACTGACTTAATCAGCTGTTGCAAACACACTAGTTGACAGATCCCGCTCAAGCTTGGCATAGTAATTAAGGACAGTGGTACCAACCTAGGAAAAAAATTTTTTACCTGCCTCATTGCCCCGCCAGATTTAAATCGATAATTCCCGGTACTTTCTTGACAGAATGTATACTATAAGTGGAATTATGTTCTGTTGTATAATTATTGGAGTTTTCACTATCATGATAAACAGAACAATAATAAGAGACCTTTTGCATAAACGACGGAGAATAATCCACATCAACCTCGAGAAAAACCCATCAGGCCAACCCGGCGACAACGAAGACGTTGCCAACTTAGAGGGAAAGTGTTGGGGACTACCAGACACCGCCCACGATGCAGATTCACAACTGAGCGTTGCTTTACTTTTCTTCGGAATAAATAACGCTGATCTTTCCAAACTAGCTTTCCTTTTGAATTGTAAAATTAAATTCAGTTACGGTCAGTTTCATAAACAACATCAAAAGGCTCCTTTATGATAAAGTCCCTTTATGAAAAAGGATCCTTTAAATGGGAGCATCAGTTTCATAAACGCACATCGACCGTCCTTTACTTAAAGCTTCCTTTAATGCGCCGGTCATATGTTTCCGACTGTTGACTATCCTGAGAACTAGTGATTTTACGAATGTAGTTGGTGATATTCTGTAAAAATTGTGAGTTATGCGTTGGAACTTGTAAAAAAAAAAGAGAAGAAGCATAAATCGATCTTTGCATAAACATGGTTATGTGCAGAAGACATTATATTGAAATTTATATCATTATTACGTGCGAATTGTTATATTTTATTACGTGGGTTATATGAATGTATATTGAAGAAAAGTGCAAAAAAGTATTACTTTAAAACCTGAGGAGGAACTATGCCTCTTGGAATTGATTGAAAAAGAGAATTTTAATATTATTGGATAAAGTCTGGCAGAGAATAGAAACTGCTTTCAATACAACAGTTCTCCATTGGAGAAATAGGGACCATCTCAAATCCAAATATGACAATATAAAAATTAAAACTAGAAGGTGGTAGCTGCTCAACGCAGTCATATTAAAGGGACTGGTGGTAGGGCTCCATTGAAATTGAGGGAGCCAATTTCCAAACAGTTGAGACCAACTCTTACGAACCCACTTGCTGAAGCGAAAGAGATGTATTATAAAAAAACAGCTCTAGTAGAAGCTTAGATAGTGGCTATCAAGGAAGAGAATAGAAGAAAAGTAGAGGACCATTCAAAGCTTAAAATATTAGATTTGCAAATTATGGAGATGAAGAGCAAAGTAAATAATAATAATTAAATCTTTTTTATTTTGAATGCACTTTCTGGAAAAAGCGGTATTAAAATTTTATCAGCATTGCTACAGACTACGAAGTTCCCTCAAATTTGAATTAAAAACAGAAATTTCAATAACATATAAAATTTTTATTTCTTTATTATCACTTGAAACTTTTTCAGATGTTACCTAAAGTAAAACAATGAATCAGAAATACAAACATAGAAGCCTATCTAAATACATACCTTGTAAAATCTTATAAAAATTATATGAAATCTTGTCATGTTGAAGATACAAATTGAATATGAAGAATAGTTCCACAAATGACAAGCAAAGTTATTGTCAATTATCACACATATGTAAATTTTAAATTAGCAAAATGTTTATTAATAATAGACTCTCGCTTGACGATCTGCATTAACATTAGTTGAATTTGTTTGAAAGCCCTCTTCCTCCTGCAATCATTCATTTGGAAATATTTCGTTCATATCTACATATTGTGCAAAACAGCGGTAGCAACAATAATTGCCCTTATGGTCGTTAACTTAACACTCATTCCTTTAGAAAGTATAGGAAAATGACGTTTCCAAACTCCCTACTTTCTCTCCACCACATTTCTAGTTCGTATAATTGACTGCTTATATAAATTTTCAGCTGCAGTTATAGCTCCTGGTAACTTTGTCATAAGATAAGTCTGCAAACTATAACCACTATCACCAAGTAAAAAATACCGTCCAAATTTACCACTCTCAAATTGTCTCTTCAAGACACTCTTATTAAAGATGGTTTGATCAAATATTTCCAGTTCCATAGAATCTCAATGTCAAAAGTAGTTGGTTCATCGGTTCAATACAGCTGCCTTTGAAAATTGTCAATTTAATGATTTGGTATACATAAAATTATATCAACAAAATAATAAATCGAAATTTGTTTACCTTTTAAATGGGAAGTACAATTGATCTGCAATTTTTTGAAGCAAAGATTAAACAGTTGGTTTTGTCAGGCAAAAACGATAGACGAAATCTAGATCATCTAACGTGGAAAAATGTCTCTCACTCTCACTCTGTAAATTTTTGGTCTTCTCACAATTATTTCTTCATCATTTGAAGAAGTAGAACTAAAATCAGCATTCAACATTTGCTGCAACATATTTCGTAGTACGCTAAAATTAAACAAAATGGGTAAATGTGACAGAACAAGGTTATGTCCACTGTTTTCGTGTTTATCGAGCACCTGCGCAGTGTCGATCTTCTCGTTTAAGGATCTTTTTCCAGCCGTAAAGGGCCGATTTTCCCACTTTAAGGTAAAGGACGCTTTTAAGTTCCCTTTAACCTCAAAATTTGTTTATGAAACACGTTTTATCATTAAAGGAGACTTTTTGGGAAAAAGGAGGCTTTAATTTCGTTTATGAAACCGGCCGTTAGTTCTAATCTGAGCACTTAATTGTAAGCATAGTAGTCTCACGAAATATACGCCTTCAACCGAAGTGTTTATAATCCTTTATCTTTTCCAAGTTATGATTAATAAACCTAAAAAGAAAACTTCTTTTAAAAACGGACTTTTGAAGTCATGTTTCATAATTATTTGAATACCGAGTCACTCCAATATCCATGAAAATAACTGAGCTGATCAACTAGCTAAACAAGGTTCTGAAAGGTCGATGATCTCTAGGACTAACATCGCAACTACAAATGTACTATTTGAGACAAATAGAAATGTGAGTGTAGGTTACAAAGGTAAACGGTTCTGTCATGGATTTTATGAATAAAACCCTTTAAATCACTTATAATGACTCATTATTTAAAACTCGTACAATAGAAATCCATGAAACTTCAGAAAAAGTCTTACCCAAGCATATACTACTCTGTCAAGAAAGTACCGGGAATTTTCAATTAAAACAACATTTTTACATTTAATCGTCAAAATTTATTGGGTCGCCTTCAAAATAGGCTCCATTTGCTCCAATACATCTACGCCAACGGCACTTCCAATTACCGAAACATTTTTTATAGGCGCTTTCCGGGATGGACTTTAGCTCTCGCGCCGAATTTTGTTTTATGGCTTCAATCGACTCAAAACGGGTGCCACGAAGGGGCAATTTTAGTTTTGGGAAGAGGAAAAAGTCGCAGGGAGCCAAATCCGGCGAATACGGTGGTTGTTGAGTTTTGGGCGAGAAAGTCAGTCACAATCGTAGCTCGGTGGAACGAATTCGTAGTGCACCACGCCACGGATATCGAAGAAAACAATGAGCATCACCTTCATTTTCGAGCGGCTTTGGCGTGGTTTTTTCGGTCTCATTTTTTGCCACCCATTCCGATGATTGCTGGCTTGTTTGCATATCGTACTCGTAGACCCAGGTCTCATCACCAGTTATAATGCGTTCCATGAATGTAGAATCGGAATTACAGCGATCCAGCATGTCTGAAGCAACCTCTTCGCGATGACGTTTTTGAAGAAAATTCAGGTCTTTCGGTACGAGTCGTGCGGCCACCTTTCTCATGCCCAAAATATCAATCAAAATCGTACGTGCGGACTCGTGGGATATCTTAAGATCATGTGCTATCTCTCTCAAGCTGGTACGACGGTTTTCCAGCACCCTTTCCTTAATTTTATCGACGTTATCTTCGATCGAAGCCGTCGATGGGCGACCACTTCACGACCGTCCTTGAAGGCTCTGTACCACTGATATGCACGAGTTTTCGATAGAGCATTATCACCAAAGGCCTTTTGCAACATTTTCAATGCATCGGCACACGAAAATTCATTTGCAACACAAAACTTTAAACAAATTCTTTGCTCAACGTAATCACCCATAGTAAAAATCGGCACGCACTCTGACATCGACTGACTTAATCAGCTGTTGCAAACACACTAGTTGACAGATCCCGCTCAAGCTTGGCATAGTAATTAAGGACAGTGGTACCAACCTAGGAAAAAAAAATTTTACCTGCCTCATTGCCCCGCCAGATTTAAATCGATAATTCCCGGTACTTTCTTGACGGAATGTATAAGGTACCTTGGTTAGATATCCAATAATATTGAATAGTCTAAGTAAGATAGTTTTATGATGAAATTCTTAGGATTATGTTGGATATTCTTGAAAGATATTGGTTTTTATAAGATTGATCAGCAGAAACAAAATTTTGTCTATTCAAAATATTTGATTTATAGAATTTTGGTTAACAATTTTTATTTATTGGATTTTGTTATATCATTTGGATGTCTTATAATGAATGTTTATTTTATATGTCATTTGATAGAAGTGGTACTTATATGACATTATTTTTATTTAATTCCAGAAGTTATAATTATTAAATATAATTTTTTGAAATTAAATATGTAGAAGGCTAATATTAAAATATTGAAATAATCAAATCAGAAATCCTACTCAACCACTTACTCATGATTCAGAGAATAATTAGTTTTTCAATCAAAGAAATACGCAATTTAAAGCTTTTAAAAAGGTAATGAACTTCAGTCTATTGAAAAATATCTTCACGAAGTTTACAAACCACAGGAATTATCAACAATTTATCAAGTTCATTCTTACAAAATATAAATTTTCGAAAATGTCCGTCATTGTTTATTCTTGAAATAAACTTTATTATTATTATTATTGGAACTGATCAAATAATTAGTATCCTTCTTAAAATTCCTATACTCAAAGAATTTATTGCTAACTATTTCCGAGTATACCCAATCACCAAGATATTGCTATCATCCCACTAAGGAAGTACCGGTTAACCATTCAGAACCATAAATATTGGACCAATGAAGTCTGTCGTATCCTAGATAGTCCCATTGTACCAACTACCCGCCAAGGAAGTTTGTATCCTATCAACACCAGAAGATTGCCAAACAACCCTTGAGAACGATTTCAAAATCATCCATGTCTTGAAAGATAAACAACAGCTCATGATTGAAAATTTAATATTCGATAATACCATTCCAATTTTCGAAATAAAAATTCAAAACATTTCAAGGATATCTCTACATTCAAAACAGAAAATTGTACTTCAGTTGAAACATCTTAAAGAGCCAGACTCAATTCTACAAGAAGCCGAGAAACTTCAAAGCCAACATGGTACATACGAGTATTTTTCAGTGATTAAGTAGTAAATTAGATATAATTGCAGATCTCCAAATAAAAAAAGAGCGTACGTATTTTATTTTCTTTTTTTATTGTATTCGTTGTACAAGGCTTTTCCTTGAGTTTTTAGGTATTGTAAAAAATAAATATATTTTAAATCATAATATGAAGATATACAGAATATTTGTTTCTCATTATAGCAACTAGATTTTTCGAACACGCTGCATTAGGTGTTGATTTTTTTCCATCGAAAAACGTGTCAGATGTGTTCTTCATTTTGAAATATTAAGATTTTCTAAACAATATAAGTACCTAAGTCTGAATAGGTTCCTCAATGGGAACGAAACAATATTCTTTCAAGCTTTGACAGTTCATCTGAGGTTCTTTTCTATCTTGAATTACGTTGATTATTATAAATTCAAAAAAAGAAAATAATTTAATTTAATTATAATCTTTTGGAATTAAATATGTAGAAGGCTAATTTTTAAAATTTTTAAAATATTTATATAATTTTATATACCTTCTATCAAGAATTAACCTCTATTTATGTTATTTTATTCAGAAAAAATTTATTATCATGAATCCAATATTAACTTTAGTGAACAAGCTAAATCAAATCTAACTCACCAAAGTAATGTAAATTGGGCAAAATTAATCAATATTCAATTAATTTGAGGAAACACAGTGTCTTAGTCAGTAATTTTGAAAATGGGTATATAAGAAATATCCTCCAAGATGCTTTTAGCATGTCTAAAGTTGTAATGGCATAAAGCTGAAGAAATGTAATCAATTTCATAGGTAATTTGAAGTAATTTTTAAGTTAGAAGCATTGGAAGTTAAAACTTTGTAATCTTTTGATACTTGGAATAAGATCTTTTTCACGGATAAACAGTTTACATTGAATATTACAAAGATTTCAAGGACGGAAAAGGTGTGTGTGTGGGTATACTTTGTGGTAAACCAATAAGGTTTAGAATTCATGAAAGGACTGTAATGATACAGGGATTAATTCATTTGGCAAAAGCAAATTCAGCGCGAGGTTCAATTCCCCAGAATTAATTTGTTTATTCGAAATCTCCAGATCACTTAATGTTAAACTTAGGAATTCGCTTTCGAGGCACACCCGAACGGCGGCTTCTAAAGGAAATTATTTCACTCTGACCTATATATTATAATCACAAACTACAGATTAAAAAGTTCATAAGAGCTGATTGTACGAAACGTAAACAAATTCCTTCAGATGAGTTTAGGAACGGAAATTTCCAGAGAAAAACGCTGACGTCGAAATTAACACGTGTGGCTCGACAAAGAGCTGAAATTTTGAGAAGTGCTTAGTTGCAATTTTGAGCGGGTGAACGGATCTAAAAAATTTGGAAGGAGAAAACCTATGCGCACGAGGTATTGAGAGGGCCGAATTGGAGTTTGTTAGGGAGTCTTGACACGTCGGAAAAACTAGTGAGATCGTCGAAAAAAGATCGCGGTGCGAGGCTCGAATTGGTCTCAGAATTTAGCATTATTATAATTATATTGAGTGATATTAGTAATTTTTTTTGAAGTTTAAGAATTGAGTCAAAAGAATTAGAGAAATTTAATATAGTGCTGAGTTCCGGTACCAAGGAATTAGAGTACCGGTAGTCGTTCGTTATCGTTTATTGTTCCTGTAAAATAGGTCGTTTCTTGTAGAAAATCTCGTGTGCTCAGTTAATGTTTTGAATCTATGGTCTTGGAGTCTAGGGGTAAGAAGTATTTGAAAATTTTGGTATATTATTCAGGTTGAAATTGTCTAATTAAAGTAGAGTCAGAAATTAAGAAGTAGGCTGACATTTCTCTTCATAATTATTATGTTTGAGGAGTGTGAACATAATTAAGAATTATATAAATGATTCTTAGTGCTTGTAGGATCCGGATCGCCCTCTCCTTAATTATTCAGTGTGTCATTTTTATTTAAATTTTATTGAGTTTAGGATTAATAATGCTGTTGTATTTTGGCACACTTTATCATTATAATTCTTAAAATCCATAATTGAGTTTCATTATCATTTTCACAGAGAAAATTTTTTAACATCAAAGACCTTCCATTTTCGTATCCTTCCTAGGACCGCTCGACTAGGATTGGTTCGCACCCCATTCGTAAATAAGTCAATCTAGTAATATTTTCCTTCCAACAACCTCCCATAAAGAGGTGGCTTATTACATTTGGTGTCAGGTGTGAGGTCAATTTTTTTCTCTGTTTAGTGAATTTTTTTTGAGAGAATTAGGCGTATATGGTTGATATATTTTTGAAGGTGAATTTAATTTGATTTATTTACATTTTAATGTTACCTTTGGATTTTGTTGTGTATTATATGAAGCTGCCCGATCTAAATAGAAATATCTCAGCTAGTTCGTCTTTGCATTTTCGAATTTCAATAAAATAGTAGTGAAACTAAAGATAGTTCAGTTAGTCAGCTATAGACAAAAAAATTTTTGAATATTTTTTCATTCAACTTTCGATCTACATTCTGTCAAGGAAGTACCAGGAATTATCGATTTAAATCTGGCGGGGCAATGAGGCAGGTAAAATTTTTTTTTCCTAGGTTGGTATCACTGTCCTCAATTACTATGCCAAGCTTGAGCGGTATCTGTCAACTAGTGTGTTTGCAACAGCTGATTAAGTCAGTCGATGTCAGAGTGCGTGCCGATTTTTACTATGGGTGATTACGTTGAGCAAAGAATTTGTTTGAAGTTTTGTGTTGCAAATGAATTTTCGTGTGCCGATGCATTGAAAATATTGCAAAAGGCCTTTGGTGATAATGCTCTATCGAAAACTCGTGCATATCAGTGGTACAGAGCCCTCAAGGACGGTCGCGAAGTGGTCGCCCATCGACGGCTTCGATCGAAGATAACGTCGATAAAATTAAGGAAAGGGTGCTGG
The DNA here is from genome assembly GCA_034642435.1 of Megalocaria dilatata. Lineage (NCBI taxonomy): Eukaryota > Metazoa > Arthropoda > Insecta > Coleoptera > Coccinellidae > Megalocaria > Megalocaria dilatata. The sequence goes on along the minus strand of CM067854.1, from coordinate 102,036,026 downwards.
AAAACCGTCGTACCAGCTTGAGAGAGATAGCACATGATCTTAATATATCCCACGAGTCCGCACGTACGATTTTGATTGATATTTTGGGCATGAGAAAGGTGGCCGCACGACTCGTACCGAAAGACCTGAATTTTCTTCAAAAACGTCATCGCGAACAGGTTGCTTCTGACATGCTGGATCGCTGTAATTCCGATTCTACATTCATGGAACGCATTATAACTGGTGATGATACCTGGGTCTACGAGTACGATATGCAAACAAGCCAGCAATCATCGGAATGGGTGGCAAAAAATGAGCCGAAACCGAAAAAACCACGCCAAAGCCGCTCGAAAATGAAGGTGATGCTCATTGTTTTCTTCGATATCCGTGGCGTGGTGCACTACGAATTCGTTCCAGAGGGTCAGACGGTAAACAAGGAGTATTACCTAGGCGTTATGAAACGTTTGCGTGAGCGTATCCGTAAGAAGCGGCCAAATTTGTGGGCGAAGAACTCATGGATTTTGCATGACGATAACGCGCCTTCTCACCGAGCTACGATTGTGACTGACTTTCTCGCCAAAAACTCAACAAACGTGCTTCAGCAACCACCGTATTCGCCGGATTTGGCTCCCTGCGACTTTTTCCTCTTCCCAAAACTAAAATTGCCCCTTCGTGGCACCCGTTTTGAGTCGATTGAAACCATAAAACAAAATTCGGCGCGAGAGCTAAAGTCCATCCCGGAAAGCGCCTATAAAAAATGTTTCGATAATTGGAAGTGCCGTTGGCATAGATGTATTGGAGCAAATGGAGCCTATTTTGAAGGCGACCCAATAAATTTTGACGATTAAATGTAAAAATGTTGTTTTAATTGAAAATTCCCGGTACTTTCTTGACAGAGTAGTATGTGACAATTTGGTTATTCATGAATATATATTTTTTTTCTTCCCAGTTGATGAATCAGTAAACGGAAATCTAGTTTATTAGAGTTGGCGCGTTGACAGATTTATATTGTACGCGGTGTTAGATATAGGGATTTTAGGTATAAGGTCATAGCAGCTGTTCAGCAGTATATGAAAGGGTACTATTTGTGTGTTTCAATTGCTCGTTTATTATTTGGAAGAAATAGTCAGAGTTATAAGTTAATATGTCCACCACAGCTTCCACATTGACTAACATGAATACCATTAACAATGCAGGTTTCAGTAGCAACGCAGTAGTAGGGGAAATCCCGTGGTAAATTCTTTCGCGGCAGGTATTCCGATGTATTCATTAGGTATGATCGCTAGTACGGTAAATAATTTCATTGGAAAAGATAGCGCTAGGTATTTTGACAAGTTAGAGTTGAGAGCAAAATTAGATGGATGGTCGGAAGAGGATACATTGAAATTATTAAAATTTAAATTAGTTGGAGAAGCATATGATAATTTCAAATCAGAACCGCAGCTAGAGAAATGGACGTATTCCGAATTAAAAACTAAGTTGCTATCGAAATCCATACCATTTAGGCTACCTGGAGAAAATCAATTTAATTTGAGTGGATGTTATCAAAGTCCGGATGAAGATGTTTCATCTTTTTGTACGCGATTGCGGACGATCGGAGTAAGATTATTAAAAGAGGATTTGGATGGGGTGATGCAGATGAAAAAGTTGGAATCAGAAAGAAAAACAATGATTAGATTATGAATCAGTTCAAAATCGGACTGCGGAAGGATTTGAAGCTCACAAGAATCTTTTTGTTGAGAGAAGATAAATTAGATTTGGAAAAAGCGGAAAAAATTGTAAGATTGCAGGAAACTACTATGATGATGGCGCAAGGAAGACCAGACATTAGAATAGCGGCGATAGAACCGGACAATCACTGTCACGATTCCGGTAAATACGGCCATTTAATGAAGGATTGTCAAAGCAGGTGGAATTCGAGACCTGAGTGGACACCAAGTAAAATGGAATGTTTTTCGTGTGTTAAGTTGGGCCATATTGCACGAAACTGCAGGGGAAGGAGGTCAGGGACCTCGAGAGGAGATACGTACCGTCTCCGCAATCAGAGAGTTTATGAAGCGAGAAATTGCTCGGGAAGGAGCGTATGAACTGCAAATAAAAAACGAGGAACCGAGCAAGAGTTAGGATTCCGTGAAAATACATCAGATCAGAGAGCTATGGGAAATAGGCAGGCCGGATTTACAGGAGGAACAAGATTTGGAAGAGAAGGACGAAACACGGGCTTAGCTGTGCAGCGAGAAGAGTTAAACTATTCTTTAAACGACAATGGTCAAAATCCTGCTGTCGGGATGGAGGCCGCTCAACAGTAAGACGGCAGAAGTATGATATAATCAAGGACGTATACATAGGGCAACAAAGAATATGATTGTAGTTCCGGAATTTAAAGTAATAGGAATAAAAGAAGCACCGCACTTAATCAGGATGAGGGTTAATGAGGTGATATGTAATTGTTTAGTAGATACCGGCGCGGCGGTGACATTAATTACCAGGTGCCAAGGAGCGAAATGTTAGCACGGCTAAATTGGAAAAAAATGACGCAATTAGTCATTCAGCAGGAATAAATAGGAAGCCGAGTGAACGTAAATTTGAGAATAAATTAACACAAACGGACGATCGTATTAAACGATCACATAACGAGGAAGTAATTAGCGTAAAAGAGGTCCGAAATCATGTGGAAAACGGAGAAATTGAAGGAAAAAGGACTATGCAGAAGTCGAAGATCACAGGAGAAAAATCGGGATATACAAACACAATACGGGATAACGTCAAAAGTAAACAAAACACTGAAGGGCCAAGGTCGAGGAACCTCTCGTTAAACCAAACACAAGAATGCCAGCAAGTCAAACATGATCCGATACATACGGTACGGGAGAATCCACAGCATAACTGGAAGACATATGTGATCTCAGAAAGAAAAGTTAAGATTCCGGCACGTACGGAAGCGTTAATACAGGTGAAATTGAAATCGGAAATAGAAAGAAAATTTATAGTATGCGAGGTGAACGAGCTTATAAATGGTCAGGCACTGGTTGTCTGTGTAGTGGAAAATGCTGATGTGATTTGGATGCGTGTAACTAATATTTCTGAGGGGGAAGTAATTTTACTAAAGGGGCAGAATGTGACAAAAGCCGTGTCCCAAAAGGTATACGAGAATAGGGAAAGAACAAAAGCGGCGAAAGTAAGGAAAGTTAATGAGAAAACCAGTGATCTTAACTTTAGTCCGGGAGATCGGGTCTACCTGAGGAAAATAACAGCGGAAAAGGGGGCATCGAAAAAATTAATAAAACCATCGGTGGGACCTTATTTTTGGATTTTGGAAATGCTTGGTCCGCTGTAAAATCAGAAAATATGGAGGTAAATATGAACAAATAGTTCATGTAAATAGGTTGAAGAGGTACAAATCGAGGATACAAGAGAATATTCCAGAGGACGAGAGATAAAATTCAAAGATACTCTTTGACGACCGCGATTCAGAACCGGAAAGCGACGCGGAGGAGAAAGAGCTGCCGCATCCCTAAATAATTCCACAGTGGATAGGAGTCGCCGACGGCACATCGAGTGCAGAGTCGCAAATTAGCGAGGATGAGGAACCGAAAGATGACGAAATTGAGAAAGAAGAGATAGAATCAGAGGAAAATTTAAGAAGGTAATTTCGGATTAGACGACCCCCAGATCGATTAGGCAGATGAACTTATTATTGAACAGCAAGTCTACGGGTAGCAGCGGGAACGTCTAAGACAGTCCTGCCAGGAGAAATGAATCAACTCCTGCCCATATGTAGATTCCAGGGGCTCACTGACCCGGAGAGCTTGAAAAAATCCACGGATAGCAGCGGGAATGTCTAAGACAGTCCTGCCAAGAGAAATGAATCAACTCCTACCCATATGTAGATTCCAGGGGCTCACTGACCCGAAGAGCCTGAAGAAAGTCCACGGGTAGCAGCGGGAACGTTTAAGGCAGTCCTGCCAGGAGAAGTGAATCAACTCCTGCCCATATGTAGATTCCAGGTGCTCACTGACCCGAAGAGCCGTCACCAGAACAGAGTCCCTATCCTAGGACATGGACAATAGTAGTTAGTAAACATGTTTAACCTACTAGTTTAACCTACCCATATAACATGTGCATGAGAATAATATCTTACTCGGTTAGCCTATCATAACGACAGGCAGAAATGCTATTAACAATTCCTAGAGAACCCTAAGAATGCAGGGATGTGAATAAAAAAAAAGGCGATTTCTTCATACTCCAAATTATCTTTCGATGTTACGGGTATTAAGGATACGATAGATTTTGGCCAAATAAATATTAGACTCTTCTGTCAGAGAATCGGTCTTGGCTAGTACGCAAGTAACTTTCCGTGAAAAAGAGGAACGAAGTAAGAGGATGAAAAAATAAATTGTAAGATGATGTTTCATTGTTGGTATAGCATTATGGTCGCTGAGATAGTGCATAGGCGAGCACAATGTTGAGGTTAAAATAAATTATGTTATTGTTAATTGGGAGTCCATGAATTTTTACTCAAAGTTTTATTTCTGCTAAAAAGATAAAAATCCGTTTAGAAATCATCGTATATTTGAACAAAGGAAATTAAGTCACAAAATTTTCCTGATTGTAGGAAGAGGGTAAGAAACCCGGAAAATAGAGTAGGGGGACACGAATGCGAGCCCCAAAGATTTAGCGTTGTGGTCGTTAATGGGCGAGCACAACGTATTGCACGATGCAGTCAATAGGATCAATAAATTTTATAATGATGTAAATTTTAAGTGAGAACCTTTCTTTTTTTGTTGTTTTTTTGTACAATGTAACTTCAAGTTGATGAGTAATTTAATAGGTAAAGTAAGGACAGGACAGCACTGAACACGTAGTCAATCATGATAGGAATATGTATTGTAACATTCCTGGTACTTGAAATCTTAGTTTCTCAGGTGGGCGTGATTATCGAGTGCGATTGTATGGACAAACACACAGAATTTACGGCGGTATCAATACGGGATGTTGTGGAGTGTACGGACATAAAAAGTGCGTACGTAAATGAAACGAACAATATCAAGGTTATACACAGAGACGAAAAATCAGTATTCAATACGTGTGCAGATTTTGTATGGAAGTAATTCGCTTAAGTACATACTGAGGTATATACAGTCAATCGTGGAAGCAAGGTATCGCCAATTTCATTGACAAATTAGGGTGGAGGAGTGCCGGACCATTAATCGGTATCAAACTCAAGAAATATTTAATGATCAAAGAATCAGTTTTGGCATAGAGAAAAAAGGCGTGGAAATTATAATCGCTAGATGTGTAGCCGTGTAGCTTGACTATAAGCATTTTTAACCAAGACAAGCGAAATAAATTAGCACACAACACCATGCTTCAGTTATGGGGATCATCTAAACCTGGAAAAAACGAGGTATTTGCCCTTTTCCTCATACTCTAGTGGACTGCCGTCTTTGGGACCTTTGGCAACCGGAACTGTTTCTTGTATCCTGGAAGCAGAATCAGTCAAATATTTGGGTGTGATCATCGATCGACATATGAGGTGGGACCTACAAATGAAAAATATAGTCAATAAATTAAGAGGTGTGCTATATAAAATAAAATATTTGAAGGATTACCTTCATTTGAAACACCTCAAACTGCTGTACTTTGCGTTGGTCCAGTCGCAGCTAACGTATGGAATTGTCGGCTGGGGAGGTGTTAGTGATGCTCACCTAGAGGAATTGAGCGTTGTTCAGAGGTGGTTTTTGCGAATAATTTATAATAAACCACTCACTTTTTCTAATGATATATTACATGAGGAGTCCGAAATACTCGATGTGAGACAACTATTCTGTTTGAGTATGCTGATGAATATAAAAAAAAAACATTATAAATTTTAAGCCCATTGTACACCTTCACAACACCAGAGCCAAAATGAGCTCCTTGACCATACCAAAATGTAAAAAATCTATAGGACAACGCCACTGTGAGTATCTTGCTCCAAAACTCATCAATCAGCTTTCTGCTAACATCTTAAAGATAAACAATGTCAGTTTATACAGAAAGAAATGTAAAAAATGGATTCTCTCCTACGGAAGGAAAGGACTACATGACTTCATTAACCGGAGGTAGGGGTGTAAGATGAATGGGAAAAAAAACAGAAGGAAAAAAAATATATTAGAATAGAATAGAAGAATAGAATAGAATATTTTATTGATCCTTTAAGACAACAAAGTGCATAGGACAGGTCAACTATAATAATAAACAATTAAACAGTGATAAGTGACGGACAATCGTCACAAAATTCTACAATGGAATAATAACATTTATTAGTTAACAACTCTTTTATTTTTTTTTGGAAGGATTTCAATTTGAGAGCCTTCAAAGTTTTAGGTAGGCAATTATATAGTTTTATACTCTGATACATGGGGGAATACTCAAATTTTTTTGTTCTATGCTTAGGTATAAGCAGAGTTTCTGTGTTCCTTGTACTGTATTCATGGTTGTCACATAATTTGGTCCAATTCAATAGATTTTCCTTAGCGTATACCAGACATTTCATTATATATACACAAGGTAGACATAGCAAATTATTTTTAATGAAAACTGGTCTACAAGATGTGCGAGAACCAAGATTAAATATCAAACGAATGATTCGTTTCTGAGCAATGAAAGCTCTGTTGAATTCTACACAGTTCCCCCAGAGTAGGATGTTATAAGAGAGTTGACTATATACGAGGCTGTAGTAGATCTGCATTAGTGAGGTGACAGGTAGCATGTCTTTAACTCTATTGATGGCATAATAAAAGCTATTGAGCTTTTTACAAAGAAAACTGATGTGAGTAGACCAGGTTAAATTCCTGTCAACATAGACTCCCAAGAATTTACATTCTTCGGCAGATATTAAATTGAAGTTGGAATAATTTAGTACATGATTCTCTACAGTGTTTTTCCTTATACCGAACTGAATGTAAACAGTTTTGTTGATATTAACAATAACTCTGTTGGACCGACACCAATTGACGAATTGGCCTACAATTTCTTCGCAAGCGTCGCGAAGCTCCTCACAACTCCGCGCCGAAACCACAACTGATGTATCATCGGCAAATAACACCAAAAGAAATTGTCCCAAGTGAATGGGCAAATCATTAATAAATAATAGAAAAAGTAATGGTCCCAGCACGGAGCCCTGGGGAACCCCACAACCTATTGGGAACCGAGTGGAATAAGCATCATCAATTTTAACTCGCATACTTCTCAGGTTAAGGTAACTTCGCAACCAGTCCAGAAAAACTCCTCTGAAACCCAAACTATAGCATTTACTCAAAATAAACTCGAAAGAAAGTGTATCGAACGCGCTGGAAAGATCGAAAAATAATCCAGCCACTTGTAAACCCTGATCAATGCCATGATACACCGAATCAACAAACTTGAGTGCAGCCGAAAGAGTAGAACGGCCACTTCTGAAGCCGTGCTGTGCGTTATTGAAAAGATTGTACTTATTCAGAAAATTTGACATCTTAGCGGACACAATTTTTTCAAATACTTTGGACAAAATACTCAAAATTGAAATTGGACGATAGTTCGCAATTTCTTCCGAGTTGCCACATTTGGGTACAGGAATCACAATAGATTCCCTTAGTATATTGGGAAATTTGCCCAACGACACCGACATGTTAATAAGATGGGCGAAATGCTCGCTTATCGGGTGAGCTGTAGTTTTCACGATTTTTGTGGAAATGAAATGGATTCCAATGCTTTTTTTGTTTTTCAAATTATTAATAGCATCCAAGACCTCAAATTTGGTGACAGGATAGAAGAAAAAAGTCCTTTCAGTAATTGGCGCCAAAGTGCAGGAAATAGACAAGTTATCACCATATCGCAATTTTAATTGATCTTTAGCTTTAGTTGAGAAATAATGGGCAAACACATCGACAAGTTCAGATGGTCTTTCGTACCGCACCCCTTCTACATTAACAGTCGGTATGTCATGAGATCGCTTTTTCGCGCATGTGAGTGAATTAACAATCCCCCACAGAGTTTTACCCTTATTATCCGAATTATCGATGGATGAACTATAATACATCAATTTGGAAGTTGTTATCAATGAGTTGTGTTGTGATTTGACATTCTTGTAATTCATTAGAGTAGATGATGAACGAATATTTGCATGAATCCAATATATTTTGTCCAAATTTTGTTTGCTCTGCTTTATTTCAGTTGTCATCCAATTTTTATGAGTATCTTCTACCGAAACAGTCTTTACAGGACAGCATAGATCAAGATAATACAAAATTTCATTCGTGAATTCTGTAAAGCATAGATCAACATCATTAACAGAGTATAGTGCGTCAAAATTACTTTTAGACATGCCGGTAACCATTTTGTTAAGGTTGGTCTGACTGATATTTCTAATAGATTTATATGTTCTAAGAGCAGGCGTATGATGTAATTTAAGTTTAAGAAATATGGCTCTATGATCACAAATATGGGGCTCAAAAACATCAACAACATAATCATGGAGGCCTGAACTACATACAATATAGTCCACTTCAGAAATAGAAGTGACCCCATTTATATTTGTATAAACTCTTGTTGGAACTTGGGACGTTTTTTTGAGATCAAAGCAATCCAGCAAATCATGCAAAAGTTTAGTCCGGGTGCAGTCCGGCTCTAAAGAATCAATATTTAAATCACCACATAGGAAAATATAATCAACCTTTGTTAGACATGATTGCAGGGCGCTAAAAATTCATTCAAAGAATATATCAATGTCACCAGAGCTGGGTCTATACACACTTAAAACACCGAGCCTTTTATCTGTCATTGTAACTACTACGGCACATATTTCTACGTGCATCTCAACGGAAAATCCGCAGAGTTTAAGCTTCTTCACCTTAAGATTATTTTTGGTATAGATCATAGATCCTCCATGTTCCCTCGAGGGGCGGCAAAAATAATCGATTAGTGTGTATCCCGGCAACACCATAGATTCGACAGTGTCCATGCTGCACCAATGCTCCGCGACACTCACAACATCGGGTTTCTTTTCTTCCAGTAAAAGTTCTAAGTTATTAAGCTTGTTTGATATGCACTGAACGTTCAGCTGAAGTATACTAAAAGGAATAACTTGTAAAGCACTACTTGTGAAGGATCTCAGTCCACCCGAGGTCGTTGGATTTTTCGCCGATCGAAAAAATGATGAACACTCACACCGTTTGGCCAGTTAGAGCCATCGAGTGCCCTGTCATATTCCGAGTCTGGAATCAGAACTTTAAATGACGAATAATGCTTTGGATAACGCGATTCCAACTTTTCACAGACGACATCAGAGAAATTTTGTTTTAAAAATGTCATATAATTTTCTTCACTTGTATCCGGTTTCAGGTTCGACACATGTAAAGCTCTTAATTTACCCAGTCCCACAACAGAGGTAGAACCTGAAAAGCTACCAACAACAAGTGCTTTCCTTTCTCTTCGAATGGGTTTGCGATTCACAACTCGCCATTCCGTATTTTCCGGACCGGAAGGAACACCATTGTTACTATTTGGTCCCTCTATTTCATTCGAAAGCGCTACATCTTGAATTACGTTCGCACCAGCGTCTTTAGATACACCCTGTGTATTAGATTTGGCGTTAGAGGTAGCAAGAGCGTATGTTGAAGAACGCACAACCGGGTTTACATCGGTGGATGTTGACGAACGTTCATGACTCCCAGCTGCGCCGCACCCCAACAATTTGTTTAGACAAATAAAAAATAATATTCAAAATATAATGAATTTTTAAATTGAAAAAAAAATAGAAAAAAAAAAATAAATGAAAAAAAAAATTTTAAAAAAAATAACAAAAAAAAAAACCTTTTTAGTTTGTAGGTGAATTGGGTATTTCAGTTTGGTCCACTTTGTTCACTCATCATCGGGGGCAATTTTTTCTGGATGTGACACCACGTACAAGCGATGGCTAGCCGGAGCTTCTGTGGTATAGTCTATTTGTTCACATATATATGAATATGCATACTTCTCTGTTTCAACTTTTTGTAAATGGTTTTATGGTGAATAAATATTATTATTATTATTATTATTCTCTGACATCGGAGTGCTTATAAGTGGACTGATGGGATTTTACGTAATATCCCGAATGTTGAAATATGGATAACGCAGCTATAGGGCAGAATACACAAGAAGAAAGAGCTAGCGCGGGACATTATACCCATCTCTACCTCCCAAAACTCAATGGACAGAAGAAGATCGCGAGAATGTTACAACTTGTGAACTTTAAAACCCGTTAAGTGCCAATGTAAATTATTTGTCCCAGACGCTCAGTGACGTGAGAGGAAAAATGAAGAAACACTTGAATAGAAGAAACGTAGAGACCATTTAGTACGCGGTAATAAAGAGCGGACAGAACCCAAATCGGAAGTGTAACCTGAGAAGCTATAGACGTCAACTTCGTGACGCGGTCGCCCAGTGCATCTTCAATGACAACCTTGCTACTAAAATTTAAGGGATAGAATGTTATGAGTGAAGCTTCGATCTAAAATATTGTACGGGAGTAAAGATGTAAATTAGACTAGACACTCAGATTTAGTTCAGTAACATTATTAAAAAATTTGAAAATCAAAACAGATTTAATCTGTTGTCTTCTACAATTTTAATTTCAAAAAATTCTTTGAAGAAACTTTAAGAATTAAATTAATGTCTTTATAAGCACTGCTCATATTTAATAGACGTCAAAATTCATCATACAATATCAAACGGAATTAAGAAAAACCAACGAACATAAACTGTCAATTAAAATTAAAATAAGCAAACATTTTTTGTTTCGTTCCAGGCATGCGTAATGAACTCTTCAGACAAACTTACGAAGCCCTGTTTGTTACAAAATGTTACAAAATGTATTGTTTTCCGATCCCATATGAATGAAAAATAACTCTTTCTCAAAAATATAAAACATAATTTCAAGAACTTCTCAAAAACTAATTTATTTGAAATATTCAATATATTTAAATAAATTACTTCAAAAAATCTCAAAACATGTAGCACATTCTCAAGAAATAATTAAAGTTACGATAAGATCAGCTCAACTTTACATATAAAAAATAATAAAATCAATTAAACAATGTATAGAGTTACCCAGTGAATCTTAGGAATACACGGTCCTAAACAGAAAATAAAAGTGAACACCTTTATAAATCCAAGGTACTTATGTTCCGAGTTCACAGAAAATCATACAAAGCTCATAAGGCACTCGGCCCCAGTTAAAACCGTTCAACACTGTATAATGAATTTCTTTATTTAAAAAACCTAATATAATTATATATTATATATAAAATAAAATAAGAAGGAACGGTTTTACTTGATAGAAGGATTATTAATAATCCTTCTATCAAGTAAAAAACCGTTCCTTCTTATTTTATTAGTAACATTATTTATTATTAATTTTGGGGTCCGATTGAATATGAGAAAGAGTGAACATAACAGTTATTTGTTGGATATAGTTTAAAAACTGATTAATTGTTGATTATTTTATTTTGTTAGAAATAGGTTAGGAATATTTGACAAGTAGTGTACTTGTCTTTGTTCGATATTTGTTTTGGCTTAGTGAATAAGTTTGTCACATTGATCAAATAATTAGGCTCAATGCTATTGTAAGTATTGGAGAAGTTTTAATTTCGTATACCTGGGATATGAAGATCCCATAAAATTTGAATGTTTATTTTCTTTTCTTTGGCGAAACTTGAGTTATGAGATTGTATAATTTTATTGTTTTTGATGTATTTCATAGAAAAGTTTCAGCAGGGTATAGCCGAAACTATTTCAAAGGAGAGAGTAATATGGTAAACCAACAAGGTTTAGATGCTGCAATGATACAGGGATTATTTCATTTGGCAAAAACAAATTCAGCGCGAGTTTCAATTCTCCAAAATTAATTTGTTTATTCTAAATCTCCAGACCACTTAATGTCAAACATAGGAATTCGCTTTCGAGGCACGCCCGAACGGCGGCTTTTAAAGGAAATTATTTTACTCTGACCTATATATTATAATAACAAACTACACATTAAAAAGTGCATAAGAGCTAATTGTACGAAACGTAAACATATTCCCTCAGATGAGTGCAGGAACGGAAATTCCAAAGAAACACGTCGAAATTAACACGTGTGGCTCGACAAAGAACTGAAATTTTGAGAAGTGTTTAGTGGCAATTTTGAACGGGTGAACGGATCAAAAAAATTTGGAAGGAGAAAACCGACGCGTACGAGGTATTGAGAGGGCCGAATTGGAGTTTGTTAGGGAATCTTGACACGTCGGAAAAACTAGTATATAGTATATAGTAAGATCGTGGAGAAAAGATCGCGGTGCGAGGCTCGAATTGATCTCAGAATTTAGCATTATTATAATTATATTGAGTGATATTAGTAATTTTTTTTGAAGTTTAAGAATTGAGTCAGAATAATTAGAGAAATTTAATATAGTGCCGGGACTTAATAAGTTCCGGGACCAATGAATTAAAGAGTGCCGGTAGTCGTTCGTTATCGTTTATTGTTTCTGTAAAACAGATCGTTTCTTGTAGAAAATCGCGTGTGCTCAGTTTTCATTTTGAATCTATGGTCTTGGAGTCTAGGGGTAAGAAGTATGAAAATTTTGGTATATTATTCAGGTTGAAATTGGCTAATTAAAGTAGAGTCATGAATTAAGAAGTAGGTTGACATTTCTCTTCATGATTATTATGTATGAGCAGTGTTAACATAATTAAGAATTATATAAATGATTCTTAGTGCTTGAGGGTTCCGGATCGCCCTCTCCTTAATTATTCAGTGTGTCATTTTTATTTAAATTTTATTGAGTTTAGGATTAATAATGCTTCTTAAAATCCATAATTGAGTTTCATTACCATTTTCATTATCACAAAGAAAATTTATTAACATCAAAGACCTTTCATTTTCGCGAAGGCCGTAGCCTTCCTAGGACCGCTCGACTAGGAGTGGTTCGCAGCCCATTCATAAATAAGTCAATCTAGTAATATTTTCCATCCAACAACCTCCCATAAAAGGTGGCTTATTACAACTTTGCCACTAGGGAGGAAGCAAACTCATTTGTCATGTCTAATAACTTTGATAAGAGTGATTACGATATTTAAATTCCGGCAGCAATGGTCAAAATTATGGGTGTAGGGGATTAAACCAAATTTCAATTTCTTGGTGTTAACTATATATCTTTTTTTAGTGGACTGTATTTATTTAAAGGACGAAATTTGGACTAAACCTCCACACAATTAATAAGTATCAAATAACCAAGACTTGAGAAAAAATGCTGGGGATGGAAAATAAGTGAAACAAGAAAAGAAAGATGTGAAGGAAAGGGACTCACCTGGTTTCACTGTCTTCTGGGTTTTACACTACATGGGCAATGGTGATATTTGAGAATTCGGCAACTGAATTGTCTTCTTCTACTTAAAACTAACACTTAACTTAAACCTAAATACTAAAGTTTCTTGTACAGAACTTGAAAGTCTTTTGTGGATTTTCGATGAATATCGTGCGAATTTTCCGCGTGAGAAAGCGATGAGCCGTTAAAAATTGTGTGTTCTTCTCGAGATGCGAAGACCAAGTGTGATAAGAAGGTGGAGGGGTGAGGAACAGAAGGAATCCAGAAGAGATGGAAATATTGCCGCAAATTCTCTCAAGTCCTTATCTCGATATTCGAAATCAAACAATGGGCATTATAACCGATATTCATAATGATATCACCGAGGATGATATCCTTTCGTATACGTCATCTGCTACGAAAATTATTAAATTTAAGAAGTTGAAGAAACGGTATAATTCAAATAGAGAATTTACATACAGAGATACCATAGCCTGTGTTCTTACATTCCAGGGCAGGATTTTGTCCTCATTTGTTTCACTGTTTCATACTTATCTACATTGAGGTTACTCTGTACGTTTCAGTGTTTCTAGTGCTTAAGGTATGGGCATACAACCAAACTTTGTATGAAAAAAAAATGCCGAAGATGTGGAGATGGCCACGACAGGAGTGCTTGTGCATTAACCTCAGAATTTTGTGTTCACTGTCAGGGTGACCAGCGGTCAGTTGACCGTTTTTGTCCAGAATATGACATGCAAAGAAAGATAAGAGAAGGGATGGCATTCCTTCTAAATAACCTAGGAGACAACCCTATACACAGGTTTCTTCACAGAAGCCGTCATCGTTACAACCGCTTGCTAAGGACCCACAGTCCTCTGCAACTCAACAACCCAAATGGTCCCAAATCCACTTACGTAAATTTAAATAAATTCAAACGTAATAATCTCCACACGTCCTCTACACCAGTGGCTGCTCGTGAAGTTATAAAATGGTGAGGCACATCAGAAAAAAAACTTATTATTGTAATATATATATATATATATATATATATATATATATATATATATATTTTGAGTTTACAGACAAAGATCATCTAGTGAACTCTACTTTGCTTAATAATAATTATAATAATCATTATAAAAAATTTTATTAATTATAATTTGAATTATTGAATCCAAATCTAAATCATCATCATATTATGGCTATATTGACAAATTCGTTTTTATAATAATAATAATATCCATTATTTGATCAAATATTAAGAGATGTAGGTCATGCCAATAAATATCAATACTATAAAGAAACAAAATCTCTTTCATCCAAAAAATCACCAACACTGTAATAACTTTTTCTAACCAAAAACATTTTCAAATTTTTTTTTAATTGCAATAGGCATGCATTTAAAATTTTTAGGAAATTTATTGCAGATTGTGATTATAAAATATACAGCATTCTTTTGTATATAACTAAAATTAGTTTTTTCTCTACTAAGTTAACTTTTTCCTTTGGTATTGTATTAATGACTTAGCAGTAAATCTTTGAAATCATTGAAGTTATTGCTTACATACATTGCACATTCGTAAATAAACAGACTGTACAAAGTCAATATGTTATTACTAATAAATATAAATATTTCTACAATTCTCATTGTATTTCATTTTGAAGATAGTTCTCAAGCATCTCTTCTGCATTATGAATATTCTTTCAGCCTCAACAGAATTACCCCAGAAAATTATTCCGTATCTGAGTTTTGATTATACATAGGCATAATAAGCTGTCAAGACCGCCTCTTCACAAATTGTATTGGTCAATATCCTCAAAGCATAGCAATATCTTGCAATACCTTTAGACAGATGTTCAATTTGTGTTTTCTAACTCAAATCCCTATCGATATATATCCCCAAGCAAGGTAGCGCATTCTCTGTCCTGATTATTCTACCATAATATGTCAAGTTTATGGCACCTTGATTTTTTTCCCTAAGACAAGCAGTTTGTTTTATCGATGTTTGTTACTAATTCATTGCTTTTAAACAATTTATCAAGATTTTCCAAGTCACATTCAAGCTGATCTTTGCATTCAGTCACAGTCACCTTATTTCTTGTAAACCGTTTAATTCTCCCGACATCACACTAGCCCCATCGTATGTTGGAGCCACTTATTTTGAATGCAAGTTAAATTTTCCGAATCTGGCAGATAAAAATTGAAATAAATCTTCAGCAGAACGCCCAGAACTTACATCATAAAATCCCACGAATCGCTCAACAAGTTGATCATTTATTACATAACGGAAAATGACGAATAATTGTAAAGGACAGCTTATGTCATTTGTTTCATCAATAAAAAAACAAAGAGTTTGAAATTTCGTCCTCAATTTTTTTATTCACAACAAAAGCAACCGAATGGAGTAATGCATATTATATGGTTTAAGATGTACCAGAAAAAACTGATTTACTGTTAATATCATTTTCTGAAAAGGTTTTTGGATTAGTGTCAAATTTACTGACAAGAATAACCAATTCTTCGAAATTCTCGCGATTTAAAGATTCATTGGATTCATGGTGCCCTCTAAAGGGTAAGTCTTGCATACAGAGGTGCATCGTAATATCTATCAGACTTTTTAGTTATTGTCGATTTTCTTTGACTCTAGCATTAAAATTTTAAATTTCTATTTGACGCGCATTGTCTATTGCTCTGGCGATATTTTGTTTTTGTTACTTCATAAGGGTTAGCTTTTAATTCGATGAAATACGTTGAATACTTTTATTGCGTAGCAATAGACCCCGAGACAAAGTTTTCAATTCGCTATAACCACTTTTTGACCAAACTCTGTCCGAATTTGTATTAGTTGCTGCGAATAAAATGCACGGCCAACAAAATAATTTATTTAAAGTTATACTGCCATTAGGCCAGTCCTACTTTTCATAACATGTATTTTGAAACCCCCGTCACCCATAGTCACAAGACATTTACTTATATCTGGAATAGGTCGCTTCACTTCTTTAATTATGTATAATTTATCCTCATAGGAATGAATCGAAAAATGTTGCTGATTTATTAAAAAATTTACAAAATCACAAGTACTTCGAGTATTTTCATTTACCATGGAAATTTGAGACGACCCACTCGGTCCCGCTAAATCCATTTCGCCTTCTGGTAGTAATTAAGTCAATTAACAAAATGAAAAGTCTTTTCGAAAAAAGTTCACACAAAGACAAACTTACACGAGACAGTCCATACACAGCAAACGCTACCACCAAATCCCAACAAAGCGAAAACTAACCCGATTAACCCAAATAGTGCAGAATAATTGCAGTTCGCCCTTCGCCCTTCTCGAGGAGACTTATCTTTAGAAGCCGCCTTCAAAGGCGTAGGAATATTCTCGATTTATCGTCACGTCGATATAGATAACGCGCTAGACAAGGAAGCCCGTGAGGCATGCCTCGAACCGTTTACTTCTCAAAGAGAAAGTGATATGTATGAACCGTGAGATTGAGCATGGATATTATGGAACTGAGACCCACTTCCGTATAAAGTGAAATTGAGGATGAAATAGATTAATAAATTCTTCTATTAATACGTATAATTTCCAGAATATATTTTGTAAGACACTGCCTCAGCTGCTTCATAGGACAAGCCATCATTGCTCTACACCAGCACATACTCTAACTAAAAGGAACATCTCTAGACAGGCTTATGACAGGAAACTCATAAAAAGGCATCCTTTGAATATAGTCCAGGGTTTACAGATGGTATTCCACTCTCAAGGGGTACTAAACAGACTGCGACAACTAGTGGTACTGGAGCGGCATGTGGTCACAACAGACCATCATTTAAGTACACTTACACAGACGAAGGTGAAGTAGCTTCGATTAGTTCATTTACCTCAGAAAACGATATAATGTTTGAACAAATGGACCAATCAGGTGCAAACAAATTGTATGATGGAATTACTTTGAATGAAATATTCCTTTGCCTAAGATAGGTGAAGAGGATAAATTTTAACATTGAGGAGATCCGTATTCTCTAAGGATCATACGAGTGACAGAATCCCTCATAGATTATATAAATTACATCATTATATCACGGTATTTACCCGCGTTGTTTATGTGCCAAATATTCTGTGGCACTGTAACTTGACACATATGCGATCGTTGACAATAATTAAGAGAAAACCTTATGGCGTTTTCATTGTATTCTGAAGCGGTAGAGAGGAAGGTTCTTGGAAATAAACCTCCTGAGCGACTTTAAAACATACTCGGGATAAAAGTACTTATAAGAGTCCCTGTTGGTAACCGGAATGTTTTAACCAAAATGCATTTGCCTGGTATATATAGGCAATATTTAGGGTAAATCGCTAAGTACTCCTGGTAGAAGACGGCGTATCGTATAGAGACAGTATATAACTAAAGCGACGGCCCTCATAACTTATCTATTCGTATTGTATACTTTCTCCCAGTGCCTGATTGCTGTTTGTTGTATTTATTAATAGCGGTTCTTTATTTGTACTGTTCATGGTATTCGCAGAGCCTGATATGTATGTACTCTTGTGTGATCTCTCGGTTACCTAATACTTTGTTTGCTTTTATTTTAGCATTCATTAACACGCCCAAGTGATGGGCATTGGGCTTTTGAGAGATTGTTTTTCTTGTGAACCAGTAGCGTTCTTTAGGGTAAATCGCTAAGTACTCCTGGTAGAGGACGGCGTATCGTATAGAGACAGTAAATAGCTCCAGATATCCAACGCTACTGTGAGGATATGAGTGATTACTAGATCATTGTTGCAAGGTAATGTGATATCCTTAGGATTAGTTTGCGTGACCCTTCAGATAGTGTTCGGTTCGTTCTTTAGTAATATCTGAGCCTTCCTGCGCCTTGGCCTCCCCGAGGAGGCCAAATAGAGTCCATTTGTTACAAACGTTTCCGGTCGACTCGAATTATGTTAGATCTCCTCTTCAAGGAGATTTCTTGGGCATACCACGTTACCCACCTTACTGTCCATTCAAACTTACCCCTTGTAACCTATTTCTTTGTTTGTTCTTATTGCAACATTCATTAACACGTCTAGGTGATGGGGTACTATCTATTTTGTAATGTCCTAGTCAGTTTGTATTACATATTTGCCATATGCACGTGCCCGCTTACTTTGAGAGATTGTATTCATTGTGAACCAGTAGCGTTCTTTAGGGTAAATCGGTGAATAGTCCTGGTAGAGGACGACATATCGTAAAATGATAAGATGCGGTTTTTTACTTGATAGAAGAATAATAACAAACTTTGAATGTCAAAACAGATTGTTTTTGAGGATGTACTATATGAATGGTTTTTCAGGTAGATTTCTTCCGGAGACTTTATGTCGGCTAAGGAATAAATCAAATAATTCTGAACAAAAGAACGTACCCGGTAACATAAAAACTCTAAACAATTTTGGGGTACAGGATGAATTGAATCAGGCCATTTCAAACCAAAAAAAAACTAAGGCTGCTGCCATTGATAAAATTGAAGGTATTTATAAACAATAATGAATTATGTGGAATTTATGATTCGGGCTCAAATGCTAGTCTTCTGAATTCCAAAGTAGCAGAAAAGTTATGTCTACGCATTCAAGATAATAGAAACACATTCAAAACAGTCAGTGGCAGGGCAAAATTTTCAGGAAAATTAATTAGAAAAACGAGAATCAATAATATCAAAAAAGAAGTTGTACTTTTTGTAGTTAATGAAAAAAATTTCGAGTATGATATTCTACTCGGACTAGATTCTATTTCCAATTTTCAATTAAAACAAGATTTTGATTTGAATATTTATCAATGATTAGATATGAATGAATAGAGAAAGATCGATTGTGTCCATAATAATAATAATGATAACAATGATTACACCATTCAGTTTCAATGAAGGGATACCAACAGAACTTTCGAAGCAAAATTAGACCATTTGGAAACGAATCAGAGAAATAAAATTGTTGTAAAATTGAAATAAAAAAAGTTTTAATAAATAAATATGTCCATATTTTTGCAAAACACAAGTTTGATATTGGTCAGGTGCAAAATAATGAGACACATATAAAACTTTTAGAACACAAATTTATAGCAAAAAAACCATACAGATGCTCAATGGAGGATCAAAAAGAGATAGAATTCCAAATAGGAAGATTGTTGAAAGCGAATCTGATTGAGGAGTCCTCCTCACCTTTTGCATCACCAGTCACTTTAGCATATGAGAGAGATGAAGGGTCTAAAACCAGATTATGTGTCGAATTTCGTGAAGTCAATAAATTAATTGTTCCCGAACCACAGCCTTTCCCATTAATTGATGAAATCTTAGCCAAGATCCGAAATGCAAAATTCTTCACTACATTAGATGTAAATTCTGCCTTTTGGTCGATTCCTATTCATATCAAAGATAGATATAAGACTGCTTTTGTGACATAGAATGGTCATTGGCAATGGAAATGTTTACCTTTTGGACTTAAAACATCCCCGGCCATATTTCAACGTATATTGAATAATATTATCAGAAAATATAACCTGAATTTATTCTGCCTAAATTATATAGATGATATTCTAATATTTTCTTCAACATTTGACCAACATATAGAACATTTGGAGAGTCTCTTGAAAGCAATATGTAATGAAGGATTCAGACTTAAATTTATCAAGTGTAATTTTGCAGAATAAGAAGTTAAATATTTAGGACATATTGTAGGAAACAATACATTACGACCTATAAATGACAATTTAATTTCCATTAGGAATTTTTCTCCACCAGATACTCGGAAGAAGATAAGGCAATTTTTGGGTAAAGTTAATTTTTATCACAAATATATAAAAGATTCAGCTAGATTATTAGAACCGTTGCATAATTTACTGAGAAAAGATGTAAAATTCAATTGGTCATTGGCTTGTCAGGAAGCTTTTAATAAGGTTAAGTACATCCTTTGTTCTGAGCCAATTCTTGCAATTTTCGACCCAAGTGCCTATACTACTATATATACTGATGCCAGTATTCAAGGAGTAGGAGCTGTTCTTAAACAAAAACAGATTAATGTGAAATGAAACCCGTAGCGTATTTTTCCAAAAACCTAAATAAATATCAAAAGAACAAGAAAGCAATATTCCTAGAATGTCTGGCAATTAAAGAGGCAATTAAATTTTGGAAATATTGGCTAATAGGACATAAATTTATTGTTGTTACTGACCATAAGCCATTAGAAGGGAAAGAATTTCGTTTAAGTCCAGATGAAGAGCTGGGTGACATGAATTTTTTATCACAATTCGATTTTGAGATTAGATATGAACCAGGAAAAGGAAATGTAGAAGCAGATTGCCTTTCTAGAAACCCAGTTCTGGAAGAAACGGAGAATATGGATGAATGTATAAGAACAATTAATTTGCTGGAATTAAATGATATAAAAAACGAAAATTAAACTAGGGCATGGACGAAAATAGCCGATGAATGTATTGAAGAATACAATAGAATAGACCATTCTACAACTGGATATAGCCCAGAATATTTACTTTGTGGCAGAACTGATCCCATTGCTCCAGAAGAACTTATTGAAGAGAGAAATTTATCAAAAGATAAGGAAATAGCATATAAAAATTATTTACGCTATCATGAATACAATAAAAGACTGATCGACAAGAAAAGGAAACATTATGATTTTAAAATTGGAGACTATGTTTACGTTGAAAATAAAGCAGAATTGAATAGAAAAAAACTTCAGGAAATAAGAATAGGACCTTTTCAAATAGTGAAAAAAATTTCTAACACTATATATGAGATAGATATTGGAAATAAAAGAAAGGACAATAACTATTTTCATGTAACTAAGTTGCTCCCATTTGAACACGCAAACATGTAATGAGGGGTGCATACTTTGTGTGGGGGGATGTAAAAATAAAACTGTTATTTTTAGGGAAAATAATTTTGTAACTTCTATGTTCTATGTTCTATGATCTATGTTCTATGTCTAAGATTTTAACCTAAAAGTGTCACATGTCTATTTAGTTAGCTGTTAGAAATGTGAATCGAGAAACCCGAAGAAATAGCATTGTTTTTGATTTCTTCCAGGTTAGTAAGCTATTTTTTTTTATTTATTTCTTTATATTTCTTTGTATGTTATTATTTTATTTTGTGTATGTTATTCTGTTATATTTTGAACTAAAGAAAATAAAATCTTCCAAAATAATGACATCAAATCGTCTATTTCTTCGGTTATAAAAATAAGAATTGATTACATTCTTATAAATATTTAAACATATTGAATATTTCAAATAAATTAGTTTTGGAGAAGTTCTTAAAATTATGTTGTGTATTTTTGAAAAAGATTTAGTATTCATAAATATAAGACCAGAAACTGAACATGTTTTCAAATGTTTGTCAAGGGCAAAACATACGTACCACGTGCCTTTCTGGCGAGTTCAGGTGCGTATGTTTGGAACGAAACATTCGATATTACTTATTTTTAATTTTAAGTAATAATTTATTTTTTGGTTTTTTTTCCATTAGATATTGTATAGTGAATTTCGATTTTTATGCGTCTATTAAATTAAACAGCTTATTTAAGACATTACTTCAATTCTAAAAGATTTTTTTTTATTTCTTTAAATTAAAATTGTAGAAAACTAACAGATTAACTCTGATACTGAATTGTTTCAGCCGTTACTATTTGGTAGTTGATCATAATTAAAACAAATTGAAGAAATTACTATGTTTTACTACCAATAAAAATATATATTATACATTTTGTTGTGACTCCAGTTTCAGGAAATTAACTATCCCATCATCAGACAACTGAAGACCTAACAGTGGTACAGAGGTATTTAAACAAAAGTGATAAATATTTTGAATATTTCATTAGATTCTTGGTAACACCTAATAATGGTACAAAGGTTTACAAGCGGAACGTGATAAAAAATCGGGATGAAAAAGAGGGGCCTTCTAACAGATATCGGAATGTCGGCAATCGACAAAGAAGGTTGTTAAACAGATGGTACCCATTTAAATATCTCAAATAATTTTTGGGGTTACATAGCTCCGTACAGTCGTTTATTATTTTTACATTATTTTGTTGTATATCCCAAATATTTGGATTTACATAGCTCCATACATTCATTATTTTTTACATTATTTTTATTGTGAACGAATTTGAAAATTTCAATAATCAAGTTTCTTATTTTTTGGATCTACATGTGAAATTTTCTCAAGATTTTCTTTTGTCGAAAGGAATAACTGTTTTCTAAAGAATGAGAGGAAAAAGTTGAATTTTTGTTTACTTTTCATTAAATTCATTTTATGTTCGTTGAAAAACATTTTAAACATATGTTACTTTTTAGATATATAAAAATATAATAAATATTCAAAAAGTAACATCTGTTTAAAACCTTTTTCAACGAACATAAAATTGAAGCTCTCGGTGAATGCGGATGTTGCGAGGGAGCTTCCACTTCTTAGTTAGGGATACGGCGTTTCGTTTCCGAGCATGTGCATCTGAAACTCGTCAGACAGGCTTGATGCGCAGGCTTTGCCTGTTACGCCGGTGACCATGCGTCCGCTTGAAACGCTGACTTTCAAACGCATTGCCTTGCTCTATTTGAGCAAGGGGACGGTTAGTCACGATTCTTATGACTGGTCGGGTCCTCTATCGGTACGCCGGTCAAACTACGATAGAGCAAGGCAGGTTTCTGGACGGGGAGCGAAGAAGTTGTTCGCTACACACTCCTCCTCCAGTGAGCGTCGATATGGTCACGAAATAGGGCTTTGGATTCAGGCAAGGATACAGTCCGTCGCTGGGGTGGTCACGGTGCCATCTCCAGCGGTGATCTGTGGAACGACAGGAAAGGGCCATCTCGGAATTCTGGTTAGGGGGCAATTAGGGCCACCTAATGAATGGGCTGATTCGCTCTTAAAGCAAACCCTCCCAATCACGTCGGGGTCACCAATGAAGCTCTCGGATGAATGCGGATGTTGTGAGGGAGCTTCCACCTCTTAGTTAGGGAGACGGCGTTTCGTTTCCGAGCATGCGCATCTGAAACTCGTCAGACAGGCTGATGCGCAGGCTCTGCCTGTTACGCCGATGACTATGCGTCCGCTTGGAACGCTGACTTTCAAACGCATTGCCTTGCTCTATTTGAACCTAGCGGGGACGGTTAGTCACGATTTTATGACTGGTCGGGTCCTCTATCGGTACGCCGGTCAAACTACGATAGAGCAAGGCAGGTTTCTGGACGAGGAGCGAAGAAGTTGTTCGCTACAAAATGAATTTAATGAAAAGTAAACAAAAATTCAACTTTTTTCACTCATTCTTTAGAAAACAGTAATTCCTTTCGATAAAGGAAAATCTTAAGAAAATTTTACGTGTAGATCCAAAAGAAACTTGATTATTGAAATTTTCAATTTCGTTCACAATAAAAATAATGTAAAAAATAATGAATGAATTTATGGAGCTATGTAAATCCAAATATTTGAGATATACAACAAAATAATGTAAAAATAATAAACGACTGTACGGAGCTATGTAACCCCAACAATTATTTGAGATATTTAAATGGGTACCATCCGTTTAACAACCTTCTTTGTCGATTGCCGACATTCTGATATCTGTTAGAAGGCCCCCCTTTTTCAACCCGGTTTTTTATCACGTTCCGCTTGCAAACCTCTGTACCACTGTTAGGTCATCAGTTGTCTGATGATGGGATAGTTAATTTCCCGAAACTCGAGTCACAACAAAATGTGTAATATATATTTTTATTGGTAGTAAAACATAGTAATGTCTACATTTTTTTTTTTAGATTAAATTTGTTTTGATATTCAAAGTTTGACGACATATCGTATAGAGACAGTAAATAACTCCGGATATCCAACGCTATTGTGAGAATGTGTGAATGATAAATTGTAAATAGTGGTTCTTTATCTGCGTAATACTTGCTGATAGGGATTTTTATTATCTGTTCTTACTGATTGCGGTGCTGATATGTAACTGATGTGTATGTACTCTTGTGTGATCCCACTGTTACCTATTTCTTTGTTTGTTTTTATTGTAACGTTCATTAATACGTCTAGATGATGGGGTACTGTATCTATTTTATAATGTCCTAGTCAGTTTGTTTTACATATTTGTCATATGCACGTTCCGCTTACTTTGAGAGATTGTATTTCTTGGGAATCAGTAGCGTTCTTTAGGGTAAATCGCTGAGTAGTCCTGGTAGAGGACGACATATCGTATAGAGACAGTAAATAGCTGATTGCTAGATAATTGTTCCGAGGTATTGTGATATCCCCAGGGATAAGTTTGCATGACCCTTCAGGTAGTGTTCGGTTCGGTCTTCAGTAATATCTGAGGCTTCCTGGGCCTTTGTCACCCCGAGGAGGCTAGATATAGTCCATTTTGATAGTAACTTTTCCGGTTGTCTCGAATTATGTTAGATTCCCTCTTCAAGGAGATCCTCTGGGTATACCACAGTTACCTTTACTTTACTGCCCATTTAAACTTATCCCTTGTAACGGTTAGGTTCAGCACTGGTTACCGGAAGTGCAGTTGTCTAACCTTTTCCGCTGTATAAGAATGATATCCAATTCGATCAGGTTACCGACCTAATGATATGTAAAAATAAGTCATATGGACCCGTGGCGTTATTGGGCTCACTGTGGTGCTTTACGAACCACTGAGTAGAGTAGATTTAACAGCTGACTAATAAATATTTGTTTGCGTTCATTAAGGTTGTTGCTTTTCAAAATTACTATAATAATATAAATACACACATCGTCAAAAGTCTTGGTCCTTCTAGGTTTCTCAAGAAATAAACAATATATGTTCTGGAAATGAGATGAACATTTTCCTCTATTTCAACTGCAATATATTTGATAGAAAATCTTTGTTTGTTTGTCTTTGCTTTATGCAGGATGAGATAAAATAGGAAAAATGAGAAAAAATTTAAATTTATCGATTATTTATTTTTGATTAATTTTAGTTATTCCACAACTGAATCCTAATTCAATAGTCCATATTACCACCTCTTCTTTAAATCAACTATCCAATACGCCTAGGTATCCCACGAATCAAGTCATTAATGAAAATTTCAGGCATATCCACTCCATTCTTCCTGAAGGGCTAAACTCAATTCCTGAAAAGTGAAGAGTTGATATATCTAACTAAATTTCTATAATTATATACACAGAGGTCACAAATTTTATTTTTGATAAATAAATTATTCTGGCGTTACTGTGTTTTGAATATTTGAACCTCCCGTCACTGTTTCCTTGCTCTCGTTAGCTGTAATTTGGGTTGTCTACACAACCCCCGCCACTAGATGATCCCAATAAGAAGAGTTAACGTTCTATAGAGCACTCCGTATAATCCTAGATATCTTATAGTACTCCGTGTAATCCCGGATATTTTAGAGTACTCCGTATAGTACGGCATATACATAAATTTAATCTGTCTGAATATTTGAACTAAACTATCACTCAACATCTCAATAGTTTTATCTCTACGCACATCATGCACGTATTGTGTGAAAGATGTTGGCTTGCTTCGGTCATTATTTGTCTTTTGGTATTTACTCTTTTATGTGCTACAGTATGCTCATACTGCAGTGAAACATTCAATTGGTTCAATCTAACTACAATTTGTTGATTAATATTTCGACTGATAGGCCGGATGTGATAGCTCTTTCGGAAACCTTTTTAAGGATAAATGCTCTTCTGTGAATTTCTTGTTAGTTTATATACAATATATAAATTCAATATGACTCTTCCCCTGTCTATAGCTCCTCAGGAGAATCTCTTGATATGGCATCGGCCGTAGACCACACAAAATGGACTGTAGAAGTTTTAAAAACTTAGAAATGATGCTGAAAACGTTTTCAGAGAATTATTCGTTTCTGCCTCACAACTTGCAGAAGATGCATTACATACTGAACTTTCGTCAAGATAAACAACTCGTGCAAATCCTCAAACGAGAAGTATTGAACAATACTATAGAAAGACAGCTTTCCTTTCTTGTGTAGAAAAACTTATTCAAAATTTATCGGAATTTATTTCAAACGAGGATATCTTATCTAGTTTTCAGATGCTTCTACCAGGCTTTACTAAAAATTTGAAAATCTATCTCCGTATTTCGATGTTAATATGTCACTCTCTGCTCTTCGGTCCGAGTACGAAATTTGGTGTAAAGAACTTTCTACTAATATTATGATTCCTGGAACTGAGGGCGTAAAAGTTTTGGAGATTTGTAACGAAACCTACTTTCCTTTAATTAAACACCTTTTAACCGTATTGGCCACGTTGCCAGTAACAACGGCCAGTGTAAAACGAGAACTTTCTACAATGAAAAGAGTAAAAACTTCATCTCGTAGCGTAATGGAAGAAGAAAGGCTAAGTTTATTGGCCATGATTTCAACCAACTGGGAAATTAGTGTGAATCCAGATAAAGTAATCGACATCATGGCTGCAAAAAAAGTCTAGAAGATTGGTATTGTAACGAACATACAGTTTATATAGTAAAAATGTTACTATTTTTTGATATTTTTCATTTTGACTAAGCTTCCTCTTTAATACAAATGTTGTTTTTCTTATAATATTAATAGTTGAATTTTAAAAATATATTCGAAAAAATGTTGCAATGTTTCTTTTCGTGAGCCCCCTAAAACAAAATTCTGGCTACGTGCCTGATTTTAGTGTTTCTCGAAATGATAGAGGGAATGGCTATGGGAGTTTGGCCTTCTTAGTCAGAAGTTGTCTTCCTGCTAGGGTAAGGAGTGTTTATGGCTTGGATACGACGGGCAGTTTTCAGGTTTCGGTTTTGTCTAATGGCAAACTTAACCGTATTAATATATATTTATATATACATATAAGTCTCCGGACGTGAGATTGGATGTTACATTGTTGTTGCAATTGGCTTTTTTATTTCAGGAAAATACCTTGATATTTCTGGCAGCAATCTCAATGAAGAGCGGTGCAGGATTTCTTGGAGGCGGGTTATATGTTTCTGCTGAATGATGGCTCCCCCCATCATCTCCCAGGGCTATGTTTACATTTTCACCCGCGCGCGCAAGTCTACGAAGCCACCATAGACTCTTACTCCTGGCATTGACAGTGACAAGTAGGCATAAAATTCTCTAGGAGGTTCTTCCCACCTAATCTTCCTTTATAAAAATATGTGGATCTCTTCACCACCAACAGTATATATTATAACTAGTTTATTATAGTTATTAGTGATATTGACCTATCTCGTCCCTTACAGAGTACTCTAAGATATCCGGGAGTACTCTAAGATATCTGGGATTATACGGTGTACTCCAAAGAACGCTAACCTTTTTATCGTGATCACCTAATGGCGGGTGAATAGAACTTTACGTTGTGTAGTGAAGAGATCCAGATCCTCTAAGGATCATACGAGTCACAGAGTCCCTCATAGATTATTAAAATTCCACCATTATGTCACTGTATTTACCCGCGTTATTTCGGTGTCAAAATACTCTGTGGCTTGGTAACTTGACTCGTACGTGATTGGTGACAATAACAAAGGAGAACAATGTCCTTATAGCGTACCCATTGTATTTAAAAGCATTCAAGAGGAAGGTTCTTGGAAATAAACCTCCTGAGCAACTTAGTAACATACTCGAGATAATGGTACCCCTTGGTAACTCTTAGTAAGTAAACTTCTTTTAAATGCTTCTGATTAATTGCATATTAATTCATTTTATCTTACTTGTTGCATTTTATGTTTGATTTAATAATGTTTCCAGTTTGCTATTCTCAGTTTTGCATATTCCTCCATTTTTATCCTACTCGTTGCATTTTAGGTTTGATTCAATAATGTTTCCATTTTGCTATTCTCTGTTTTTGCACGTTCAAGCTTTTCAACCTTATTCATTGCATTTTGTTTGATTTAATTGTATTTTAGTTCTTTGTTCTTCCATTCATTACTTTTCCTTCTTGTATTTTTGCTTCACTGTTATTTAATCCGACCGGAATGTTTTAACTAAATTGCATTGCCTTTGTACATAACTAAAGCGACCCCCGCAAGTATTATATACTATATACAAGTATTGTATACTTTCTCTCGGTGCCTCCTTGCTTTTTGCTGTATTTGTAAATAGTGGTTCTTTATCTGCGTAATACTTGCTAATAGGGATTTGCATTATCTGTTCTTACTACTTGATATGTAACTGATTTGTATGTACTCTTGTGTGATCCCCCGGACACCCATTTCTTTCTTTGTTATTATTGTAACGTCCATTAACACGCCTAGGTGATGGGGTACTGTATCTATTTTATTATGTCCTAGTCAGTTCGTGTTACATATTTGTCATATGCATGTGACCGCTCACTTTGAGAGATTGTATTTCATGTGAACCAGTGGCGTTCCTTAGGGTAAATTGCTGGGTAGTCCTAGTAGAGGACAACATATGGTATAGAGAAAGTAAATACCTCCGGATATCCAACGCTACTGTGAGAATGTGTGAGTGATTGCTAGATAATTGTTCCGAGGTATTGTGATATCCCCAGGGATTAGTTTACGTGACCCTTCAGGTAGTGTTCGGTTCGTTCCTTTGATAGTAACTTTTCCCATCGACTCGAATTATGTTAGATTTCCTCTTCAAGGAGATCTCCTGGGCATACCACAATTACCCTTACCTTACTGTCCATTTAAACTTACCCCTTGTAATGGAATGTTCAGCACTGATTACCGGAAGTACAGTTGCAGGTGCGAATGCTGGCTGTATCCTCTTTTCCTGCATAACTTTAACCCTTTCTGCTGCATAAGAATGATATCTGATTTGAGCGAGTACCGACCTAACGATATGTAGTAATAAGTCATTTAGACTCGGGTCTCTATTGATTTCACTGGGACGCTTTGCGAACCACTGCGTAGAGTAGATTTAACCACAGGCTGATAAATGTGTTTCCATTTATTGAGGGTTGGTGCTTTTGAACATTATTAATAGAAATATATTATTCTGGTATCACTGTGTTTCGAATATTTAAACCTCCCGTTACTGTTTCCTTGCTCTCGTTAGGTGTAATTTGGGTTGCCTGCACAACGTAACGTCCTATTCGCCCGCCACTAGACGATCACGATAAAAAGGTTAGCGCTCTTTAGATTACTTCGTAAAATCCCGGATCTTTTAGAGTACTCCGTAATGCACGGTATAGCTCAGTAGATAACCCAAGTTACACTTGGACGAGAAAGGGGAATCAGTGACGGGAAGTTCAGAATGCAAGGATAAGTAAAAATACAATATTTGTTTGCGGAAGGCAGGGCCCCGCACCTAACTTGATGTATGAGAGCAAGGTTATACTTTAGGACAAAAAAAAGTCAGGGATGAAAAACCTTGACCTCTCTTCAGCTCCCATACATTCTTCAACCCTGTCCTTCCCTTCATTCATAAAATAAAGGTTCCAGAGATCGACAACCTTTCTAATATCCTTAAACATATTTAGTGTGCAAGAAAAGATAAATACAGCAATCAATTGAGTGAACACACAGATAACATGGCAATAGGAACATTTAACAAAGATCTTCGAGGTAGTTTAACAATAACCCTTTGGCCAGGAATTCCCCATTCACTCACCTATTATCTAATTAGATTTTTATAATCTGGGCGCATAATATCGTTGTTCAGAAATGTCTTGTTGCGACTTTGTGAAGACGCAGAGGTTGTGGTGTCTTTTATTTAACTAGCTATTCATTATAATATTTATATCTAATAATAGTTGTTCAGGAAGGCCTTGTTGCGGCCTTTTCTGAAGACACAGGGTTGTTGTGTCTGTATCTAATTGTGGATCCACATTTCATTCACTCTAAACACTCTGAATTCTCAAACAAAGTACCATTGTTAAACACCTCTTAGATCCGAATAAATGAAATAAAGATAAAAACGCTTACATGTATGAAATATGTTAAATGGTCAATTCAGATTAAAGTAAACAGGTCGCCCCTAGCTGTAGCATCAATACAGTAAAATCTACCAAGGGAAGAAGAATACATGATACAAACAACAGTCACGTTGACCTCAGATAATTCAATACAATACAATAACTTTACTTGTTAGGGCAGCTCAGTCGACTACCCTTCGTGTCTAACCTTCCTTTTTAATGAACAATGGACAATGGTGTTCATTTCTAACAAAGGGAAACTGTACTCTGAAGCTGACGTTCAGTCGCCGAGGTGTTATGTTTACATTTACACACGCGCGCAAGTCTACCAAGCGACTAGACTGTTACTATTGGCATCGACAGTGACAAGTAGGCATAGCTATGTAACCCTAAAAATTATTTGAGATATTTAAATGGGTACCATCTGTTTAACAACCTTCTTTGTCGATTGCCGACATTCCGATATCTGTCAGAAGGCCCCTCTTTTTTAACCCGGTTTTTTATCACGTTCCGATTGTAAACCTCTGTACCACTATAAGGTTGAGCTATCCCGTACATTACGGAGTACTCTAAAAGATCCGAGATTTTACGGAGTATTCTAAAAGATCTGGAATTATAAGAAGTAATCTAAAGAGCGCTAACCTTTTTATCGTGATCGTCTAGTGGCGGGCGAATAGAACGTTACGTTGTGCAGGCAACCCAAATTACACCTAACGAGAGCAAGGAAACAGTGACGGGAGGTTCAAATATTCGAAACACAGTAGTACCAGAATAATATATCTGTATTAATAATGTTCAAAAGCAACAACTCTCAATAAATGGAAACACATTTATCAGCCTGTGGTTAAATCTACTCTACGCAGTGGTTCGCAAAGCGCCCCAGTGAAACCAATAGTGCCCCGGGTCTAAATGACTTATTACTACATATCGTTAGGTCGGTACTCGCTCAAATCAGATTTCATTCTTATGCAGCAGAAAGGGTTAAAGTTATGCAGGAAAAGGGGATACAGCCAGCATTCGCACCTGCAACTGTACTTCCGGTAATCAGTGCTGAACATTCCATTACAAGGGGTAAGTTTAAATGGACAGTAAGGTAAGGGTAATTGTGGCATGCCCAGGAGATCTCCTTGAAGAGGGGGTCTAACATAATTCGAGTCGACCGGAAAAGTTACTATCAAAGGAACTATATCTGGCCTTCTCGGGGTGACAAAGCCCAGGAAGGCTCAGATATTACTGAAGAACGAACCGAACACTACCTAAAGGATCACGTAAACTAATCCCTGGGAATATCACAATACTTCGGAACAATTATCTAGCAATCACTCACACATTCTCACAGTAGCGTTGGGTATCCGGAGGTATTTACACTCTCTATACGATATGTTGTCCTCTACCAGGACTACCTAGCAATTTACCCTTACGAACGCCACTGGTTCACATGGAATACAATCTCTCAAAGTAAGCGGGCACATGCATATGACAAATATGTAACACGAACTGACTAGGACAAAATAAAATAGATACAGTACCCAATCACCTAGGCGTGTAAATGGACGTTACAATAAGAACAAACAAAGAAATAGATAACTGTGGGATCACACAAGAGTACATAAAAAACAGTTACAAATCAAGAACCGCAATTATTAAGAACAGATCATATAAAATCCCTATAAGCAAGTATAACGCAGATAAGGAACCACTAAATTTGAATATTAAAACAAATTGAAATATGTTTATCTTCTACAATTTTAATTTCAAAAAAATTTCTTATTCAAAAAACTTTTAGAAATAAATGTATGTCTAACAAGCACCGCTTACATTTAATGACGTAAATAATCAAAACTCAATATATAATGTCAAATGGAATAAATAACCCAACAGATATACGAAAGTAATTAAAATTAATAAATAAATATTTAAAGGAGACAAAATTTTGTTTCTGGTCTTACCTTTAAGAACACCAGTTGCCTTTTAAAAACATGAACACACTTGAAGGACTTCTCAAAGAATATAATTTATTTGAAATATTTAATATATTTAAATATTCGAATAAATTATTTCAAAAATCTCTGAAAAAATGTGCATTATATCTTCAAAAAACAAATATAATTCTAGACAATCCCGTCTTCAGTCCTCTTTTAATATTCCAAATATCAAAATCAAAAACATAACCTATATCACTCACGTGTTAAAAGATTTAAGCTTCGAAATACAGATCAACTATATAATTCAAGATTGATCTATGTTCTAACAAAATCAAAGAACAGTGTGAGTTATTTTAAGGTTTATTTCTTTGATTTTGTTACAACATAGATCAATCTTGAATTATATAGTTGATCTGTATTTCGAAGCTTAAGTCTTTTGACACGGGAGTGATATAGGTTATGTTTTTGATTTTGATATTTGAAATATTAAAAGAGGACTAAAGACGGGATTGTCTTGAATTATATTTGTTTTTTGAAGATATAGTGCACATTTTTTTAGAGATTTTTGAAATAATTTATTCGAATATTTAAATATATTAAATATTTCAAATAAATTATATTCTTTGAGAAGTCCTTTAAGTGTGTTCATGTTTTTAAAAGGCAACTGGTGTTCTTAAAGGTAAGACCAGAAACAAAATTTTGTCTCCTTTAAATATTTATTTATTAATTTTAATTACTTTCGTATATCTGTTGGGTTATTTATTCCATTTGACATTATATATTGAGTTTTGATTATATACGTCTATTAAATGTAAACGGTGCTTGTTAGACATAAATTTATTTCTAAAAGTTTTTTGAATAAAAAATTTTTTTGAAATTAAAATTGTAGAAGATAAACATATTTCAATTTGTTTTAATATTCAAATTTTGTTATATTTCTTCTATCAAGTGGAAGGCCTTTCTATTTCATTTTATTTATAATATATAATTATATTTTGGCTTCAATAAATCTAATTATAGAATGACAATGAATTTAAATAAACCTTAAAATAACTCACACTGTTCTTTGATTTTATTAGAACATAGATCAATCTTGAATTATATAGTTGATCTGTATTTCGAAGCTTATGTCTTTTAACACGTGAGTGATATAGGTTATGTTTTTGATTTTGATATTTGGAATATTAAAAGAGGACTGAAGACGGGATTGTCTAGAATTATATTTGTTTTTTGAAGATATAGTGCACATTTTTTTAGAGATTTTTGAAATAATTTATTCGAATATTTAAATATATTAAATATTTCAAATAAATTATATTCTTTGAGAAGTCCTTTAAGTGTGTTCATGTTTTTAAAAGGCAACTGGTGTTCTTAAAGGTAAGATCAGAAACAAAATTTTGTCTCCTTTAAATATTTATTTATTAATTTTACTTACTTTCGTATATCTGTTGGGTTATTTATTCCATTTGACATTATATTGAGTTTTGATTATATACGTCTATTAAATGTAAACGGTGCTTGTTAGACATAAATTTATTTCTAAAAGTTTTTTGAATAAAAAATTTTTTTTAAATCAAAATTGTAGAAGATAAACATATTTCAATTTGTTTTAATATTCAAATTTTGTTATATTTCTTCTATCAAGTGAAAGGCCTTTCTATTTCATTTTATTTATAATATATAATTATATTTTGGCTTCAATAAATCTAATTATAGAATGACAATGAATTTAAATAAACCTTAAAATAACTCACACTGTTCTTTGATTTTATTAGAACATAGATCAATCTTGAATTATATAGTTGATCTGTATTTCGAAGCTTAAGTTTTTTAACACGTGAGTGATATAGGTTATGTTTTTGATTTTGATATTTGGAATATTAAAAGAGGACTGAAGACGGGATTGTCTAAAATTATATATGTTTTTTGAAGATATAGTGCACATTTTTTTAGAGATTTTTGAAATAATTTATTCGAATATTTAAATATATTAAATATTTCAAATGAATTATATTCTTTGAGAAGTCCTTTAAGTGTGTTCATGTTTTTAAAAGACAACTGGTGTTCTTAAAGGTAAGACCAGAAACAAAATTTTGTCTCCTTTAAATATTTATTTATTAATTTTAATTACTTTCGTATATCTGTTGGGTTATTTATTCCATTTGACATTATATATTGAGTTTTGATTATATACGTCTATTAAATGTAAGCGGTGCTTGTTAGATATAAATTTATTTCTAAAAGTTTTTTGAATAAAAATTTTTTTTGAAATTAAAATTGTAGAAGATAAACATATTTCAACTTTGTTTTAATATTCAAATTTTGTTATATTTCTTCTATCAAGTAAAAGGCCTTTCTATTTTATTTTAAGGAACCACTATTTACAAATACAGCAAAAAGCACCCAGAGAAAGTATACAATACAAACAGATAACTTGTGAGGATCGTGCAGCTTTAGTTATACTACTCTGTCAGGAAAGTACCGGGAATTTTCAATTAAAACAACATTTTTACATTTAATCGTCAAAATTTATTGGGTCGCCTTCAAAATAGGCTCCATTTGCTCCAATACATCTATGCCAACGGCACTTCCAATTATCGAAACATTTTTATAGGCGCTTTCCGGGATGGACTTTAGCTCTGGCGCCGAATTTTGTTTTATGGCTTCAATCGACTCAAAACGGGTGCCACGAAGGGGCAATTTTAGTTTTGGGAAGAGGAAAAAGTCACAGGGAGTCAAATCCGGCGAATACGGTGGTTGCTGAAGCACGTTTGTTGAGTTTTTGGCGAGAAAGTCAGTCACAATCGTAGCTCGGTGAGAAGGCGCGTTATCGTCATGCAAAATCCATGAGTTGTTCGCCCACAAATTTGGCCGCTTCTTACGGATACGCTCACGCAAACGTTTCATAACGCCTAGGTAATACTCCTTGTTTACCGTCTGACCCTCTGGAACGAATTCGTAGTGCACCACGCCACGGATATCGAAGAAAACAATGAGCATCACCTTCATTTTCGAGCGGCTTTGGCGTGGTTTTTTCGGTTTCGGCTCATTTTTTGCCACCCATTCCAATGATTGCTGGCTTGTTTGCATAACGTACTCGTAGACCCAGGTCTCATCACCAGTTATAATGGGATCCATGAATGTAGAATCGGAATTACAGCTATCCAGCATGTCTGAAGCAACCTGTTCGCGATGACGTTTTTGAAGAAAATTCAGGTCTTTCGGTACGAATCGTGCGGCCACCTTTCTCATACCCAAAATATCAATCAAAATCGTACGTGCGGACTCGTGGGATATCTTAAGATCATGTGCTATCTCTCTCAAGCTGGTACGACGGTTTTCCAGCACCCTTTCCTTAATTTTATCGACGTTATCTTCGATCGAAGCCGTCGATGGGCGACCACTTCACGACCGTCCTTGTACCACTGATATGCACGAGTTTTCGATAGAGCATTATCATCAAAGGCCTTTTGCAACATTTTCAATGCATCGGCACACGAAAATTCATTTGCAACACAAAACTTTAAACAAATTCTTTGCTCAACGTAATCACCAATAGTAAAAATCGGCACGCACTCTGACATCGACTGACTTAATCAGCTGTTGCAAACACACTAGTTGACAGATCCCGCTCAAGCTTGGCATAGTAATTAAGGACAGTGATACCAACCTAGGAAAAAAAATATTTTACCTGCCTCATTGCCCCGCCAGATTTAAATCGATAATTCCCGGTACTTTCTTGACAGAATGTATACAAAGGCAATGCAATTTAGTTAAAACGTTCCGGTCGGATTAAATAACAGTGAAGCAAATATACAAAAAGGAAAAGCGAAGTACAATGAACGAGCGTGCAGTCATTAATTTCACATTAACACAAAGGTGGTATTCAAAAATGTAGAGCATGCAATTAATCAGAAGCATTTAAAAGAAATTTACTTACTAAGAGTTACAAGGGGGACTGTAATAAGTACTATTATCTCGAGTATGTTACTTAGTTGCTCAGGAGGTTTATTTTCCAGAAGCTTCCTCTCAAATGCTTTAAAATACAATGGGAACGCTATAAGGACATTGTTCTCCTTTGTTATTCTCACTAATCACTTACTTGTCAAGTTACCGCAACACAGAGTATTTTGACAAAGAAATAACGCGGGTAAATACAATGACATAATGGTGGAATTTAGATAATCTATGTGGGACTCTGTGACTCTTATGATCCTTAGAGGATTTGGATCTCTTCAAGGTGTTACCGAGATCCTGTTGAAATATTCAAAATATTTATCACTTTTGTTTAAATACCACTGTACCACTGTACACTTTTGTTTAAATACCACTGTACCACTGTTAGGTCTTCAGTTGTCTGATGATGGGATAGTTCATTTCCCGAAACTCGAGTCACAAGAAAATGTGTAATATATATTTTTTGGTGGTAAAACATAGTAATTTCTACAATTTGTTTTAATAAAATTCCCGCCTAACCTTTCTTTATATAAATATGTGGATCTCTTCAATATAAACTGCTCTATTATTTTATTCGATTGTTAAAATATACGTTGAAAACCTGGAGTTATAAGTTCCTTACAGATACCAGGCAGCCATTCGGTCCCGGGCTATTAATATTCATTTTGACTATTTATTGTTATAATGAGTAGCCGGGTCAAAAAAGAGAAAGAAGAAGAATAAAATTTCCAACATCTATAGAACAGTCTACTCATTAACCTGAAATTAATTTCAAATCTACCATTAATATATATATAATGGAGAAGAATGTAGATAAGACATAACTGACCTTTGTCACACAGTAATAGAAAAATCAGATATAACAGAAAAATTAAATCACTTCTGTCTGTATAAAAATAAAATAAAACGATCTAGGGGTTACCATCATGGTCAGAAATGAAGTCTCTTATTTACTATTAATATCTGATGTCTTAAGTATCATAACAATTTTAACATGTTTTATTCTGAAAGTTCCCCAAATTATTCGTATTTTAAAACTGAAAAGTGCATATGGCGTTAGTCTTATAAGTCTTCTGATGGAATTATCAAGGTAACTAGTTAAGATCTGTCAACAATTCGTCTGTATTTATAATGAATCCTGTTCCATATCTTTGTTAGATGTGCTAAAGCTGTCTATCAGTATATTCAATATAAAAATCCATAAACTTTTGTAGCTATACCATAATGATGTCGTATAACTTTAGAAACGGTTATGCCTTATTATCCTACATGGAATATCCAATCATTCTTGTACAAGAATTGATACTGATTGTATGTGTTATGTATTACAAAAAATGTTTAAATATTTACGGCTTACTTGGTTCTTTATGCTATTTTATTATTGCTATAGGATTATTATCTCTTGTTCCAAAAGGAATTCTTATGTTTCTTGTGGTAAGGGACTATCCTTTAATACATAACTGAAATTTCTTGAAACATTAATGTGTTGCAGCCACTCTGTACACCAGTTGGAGCATCATCTAAAGTTATACAATTGATAGAAATACTCAGAACAAAAAATTCAGAATCTGTTAGTCTCCTCACATGGTTTATATCAACATTCACCAATTTCAGTGAGTAATTTATCGCAAGAGTTTTTTTGTTTTGTCTTAACATATAACCTAGAAAATATGAAGGAGGAAGGGTTATTGCTAAGACAGCACACATAATGAACCTTATGAAAGATAAGTACAATTCCACGAAAGTTGCTCTCCCCAGAACGAAACTTGTCATAAAGATATGTCATTATTCACCTCTTTAAATATCTTTGAATGTTTCAAACTTTTTTAACAAAGAATTTAGTTATATGACATAAAGTTTCCTGGTAAGATATTATGTCACTATGCAGTTATAATTTACTACTACAAATACTAATCTCATTATCGATTCATTCACCTTATAAATCATATGTCCATAGTTGTTTTGCAACACTTTAGCATAGGGCTGTGATTATATTGGTATTATTCCTAATTGAATTTTTTTTTTCAGCTAGAATATTTACAATAAGTATAGATTCTGCAGATGCAGCTCTTTTATTAAATTTTTCCATAAATGTGTTTTTAAGTTCCTCAATAATGGTAGCAGCTTATATTTTCAAGCCTTCGATAATAAAAAAGGAACAATAATTTTGGGGGATAAGAAATGACATAATCCTCTAATTAATTACTGATGGGAATGAATATGGCAAGCTTCACAAATTGGATTTGAAGTCCATCTATTTAATAATTTATTCATTAACAATTATTAGTTTCTATTCTAGCATATTTCAGCTTGGAAAATTCTCATAGGTTTTTTAGCATCTGTAATACAGAAACAATTTCTTGACAAAGTAAATATGTAAAATCATTTCAATTGGACTTCTATGTATACTATAAACTTCTCTTGTCATTGTATTTAAAATTAGAACTAATATCAAATCAATAATTAATTGCTCAATTTGATTTCAAAATCCTCCATTTCGTCGAGATTAACCAAAAAATTTTGCGTATTCTTTATGAACTAATGATATAATAATTTTAATATTTTGTCCTTATCCATATTCATTCTAAAATTATTTGCAACCTTTTTTTCAATAATTTATGGATATGTTCAGATAGATTACTATTAATGTTTTTAAAGTACCTGATAGACATTGGTTTGCTGTAATCAAAGAGTGAAATAGTTTTCAGAAATTTTTATCGAATTTTGTCATATCTTTTCTTGTGTACTGAATTTTCAGAGAACATTTTGATTAAAGAATTTAAATACCATTCAGACTCAAAAACCAAAAAATTCTTTGGAATATTATCTGTTGACTCAGAAGTGGCTCCAAAAAGTTTCTCAAATTCAGACATGGACAAATATATCATTGCCAATATAATTCAAAATTATAATGTATCAGCAGATAAAGGTACTGTCGTTAATAGAGACTACAAAGTTACTAAATCAATACAAACCAAAAGCATAGGAAGCACTTTAGTATTCATTCGTGCATACAAAGGTAACACCATCATCACATTAACATAACAATTTCATATCAATAAAGCCATATCATTCGTAGAATCTAATAAATTCAAAATGATCAGCCATGGCCCAACAATAAGATTTCAAAACCAAATTGAAATACAGTAAAAGTAATTCAATTTTGATGAATCCCTAGACTTAAAAAATGTATTCTTTGATTTCATGACCCCTGTCGGATTAGTTTTGTTTGTTACAATTATAATATATTGTTGCAATCTTCTAAACAATTAAGCACTATTATAAAAAATGGTAAAAAGCACTGACAGGAAATCGAAAGCTTTTGCCTGCTTGTCGAAATGTCCATTTCTTCTGAAAATTTCATATCTATGAATTACTTTTAATGAAGCTACATATGATTAATAAAAACACAGAATTCTGTGTTCCGAAAGTATAAAAAACGCAATTTCCAAACGGTTCTCTTGAAAAACAGAAAATCTTATAAAATAATATGGTTAAAATGCACCAACCATCCTTCGATCTGAATCTGTACATATTGAGAAGAAACAGTAGAAAGATAATATACCAAACAAAAGTAATATACTTTTTGCCGAAATTATATAGAAAAAGAATTATCATAATTTGTCTTTACGGAATTATGCATGAGCATTTATTACGTTATTTCACATCTAAATACTAAATTTTAAGTTGATTGGATTTGTTTTTACTTTGCAAAATATTTGAAAAATATAATTTCGAATGAAAATAACTCGGGAACCATCAAGCCGATTCTGTCCATTTTTGAACATAACATATATCCAGACTTCAAATCTACCCTGGAAATTTCAAGTATCTAAGTCTTTTGGTTCGGAAATTAACATTTTTTACTTCCAGTCGTCCGCCCGGACGGCCGATACTCACGAAATTTGGCATAAATATTCGTATTTATTAGGTAAATATTGTTAATATATACCTAAATGCTAAATTTAATTTAAATCAAATCAGTAGTTTCGGAGCTGTTGAGAAAATAAGAAAATGTGAAATCATTAAATCGATTTTGCTCATTAACGAAGCCAAGATATTCAACCTTCAGCAGTTGAATTTTTTGTGTTATATATTTTTTGTTGCAAATACCTTGTAAAATTTTCATATAACACATGGTCGAAATGTTGATGGTTATTCTTCAATTTAACATTTCTTGATTTCACAATATATTTCGAGTGATTCCATAAAATCAATTATATTTCAGTTATCTTTGTAGCCTCATCAAATTTTATCACATATTTGGAAGCGGCATTAAATTTGCTATAAGATAAAAAATTCTGTGTGCCAAAAAATTCTTATTGCGGGCGTGGTTACGAGTTGAATATCACGATTCTGAAGTGAATAAAATCAGTCATATTTTTTCAATGGTTTTATCGATGAAAAATTATTAATTACTCTTTTCAGCAAAGAGTACCTCATTTACTGTGCTTTCGAATGACATATTAACTTTTGTGCTAGGTGCTTGTCCTCTGCCATAATATCATAGCTAAAAAGATAACAACGAAAGTTGAAATATTGCAAACCTAAATTAGCTCTATCTTGAAGCTCTTTATGATTGAATATCAAAGTAAACATTGAATTTGAAATGTGACAGTTTCTGTCGCTTAATAATTTTGGGTATTAGTACGTTTTCTTGAATCTAACGAATTAACTCAATTTATAATGGTATTCTAGAAAAAATCTAGAAAATCATGCCTGTGTTTTCAAGCATCGAATATCGTGATATGTTGTTAATTTATGGATTTGCGAATGGAAATGCTTGCGCAGCGATTCAATAGTACGGTTTGCGTTTTTCCAACAGACAACAACCAAACAGAGACATTTGTAACAGTGTTCAGGCGATTAGGTGAAACAGGCTCATTTGGTGGTTTCCGAATAAGGTGGTCGAAATAGTCAGCAAGGACAGCACGCACAAATAAGTTACATTCATATCATTTGAAAAAGGTGCAGGATTTGTTACCTGTAGATGCTGAGAGTATAATTAACATTTTGCACGTGGTACCTGAATAAATTAGGAGAGTGGGGGGCCGATAGGATATTATGGACTGATGGGGCCACTTTCACGAAATAAGGTATGATAAATTTGCTAAATAACCATGTATGGAAAAGAGAAAATCCTCATGCGACTATAGTTTCTCATTTCCAACATGAGTTAAGGGTCAACGTGTGGCTGGGAGTCATGAGAGGTGAACTTTTCGTACCAGTAATACTTCCCGATCGTCTCAACGCTGAAGAATTCATTACATTGATTCAAAGCAGCTTAAGAGACATATTGAATGAAATGACCGCCCAGCTCATAATAGCCGAAATGACTTAATGAATGGATATTTTGGGGTGCAATGGATTGGAAGGTATGGTCCAGAAACATGGCCGTCAACGAGCCCCGACCTTGCGCCTTTGGATTTTTATGTCTGGAACACCTTGAAAGAAAAAGTATATCAAATTCACGTTCAGAGTCGAGAGGATCTGATCGAAAGAATAAAATTGTGTTGTGCAGAAATGCGTCAGAAACGTTGTGAACTTCGCAGTGTTGTAGATTCAGTGCGAAAACGGTGTGTGAAATGTATAGAACAAGGCAGTTGACATTTCGAACAATTATTGTTATAAGGATTAGTAGCCTGTTTCTTTACATTTTTTCTGTTTAGCGTTCGTTGCAGAGTGAAAAACTCGTTGGAAATGATGGGTAAAGTGGATTAAAAGTAGAGTTTTTGAAAAATTTTAATTGACAATATATTAAAACATTTAAATAGTTATGTCTTTGTTCAATATTTTTGCCAACATTCTTTAACATTTTAGATGTTATATAATTACACGCTAACACCATTCTCTAGAAAAGATCTTCTAGAGATGTACTGTTTTAAACATGATACTCTGGTAGTGTCTGATAGTCTGGAGGTGTCAAATCAGGAGATCTTAGAGGCCATTTAATCGGACCTCTCCTTCCAGTCCAATTTTTGGGAAAATGATAATTCAGAATGTTACGTACTGGGACTGCATGGTGTAGCAGAACACCATCTTATTGGAAAAATAAGTTTTCTATCCAATCAAAATTTTCTACAATGAGTAGGTAGATGAGATCTCGGAGTAGAATGAAATAAGATTCACCTGTCACATTGTCAGGAAGGAAAAAGAGATCCATGATGCTATTTTCTGAAATTGCAGCCCAGTATCTGATGAACAATTTCGACATCTTGTTCCTTCAGAAACTTGACTACTTAATGCATTGCACCCATCATTTCCAATGAGTTTTTCACACCAAAACGAAAATTTTAGCATATCCATAAATAGAATTGCAAAACCTTCAAAATGATTTGTCACTTGATCCCTAATGCTATTTAAGATTCTTGAGAGGGGTTGCGACTCCACTTAGAGGGATCATACACCCAGGAATTTGCAATAAAATAATGTTCCCCTCCAAATAAAAATTGACCTATATCGCCATTTTTCTGAAAAACTCATTCTTATGGAAATATCCAGCTGGACTGTTTTATTTGATGCTCCCTGTATGAAGGAATAATGCAACTAATTAATTTCTTTTCCTGACAAATAACCAATGTTTATTTGCTATTTTGACAATATAAGCATCATTCTCTGTAATCTATTACTTATTTTATCTAGGTTTAAAAAAAAATTGGTTTAATGGTTTATGATTACTATGGATTTTTACAGGTTGTTCAAAAATGAAAATTTTCTAAGGCAAGACAAATAGCTAATAACTCTTCCTCAATTTGAGCATATCGTCTCTCTACCTTTGATAATGTTCTGCAACTCCTGATAGTAAACTTGTGTCCACTCAAGTTTTACATCTTTTTTACTAAAGTTTCTCAAATTAGCTGTTAAAGCTAAAAGAATTGGTATAAATTTTGAAAAGACTAACAGGATTTGAAATTCTCAAATTGTGTTGTGGATCATCAATGGTATGTATTGCTTCTACGTTATCATCATCAGGTTTTTACACCTGATGAAAGATATGCGACAAATTTAACTCCATTCAATTTATATTGGATAAATTGAATTAAACATTGTTTTCAAAATCCTCAGCTTAAGTTTTATCACGGCGCAATTCCATTTCAGAGACTATTATTAAATTTGTCAAACTATATATAACTACACCGTCACCAACCAATCCAGAAACTTTTTTTTTTTAAACAATATAGGACCATTCAAAATACCGAATGATACTCTTTTAAATTTGTTTTGACTGAAAGGTATTAGGAGTACAAATAAGTTTCCGCCGTTTTTTAACACAAATTGTTTATTAATCATTCCTAATGATTTTAAACGATGTGAGACTGCTTGCTTAGTGACTTCTAATGTTAGAGCAAGTTCTTTTTGTGTTTGAGATGAATCTTCCTCCAATTCTGCATCCTCGTAAATTTTTGGCCTTCCACTGCGATCTTTGTCTTCTACGTCGAAATCATGGTTTTTAAACTTTTGAAACCACTCTCGACACGTTCTCTCACTCAAAGCACCTTCACCATATGCTTCTACGAGCAATTGATGCGCCTCAGCAGCAGATTTCTTTAAATTAAAGAAGTAAACTAATATTTCCCACAAATGACACTTGGCTCAAATTTTGACATTTTCAACTTATAAAAATTATATTTTACCAATATAAAATCAATGATATTAATAGGTTATGTTGTTCTTGAATGTCCAAACTATTTTTCAAGCCGGTTATCATCTGCGAAAGCTAACCGAAACTCCGTGCCGCGTCATCTACAATAAAACGGCGGAAACTTATTTGTACTCCTAATATATTGAACATACAAAGATCTGAACTTTCTTTATCTACACTAGATATTCCTAGAGAATTCTTTCTTCCTGAAGAAGCTTCCTTCAGTAAAATGACCATTTTTCTTACATAGGATATATTATAGCAGCTGGACATTTATTAGGATAATGCTCGTACAAACATTTCTTGCATTTATATTTTTTCATTCTTCTTAAAAGTTGACCTCTTTTTGCTATTTAGTACTATTATGTGTACTTTACTAAACTCTGCACTCTGTGGTCAATAATTTTCTGAATATTCAAGTCTAATTCTTAGAGCAAAAGAAGTTAGATTTCTTTGTTACTAATTCCTAGAAGTCTATCTCTTATCACATGACTTCACAGCCAAAAATCAGAAAGTTTTAATTCAATTAAATACTGATCAATGATCTGATTTTCACTTCGGACTATTGTGTGAAACTTGAATCGATTCTATTGGAAGCACGTTGTAAGGTATGAAATACTCATCGTATGTTTCAATAGATTTTTCTAGTTGATTTTTGATCTTCGGAAAAAGTATTTTAGATATAAATGCTTTCATCAAAGAAGCAGCTGAGTTAGACGGCAATTTAGACTTTCAGAAGACTGAGATGGTTTTCCACCTGCAATTAAAAAGCTTTGAAACTTCTGCTTTCACAGCACCAAGTTATC
Source organism: Megalocaria dilatata (assembly GCA_034642435.1). NCBI lineage: Eukaryota > Metazoa > Arthropoda > Insecta > Coleoptera > Coccinellidae > Megalocaria > Megalocaria dilatata. The sequence continues at coordinate 101,991,489 of CM067854.1, read as the reverse complement.
GACAGCATCAAATTATGGACGACATTATTATCGTTGAAGAATAGTGGTTTGAAATCCATTTTATTTCAAATGCTTCATAGTAATTAATAAAAGAGAAGCAAGTGCTACTTTTCAGGTTAATTTTCAAATCTTGCATCAAAACTCTTTTTTTAGCGCTTTTCGTTTTAATCCAACATTCATATAGGTTTTTTTTGTATCTGACACCATGTTTTAAGGATACTATTCGTTAAAATTAACATTTTTTATTCAGCATTTAACTACCGTTAACACTTGATCCATAGATAAACGAAATTCTCTCGCTTATCTATGCACTTGATCTAGAGATCATAGATAAATCAACACCACCTAAAGTTGTTTAGGTGGTGTTGGATAAATAAGACTATAATTAATTCTTATTTATCAGATTACTGAAGACTACACACTATTGAGCTATCCCGTACATTACAGGGTACTCTAAAAGATCTAGGGGGGTACGGAGTACTCTTAACGATCTGGAATTATACGAAGTAATCTAAAGAGCGCTAACCTTTTTATCGTGATTGTCTAGTGGCGGGCGAATAGGGTTACGTTGTGTAGGCAACCCAAATTACACTTAACGAGAGCAAGGAAACAGTGACGGGAGGTTCAAATATTGGAAACACAATAATACCAGAATAATATATTTTTATTAATAATGTTAAAAAGCAACAGCCCTCAATAAATAGAAACACATTCATCAGCCTGTGGTTAAATCTACTCTACGCAGTGGTTTGCAAAGCGGCCCTGTGAAACCAATAGCGCCCCGGGTCTAAATGACTTATTACTACATATTGTTAGGTCGGTATTCGCTCAAATCAGATATCATTCTTGCGCAGCGGAAAGAGTAAAGTTATGCAGGAAATGGGGGATACAGCCAGCATGCGCACCTTCGACTGTACTTCCGGTCATCAGTGCTGAACCTCAATTACAAGGGGTAAGTTTAAATGGACAGTAAGGTAAGGGTAATTGTGGCATTCCCAGGAGATCTCCTTGAAGAGGGGATCTAACCTGATTCGAGTCGACCGGAGAAGTTACTATCAAAGGAACTGTATCTGACCTTCTCGGGCCCAGGAAGGCTCAGATATTACTGAAGAACGAACCGAACACTACCTGAAGGGTCACGTAAACTAATCCTTGGGGATATCACAATACCTCGGAACAATTATCTAGCAATCAGGATATCTGGAGTTATTCACTTTCTCTATACGATATGTTGTCCTCTACCAGGACTCCCCCGCAATTTACCCTAAAGAACGCCACTGGTTCACATGGAATACAATCTCTCAAAGTAAGCGGGCACATGCATATGACAAATAGGTAACACAAACTGACCAGGACATTATAAAATAGATACAGTACCCCATTACCCATGCGTGTTAATGGACGTTACAATAAGAACAAAGAAATGGGTATCCGGGGGATCACACAAGAGTACATACGAATCAGTTAAATATTAAGCACCGCAATTAGTAAGAAAAGATAATACAAATCCCTATTGGCAAGTATTACGCAGATAAAGAACCACTATTTACAAATACAGCAAAAGGCAATCAGGCACCGAGAGAAAGTATACAATACAAACAGAAAACTTGCGAGGGTTGCTTAAGTTATGTACAAAGGCAATGCAATTTAGTTAAAACATTCCGGTGGAATTAAATAACGGCAAAGCAAAAATACAAGAATGGAAAGCGAAGTACAATGAACGAGCGTGCAGTCATTAATTTCACATTAACACAAAGGTGGTATTTAAAAATGCAAAGCATGCAATTAATCAGAAGCATTTAAAAGAAGTTTACTTACTAAGAGTTACCAAGGGACACTGTTATAAATACTATTATCTCGAGTAGACTACTAAGTTGCTCAGGAGGTTTATTTCCAAGACCCTTCCTCTCGAATGAATTCAAATACAATGGGGACGCTATAAGGACCTTGTTCTCCTTTGTTATTCTCACTAATCATATATTTGTCAAGTCACCGCAACACAGAGTATTTTTACACAGAAATTAAAGCAGGTAAATACAATGACATAATGGTGGTATTTATATAATCTATCAGGGACTCTGTGACTCGTATGATCCTTAGAGGATCCGAATCTCTTCACTATTAATCATAGTGAAGAGATCCACATATTTTTATAAAGGAAGATTAGGCGGGAAGTACCTCCTAGGGAATTTTATGCCTACTTGTCACTGTCGATGAAAGGAGTAAGAGTCTATGGTCACTTCGTAGACTTGCGCGTCTGAAAATGTAAACTTAACTCCGGAAGATGATCGTTTGGTTCTCGAGAAGATTGGTCCTTGGTAATACTCCGTGGCTGAACGCTGGTTTCAGAGAGTTCAGTTTTCCTTTGTTAGAAATAGAACGCCATTGTTCATTAAAAGTGAGGGTTAGACACAAAGGGAAGTCGACTGATCTGCCTTAACATGTAAAGTTATTGTATTGTACAGAATTACCAGAGATCGAGGTGAGTGTTATTTGTATCATATATTCTTTATCCATTGGTGGATTTTACTGTATTGATGATCCAGCTAGTGGCGACCTGTTTACTTTAATCTGAATTGACCATTTCATACATGTAAGCGTCTTTATTTTCATTTCATTTATTGGGATCTAAGGGGTGGTTAACAGTGGTACTTTTTTTGAGAATTCAGAGTGTTTAGAGTGAATGAAATGTGGAATACACAATTAGATACTGACACAACAACCCTATGTCTTTTCAGAGAGCCGCAACAATGCCTTCCCGAACAACTATTATTAGATATAAATATTATAATGAATAGGTAGTTAAATAAAAGACACCACAACCCCTGTGTCTTCAGAATGTCGCAACAAGACACTCCTGAACAACGATATTATGCGCCCAGATTATAATCTAATTGGATAGTAGGTGTGTGAATGGGGAATTCCTGACCAAAGGGTCATTGTTAAACTACCTCGAAGATCTTTGTTACATGTTCCTATTCCCAGGTTATCAGCGTGTTCACTCAATTGGTTACTATATTTACTTGCACCCTAATTTTTTTTTAGGATATTATAAAGGTTGTCGATCTCTGGAACCTTAATTTTATGAATGAAGGGAAGTACAGGGTTGAAGAATGCATGGGAGCTAAAGAGAAGGCTGGGTTTTTTCTCCTGGACTCTTTTTTTTGTCCTAAAGTATAATCTCGCTTTCATATATCGGGTCAGATGCGGGGCCCTGCCTTCCGCAAACAAATATTGTATATTACTTATCCTTGTCTTCTGAACTTCCCGTCACTGTTTTCTCGTTCTCGTTCAAGTGTAACGTGGGTTGTCTACACAACGTAACGTCCTGTTCTCCGCCACTAGATGATCACGATAAAAGGGTTAGCGTTCCTTAGAGTACTTCGTAAAATCCCAGATATCTTGGAGTACTCCGAGAAATCCCGGAATTATTAGAGTAGTCTTTAAAGGTTGGGATACCTCAAGAGATAAACCACATTGATTGTTTGTCTATCTATACTATTACCATAGACGTATTAGATAGTATAGTAGGATAATGAGCGCGGACAGCTCAGTGGTAGAGCATTGGACTCTTGACCGGAAGGTCCGGGTTATAAATCTGTTCAGGTGGAAAAGAAATTTTCTAGTTTGACGGGTGTCGGCCACTATTTCACTGTTGAGTCAAAAATTAACAGTGCTGTTACCTAAAGTGGCGCAAGATCGCAGTAACAAAGCCTACCCAGAACACAACTGAACTCCTAACTCGCACAAGCTGAAAAAAGCTTCTGAGGGATCTTCACAGAAGATCTAGGAGTATCAGGATAATAATAAGTCTATGTTCAACACTACAAGGTGGTGTTGCTATGGCTATTACAGGTGTGAACTTGGCTGCCAAGAGTTCAGGAAATACCCGATAGACGAGTGGCTTCGGCACGTAATACCTGAAAGCGAAATCGAAGGGTTGCTTTAATTCATTGAGATCCACTCAGTTTATGTTCACTCCCATAGAGTTGCACCTTATTCGAGCTGATAGAAAAATTTTCAATATTTTTTTCGGTACTTTTGCACAATAGCGCTATAATAAAATATGATTAGATGTGTTCTTATGATGCTGAAGAACACGTTTTTCATAAAAAATTACTTGCTTTTGATTGATAAAAAACTTTCACGCTCTGAAAAAACATTCACAATATTTTATTCCGGTAATTTTGCACAATCATGTGAAGAGATCCGTATCCTCTAAGGATCATACGAGTCACAGAATCCGTCATAGATTATTTAAATTCCACCATTACGTCATTGTAGTTACCCAAGTTATTTATATGTCAAATACTCTGTGTCACTGTTACTTGACGCGTATGTAATTAGGACAATAACAAAGGAAAACAATGTCCTTATAGCATTCGCATTGTAATTTGAAACATTCGAGAGGAAGGTTCTGGGAAATAAACCTCCTGAGCAACTTAGTAACATACTCGAGATAATAGTACTGAGGTATCCCAACTTTTAAAGTATACTCTAAGACATCCGGGGGTTTTACGGAGTACTCTAAGGAACCCTAACCTTTTTATCGTGATCATCTTCTGACGGGAGAATAGGACGTTACGTTGTGTAGACAACCCAAGTTACACTTAAACGCGAATGAGGAAACAGTGACGGGAAGTTCAGAATGCAAGGATAAGTGAAAATACAATATTTGTTTGTGGAAGGCAGGGCCTCGCATCTGACTCTCTGTAAGAGAGCGAGGTTCGCTCTAAGGAAAAAGAGTCCGGGAGAAAAAACCCGAGCCCTCTCTTCAGCTCCCATACATTCTTCAACCCTGTCGTTCCCTTCATTCATAAAACTAAGGTTCCAGAGATCGACAACCTATCCTAAAACATATTTAGTGTGCAAGTAAAGATAAATACAGCCATCAATTCAATGAACACACTGATAACCTTGGCACTAGGAACATGTAACAAAGATCTTCGAGGTAGTTTAACAATAACCCTTTAGTCAGGAATTCCCCATTCACACATCTATTATCTAATCAGATTATTATAATCTGGGCGCATATCGTTGTTCAGGAGTGTCTTGTTGCGACATTCTGAAGACACAGGGGTTGTGGTGCCTTTTATTTAACTACCTATTCAATATAATATTTTTATCTAATAATAGTTGTTCAGGAAGGCCTTGTTGGGGCTATCTGAAAAGACACAGGGTTGTTGTGTCAGTATCTTATTGTGGATTCCACATTTCATTCACTCTAAACACTTCGAATTCTCAAACAAAGTACCATTGTTAATCACCTCTTAGATCCCAATAAATGAAATGAAGATAAAGACGCTTACATGTATGAAATATGGTAAATGGTCAATTCAGATTAAAGTAAACAGGTCGCCCCTGGAGCATTAATACAGTAAAATACAGCAAGGGATAAAGAATACATGATACCAATAACACTCACGTTGAGTTTAGTGATAGTTGAGCTATCCCGTTACATACGGAGTACTCTAAATATCCGGGATTTTCCGGAGTAGTCTAAAAGATCTGGGGGTTTACGGAGTACTCTTAAAGATCTGGAATTACATGGAGGACTCTGAAGAGCGCTAACCTTTTTATCGTGGACGTTACGTTATGTAGACAACCCAAATTACATCTAACGAGAGCAAGGAAACAGTGACGGGAGAACCAAATATTCAAAACACAGTCATACTATATATTTCTATTAGTAATGTTAAAAATCAAAAAGATAAAGGATACAGTCAGCATGCACCTTCAACTGCATTTCCGGTAACCAGTGCAGAACCCACCATTACAAGGGGTAAGTTTAAACGGACAGTAAGGTAAGGGTAATTGTGGCGTGCCCAGGAGATCTCCTTGAAGAGGGGATCTAACCTGATTCGAGACGACCGGAAAAGTTAGTATCAAAATGGACTGTTTCTAGCCACCTCGGTGTCACAAAGGCCCAGGAAGGCTCAGATATTACTGAAGAACGAACCGAACACTACCTGAAGGGTCACGCAAACTAATCCCTGGGAATATCACAATACCTCGGAACAATTATCTAGCAATCATTCACACATTCTCACAATAGCGTTGGATATCCGGAGCTATTTACTGTCTCTATACGATATGTCGTCCTCTACCAGGACTACTCGGCGATTTACCTAAAGAACGCCACTGGTTTACAAGGAATACAATCTCTCAAAGTAAGCGGGCACGTGCATATGACAAAAATGTAACACAAACTGACTAGGACATTATAAAATAGATACAGTACACCATCACCTTGACGTATTAATGAACGTTTCAATAAAAACAAACAAAGAAATAGGTAACAGTGGGATCACATAAGAATACATATAAATCAGTTACATATCAGCACCGCAATCAGTAAGAACAGAGAATAAAAATCCCTATCAGCAAGTATTACGCAGATAAAGAACCACTATTTACAAATACAGCAGAAAGCAACCAGGCACAAAGAGAAAGTATACAATACAAACAGATAACTTGTGAGGGTCGTGCCGCTTTAGTTATATACAAAGGCAATGCATTTTAGTTAAAACATTCCGGTCGGATTAAATAATACTTAAGCAAAAATACAAGAATGAATGGAAGTACAATAAACGAGCGTGCAATCACTATTTTCACATTTATACTAAGGTGGTATTCAAAAATGTAAAGCATGCAATTAATCAGAAGCATTTAAAAGAAATTCACTTACTAAGAGTTACTAAGGAGGACCGTTATAAGTACTATTATCTCGAGTATGTTACTAAGTTGCTTAAGAGGTTTATTTCCAAGAACCTTCCGCTTCAAAATACCATGGGAATGCTATAAGGACATTGGTCTCCTTTCTTATTGTCACTAATCACCTACGTGTCAAGTTACAGTGCCACAGAAATAACGGGTAAATACAATGACATAACGGAGGAATTTATATTATCTATGAGGGGCTCTGTGACTTGTATGATTCTAAGAGGATACGGATCTCTTCATTATGGTCAATGAATGAACAAGAACTGAGCTAAGTTACTACAAATAGTGGTAGTTTAGGGTAGCATTGGGTTGGTTCGTGTAGTGTTTGGCTTGGGTTCAAACATTTCATGGAAGCAAAATCCTACTGAGCTGCAACTGTAGAAGACGAGCTTGTTCTCATCCATTGATGTCATCATATACGCCTTTAGTTGCTCTGGCTTCTTATGAATAGGAAAACATGTCCATGGTAGAACAAACAGGAACAAGTAGTTGAAGAACTCTGTGAAACAGATGTGACATATCCGACCCAAACCTTTTACTGAAGCTCTCGAATGAAATGTGGATGTTGCGAGGTAGCTTCCACCTCTTAGTTCGGGAGACGGCGTTTCGTTTCCGAGCATTCGCATCTGAAACTCGTCAGACAGGCTTGATGCGCAGGCTCTCCTGTGACGCCGGTGACCATACGTCCGCTTGGAACGCTGATCGTCAAACGCCGTGCCTTACTCTATTTGAACCTGGCGGGGACGGTTAGTCACGAATCTGTTGACTGGTCGGGTCCTCTATCGGTACGCCGGTCAAACTACGACAGAGCAAGGCAGGTTTCTGGACGAGAAGCGAAGAAGTTGTTCGCTACGCACTCCCCTCCAGTGAGCGTCGATAAAGGTCACGGGATAGGGCGTGGGAAGCAGGCAAGGAGACAGTCCACCGCTGGTCTGGTCGCGGTGCCATCTCCAGCGGGGATCTGTGGATCGAAAGGAAATGGCCATCACGGAAATATGGATAGGGGGCAATTAGGGCCACCTAATGAATGGGTTGGTTCGCTCTTAAAGCAAACCCTCCCAATCACGTCGGGGTCACCAATGAAGCTCTCGAATGAAAGGTGAGGATGTTGCGAGGGAGCTTCCACCTCGTAGTTCGGGAGACGGCGTTTCGTTTCCAAGCATGCGCATCTGAAACTCAGACAAGGCGTGATGCGCAGCTCTGCCTGTGACGCCGGTGACAATGCGTCCGCTTGGAACGCTGTTCGTCAAACGTACCTTTGCTTTATTTGAACGGTTAATCACAATTCCTTTGTAATTCTCGAAACTGTATATCCTCTGACCAAAAGTTAGATAGCAAATCTCGATGGAAATCAGCAAAGTATTTCCAATCTGGTTGGTGGAATTCACTCCAGTCTAAAACAGTGCCACGCAGTAATCTTTTTGCCACATTTAATTGATCTCCAGCAGAAATTCGAGCCAACAAGAAGACGACATGAAAGACTACTGCAAGTCTTCCATGAATTTGGCTGGCCGTTGCCTGATGGGATTATGGAAAGTGGGGGATCCTTTCTGTGAACAAAATCATTTTGAGTTAATAATGCCTGGAACACCTGTTGCCATCCTGCACCATTCGAGGTGGGTGGATCTCCTGGGCTGGAAGAAGTTACAAGATGGTTTATCTCATTCTGCACAAGTCTATCCTGGTTAAGCCGAGTAGCTGGGGTTTGGCCGATGAAGGTTGTGGTGGTCGGTAATGAGGTTCCTAATCTTTCCTGTAGTGTTTGTTGATTTTGAGTTAAATTGAGTAGGCTTCTGGTATGTTCGTTCGTGAAAGTTTCTATTCGAGAACGTAGTTCTAGTACTTCTCTCCACAAGGATTGGATTTCATTTGTTAGCACAGGTTCCTTGGTAAAATCTCTTGTCTTAAAGCTTCCACTCAAAGTTCTTTGTACCTAATGTTATCCTAAAACATACAAATGAACTAGCATTCACATGAGAATATAGGGTCCTCTAAATAGTTCCTTTGTTTCTAGTGCTTTTGTATTCTTTGTCAAACGGATTTGACTTTTACCTAAACAATGTCTAACAATTAAATTAAACAACCTGCAACATAATTCTTACGTCAGTTAAATCTCTGCAATTATTCTGAAACTATCAATGATTCTTAAACTTCCACTTCCTCTTTCGTTCAACTATCCTGGTCACGCGGCAACAACTGAGCTATCCCAACCTTTTAAGAGCACTCTAAGGTATCCGGGATTTTAGGGAGTACTGTAAGATATCTGGGATTTTACGGAGTACTCTAAGAAACGCTAAAGTAATCTAAAGAGCGCTAACCTTTTTATCGTGATCATCTAGTGGCGGGAGACTAGGGCGTTACGTTGTGTGGACAACCCAAGTTACACTTGAACGAGAACGAGGAAACAATGACGGGAAGTTCAGAATGCAAGGATAAGTAAAAATACAATTTTTGTTTGCGGAAGGCAGGGTCCCGCATCTGACTTGGTGTATGAGGGCGAGGTTATACTTTAGGACAAAAAAAAGAGTCAGGGATAAAAAACCTTGACCTCTCTTCAGCTCCCATACATTCTTCAACCCTGTCCTTCCCTTTATTCATAAAATTAAGGTTTCAGAGATCGACCACCTTTCCAATATCCTAAAACCCATTTAGTGTGCAAGCAAAGCTAAATATAGCAATCAATTGAGTGAACACACTGATAACCTGACAATAGGAACATGTAACAAAGACCCTCGTGGTAGTTTAACAATAACACTTTGGCCAGGAATTCGCCATTCATACACCTACTATCTAATTAGATTATTATAATCTGGACGCATTATATCGTTGTTCAGGGATGTCTTGTTGCGACATTCTGAAGACACAGAGGTTGTGGTGTCTTTTATTTAATTACCTATTCATTATAATATTTATATCTAATAATAGTTGTTCAGGAAGGCCTTGTTGCGGCCATTTCTGAAAGACACAGAGTTGTTGTGTCAGTATCTAATTTCGATCGCTAAAAAAACGCTCCAATAATGTGATTAAACTAAGACCATTAACTGTGCGTTCCACTAGACGACCATGACGCCCAGAAAGCTCGTGTCGTTCCACTTGCAGTTCACGGTCATTGCGAGCGTTCTTAAAACGTCATCAATGATGTCATTGATTTCAACTGCGACAAGCCCACGAAGACCCATGTCTTAGGTGGGTCGAAGTGTTTGTTTACATATTTTCCATCATGGCGACGCAATCAATTCTGTTTTGCTCAGAGAGTGACCTTTTGGTGGAAGTAAATATGTCTACATAAGATGCAAGACGTGCACAAGAGCGCAAAGAATGATTATTTTTGTATTATTTTCCCGTTTCATCCATTGTTTTTGAAATACTGGTGTAATTCATCTGTCATCGTCATCTCTCTCACAATACCCGTTCTACTTGCAATGCCAACAAAAACATTCGCGGGCTTGTCAAACGCTAGTGGAACGGGAAAGACCATGAGCGTGCGGTCGTCTAGTGGAACGCACGGTATATGTTTGCTAACACAACTCATTACAGAACTCCTGAAAGCTGGTTGGCCGCTATTATCACCCCCGTTTTTAAGAAGAGAGATAAGCTTGATCCCGAGAACTACCGCCCTATTAGTTTAGTGTCGATACTGTCTAAGTTGGTTAAGACTGTGATTTCCAACCACATGACAGCTTTTTTCCTTGCTCAGAACGTAGTGTCTGAAAACAAACACGGTTTCATTCCGGGTCGTTCGGTAATCACGAACTTATTACGGTGTGTGGGCGACTGGACTGGAGCCGTAGATAATAGAGAATGCGTGGACATACTACATATTTGAACTTTTCGAAGGCGTTCGAATTGTGTGCCATGGCGTAGATTGTTGCACAAATTTGGACACGCTGGTATTCGGGCTTGGCTGATTCGCTAGTTAGCTGCGTTCCCGAGGTGTGGATCCTTTCATGAATGAGTGGGCGATGTCTACTCGATGCCACGGTGTATCCTCAGATGAGTATGCCAGGGATCAGTGCTTGGTACGCTGCTGTTCATCATTTATGTTGCAGACATTCCTTTCCAGCTGTTGTCGAGCAGACCCCCTGACAGTACCAACAACTCCACAGCGACCTAGATAACCTCCTCGATTGGTGCGATATTCAGCTCCTGCCGCTGAATGTCTCGAAATGTATCGTTCTTCACATTGGCAAATTTAACCCACAATATCAATACACCATCGATGACACCACCCTTTCAAGCGTTGACTCACATTGTGGTCTAGGTGCAACAATTACCTCAGATCTCAACTGGTCTAAACATATATCATCCGTCTGCTAACAAGCAAGGACCATACCATACATTCTTTGAAAGTCATTTGCACATTTATCATTTTCTGCATCAATCAAGCTTTACACAACTTACATAAGACCAATTCTGGAGTTTGCAGGACCAGCAATGTGTGAGATTGTGATATGCTGGAACGAGTGTAGGGTGCTGCCACCTCGCAACATTTGAAAACCGTAGACTCCTTGGAGATCAACCTTTAGAATTTTAATCCTAATTTATCTCCCTTCTCTTTTCTATGAACGATGATGTGCGGTCACGTGGTCATAATTTCGAGCTGAGACAATAAAGCTTTAATACAAATGTGAGAAAAAACGTTCTCACTGAGAGAGTTTACAGCAAATGGAACTCTCTATCCCCAGGTGTTGCTAATTCTTCCTCTATAAGCACTTTTAAAACAGATTGAATGATCTTTGAATGGAAATATTATATTAATTTACAGACACTTATTTATTTTTAGAATGCGAACATCTTTGTTTTCTTTTTCCTTTGTTCATTTTCGTTTTGGAATACCCTTTTTTGTACTCTTCTCTCTGCTTGTCATTATTCTAAATCCAAATGCTAAGTTTAATCATAGAAATGTTGCTATGGTTTCAAGAGCTATTCTGTTCACAAAATAATAACTAATTATAAGATCTTCCATTCTTACGTTAGCATTTATGTTGTTAATTTACATCTAAATTAAATCGATCATAGGACTTTTGCTATGATTTCAGTAGCGCTGGTCTGCTCACATAATATTATTTTTGTTTTGAATCTTCTGATTATACGATACACACGAAACTTTAAACGAATAGACGCCTTATCATTTTGCTTCTGAATGCCGGATTTCAGATCGATCGGATTTGTAGTTTGGAAAATGTTCATAAAAATAATGCGAAACGATTGGACTAATTGGCCCAATTACGAACTCAACCGAGATATTCAGGCCGCAAACCTACCCGAAAGCGAAAGTTTCAAGTCCCTATCTTTCCATTTGAAAGTTATAGTGTTTAACGCTGATCCACTCACAAATTTGCTTTTTGTTAAACTTTTAATCATATGATCCATATTTCGTAGAATATGCATGTTATTATTCTTCTTCTAAATGCTGAATTGCAAATGGATCGATTCTGTAGTTTTGAAAATATTGGGAAAAATATGAAAAATTTTTAAATGTCAGAGTAACTGTGAAACTTTCCGACTGATTTTGCCATTAGCGAACTCAACCGAAATATTTAAACCCTAAACCTTCCTTGAACATTTCAATGCTGTAGCTCTTTCCGTTCGAAAGTGAACACGTTTATGGACGGAATTATTTTTGAACTCTTTCTTCATCATTTGACTGTTCCCTGGCACAAGCGCGCTAAAATCACACGTTATTTTATATCTAAACACTAAATTTATATTGAACTATTTGCTAGTGTCTATAGCGCTCACAAATAATAGCTTTATGAATCTTTGATTGATTATTATACGAGCTGCACGAAATTTTGTACGAACGTGCATGTCGTTTTTTACCAAATGTCAGATCTGTAGTTGCGAAAATATTGAGAAAATTAAAAAAAATTTCAAATGAGAATTATTTCAAATGAAAGTTATTATTATTTGAACTGATTTGACCCATTAACGAACTCAACCGAAATATTTAGTCAGGAATTCTCCCGTCAAGATTTCAAGTCTGTAGTTATTTTGATACTCCTAGATCTTCTGTGAAGTTAGGAGTTCAGTTGTGTTCTGGTTAGGCTTTGATACTGCGATCTCACACCACTTCAGGTCACAGCTGTTAATTTTCGACCCAACAGTGAAATGGTGGTCGAAACCCGTCCAACTAGATAATTTCTTTCCTGCTTGATGGGATCTTTTGGTTCCCAGCCCAAGGCTGAGCTGTCGACACCAACCTTTGAGCTATTGACACATACAATATAACTTATGGTATTTGCAATAATTTCTTCATTGCAAGATTTCAAAGTTAATTTATTTGAGAAATCAGAATACTTATTCATTGTCTTGAAAATGGACTATTTGAAAATTATAGTGTAACAAAACGAAGTTTATGTGGGCTTTTGGGAGGAACAACATCTTTATAACCAAGATAATTCAGATCATTTGGTTTCACTATTGTAAAACCAGTATTTTTTTATCACAAATTTTTGACCTAGGTAAAATATGTTTAGTATATTTGATAGACTACAGGCCCGTGCTGAAAAAATTATGGGTCATTTGAACCACCAGGTGACCTATTTACAACGATATAAGAGCATATAATAATAAGATTTAGCACTATGCCGTCACTTGTAAGCTGTCCAACGGAGTGCAGGTGAGAATTCGAAAGTACAGGTAGAGTGAGTACATTTTGGTCACATATTTTTGTACGGCATTCTTACCACCGATAGATCCATGAAAAATAATGAGAAAACGCGCTGTGCCGTAAAAAAATGGTGCGCCACAAAGTCGGAATTTTTTTTTATTTTCCGACAATTACCAGGGTAAATTTGGTCATTTGACTTTGTACGGCATCTGTGTCATACTATTTCAATACTGCTTCTAATCCATTATTCCGCAACGCCGTACAAAAATCATGCGACAAGGGGAAAAAATCGAGGGTTGCAATCCCCTCTCTTTCCGTGGTCCAGGGGGTGATTTGAAAAAGTACGGCTTTGGTTCCAAAACATTACCTAGCACTCAAAAGTACTATTAAAAATAATGCCATCAAAAAATGATTGTTCATTTGAATGTATATCAATAATTATCTTAATTTCATCGTATTCTTGATTTATAGAGCTGTAAAGTCATTTGATCCTGTACGGGAACTTTTTTTTTAACATGATATTGTAAAATACAATTGTTATATAGTATTGCCGTTCAAAAGAAACCGTTCTGAAAAAAATTATAAAGAAATACAAAAACTGAAATTTTGCAAATTATTGTAAAAATTTAAATATCATAGATTAATGAAATATAGCAGTTTTCTACATTTTATCCCTTGTTTTAAATAGTATTAACATAGATAAATTAGGAAAAAATTATGCCGTACATTTTTATGCAGACCATATCTTCTAGGCTGATGAAAATGACGCTACAATTTTAAGGGTACTTTATGGCCATCTGATACAGTACGGGATTAACATATTTTTGAAGAGAACAATTGATAATATGATAAAATCACTATGACGTCTAACTGAACTGAAACGGTGTGTATATTATGTCCAAGAATTGAAACTGTCAATCCCAGTATCAACAGTTTTATATACTTTTTGGTTTAATATATACTTCAAACATTATGGATACATACATATAATTGATTTGTTTCATTGTAATGATGTGAATAAATAAAACAATCATTTTTTAGAAATATTCGATATATTTAATGATGATAATAAAAAAAATGGTAATTTTTTTGAAAAATCCGATAAATTTAATGATGATAATAAAAAATATGGTTTTTCTTTAAATTATTCAGTATCGGAATCAGTTTCTGAGTTGTTATCGGAATCAACGTCGTTATCGACGTCCGAATTATCTTCTCTATTATTTTCTGAAACATAAATATGTATTTGTCAAAATCAAAGTCTTACGTACAAATTAAAGATGTAAAGATTTATTTATTTATTTACCTATGACGTCATCATCTTCTACGTCTGATTCCTCATCCGGTTCCGTTATGTCACAGACTTTTTGGGGGCATTCCTCGCCGTGAAACCAATCGAAATCGTACCGGCCGTCATTAACAACCCATCCATAGTTTATTGGAAACAAGGTCGACGGTACTTGTTTGTAGGCATTACACCAAATCTGTGCTATGTAGGTACTTCTCTTCAGATGTTGCTTCAACTCCCGGAAACAAGGGGAAAACGACGTTGCTTCCAATTTCATAGCTGTCTTTTTGAAAGCTTCATTACTTCTTTTCGGAGTATAAATCCTTTCAAATATGATACACCTTGCTTTGTTGACTGTTTTTCTTGCTTTTACGTTGTATAAAACGCATGTATATTCTTGCAGAACATTGAAAGTTTGTTCCATGAGTAGTGGATCTGAGTACTTCTCAAGAATATGTTGTATTTTGGAATTATCAGTGATATGACAACATGTTTATATTTTGGTATAAATCGATAGTATATAAACCCACATTTAACATGGTTTCTAACTAGGAACGTAGAATCACGAAAAGACTATGAAAATCATTATCATTGAACTATCTAAATGCCGTATAAAAAAAATTTCACCTTACATTTCGTTATATGGATTTTTTTTTTCAGTTTTTTTTTCCCTATGGACTAACAAAAATGTACGGCATATGAAAAAATATTATCTATGCATAAAATACTTTCAGAATAAATTTATTTCATGTTGTGTCAAATCACCCCCTGGACCACGGAAAGAGAGGGGATTGCAACCCTCGATTTTTTCCCCTTGTCGCATGATTTTTGTACGGCGTTGCGGAATAATGGATTAGAAGCAGTATTAAAATAGTATGACACAGATGCCGTACAAAGTCAAATGACCAAATTTACCCTGGTAATTGTCGGAAAATAAAAAAAAATTCCGACTTTGTGGCGCACCATTTTTTTACGGCACAGCGCGTTTTCTCATTATTTTTCATGGATCTATCGGTGGTAAGAATGCCGTACAAAAATATGTGACCAAAATGTACTCACTGTACTTTCGAATTCTCACCTGCACTCAGTTGGACAGCTTACAAGTGACGGCATAGTGCTAAATCTTATTATTATATGCTCTTATATCGTTGTAAATAGGTCACCTGGTGGTTCAAATGACCCATAATTTTTTCAGCACGGGCCTGTAGTATATGAGTTTTTCTTTGAAACACCAAATTGAGTTAGAGGATTTAACCAAAGGTTGTTCCCTTAAACAGTACAATTTTTGTTTGATATATGTTTTTCCAATTACACTAAACTATTTTAACAAATATAGAAGGTAGAATCTGAATAATGAACAATCTAGATTCTTACTAATTTTTATTTGCATAAATAAAATCACAAAAAAGTTACTCAATTTCTTACAATTCTTTTCGAATATTAATGAAAATTATAGATAAAAACAGTTTTGTCTCTGAGATAGTGTAAATAATTCACTAGTGAAATCTTAAATAATTATGAAATTTCCTATCTATTGTAGGTATAAAATTTTAGATTTAATATTTATATGAAATCACTTTTTTCTTACTTTCCAAAAAAATGGATTCCAGGCAAGAATATGTTTACTAACTGTAAGAATAATTCTTTAAGCAACTATCAAAATTATAAGATAAAAAATTACTATAGCTAAATTTCTATAAAAAATATGTATAAATAAAACTCTCTTATAAAATTACATACATATAAATTCTGAGAAATAATCACATTTTAGGAAGACAAATTCACATGTAAAGGTTGTGTTATACCATCTGGATACAATGTTTTGAGCATTATAGCCAACCAATTAGCTCTGGCCTGAGCGTCCGGCCAAACAATTATATTTCCAAAATATGGTTGACTTTTACTTCTTCTGGGTATTTCATTTTTAATGAAAAAAGTTACTGTCCATTTTGACTGCGGGTTCCTTTTGGGTTCGTGACCCCAATACCAATTTATGTCTTCGATGTTCCATGAAGATAATTTTATATCACACTAAAAATAGATAATTTGAAAAAAATTGAATATAGTCACATTGATTATTTCAAGTTAATTTCCAATAATCATTTCAATCTAAATTCGGTAATTTGGATTCCAAATATTTTTTATTTAAATTTTCATCTGCCATTGATTTTCTATATACCTTTATATCTGCTAATCTTAGCAATTATAGACGATTCCATATAAAACTTAATCATATAAATATTTTAAAAAATTTTTAAACAATTTAAAAAAATTAGCCTTCTACATATTTAATTCCAAAAGATTATATTCAATGATTATAACTTCTGAAAATAAATTAAAATAATGTCGTATAAGTACCACTTATATCATGACACAAAATAAACATTCATTATAAGACATCCAAATGGTATAACAAAATCCAATAAATAAAAATTATTAACTAAAATCATATAAATTAAACATTTTGAATAGACAAAATTTTGTTTCTGCTTATCAATCCTATGAAAACCAATATCTTTCAAGAATATCCAACATATTTAAAATATTTATATTATTTTATATACCTTCTATCAAGAATGACCTCTATTTACGTTATTTTATTCATAATATATAATTATATGGTTTCCTCAAACATTCATACAGATAGTCCTTGTGTTATAGCAGAGGCCGTTAAATTTGTCTTTCAATCTTCTAGATCAGGTTAAACCACAGAGATATTTCTGTGTGTAGTGAATACCTTTTTAAGGTTCTCATTTAAGTAGAACTTTTTCTGGAAGGCAAAGGGTGAGTTTGAATATATGTTATTAATTGATTTTATATTTATTGAATATGAATATTTGAATACTGATGAGCAAAGTCGATTTTAAAACTTGTTTTTCAGTAATGTTTTGCATATCTTGAGTTTTTATATAAAGTACCTTGGTTAGATATCCAATAATATTGAATAGTCTAAGTAAGATAGTTTTGTGATAAAATTCTTAAGATTATGTTGGATATTCTTGAAAGATATTGGTTTTCATAGGATTGATAAGCAGAAACAAAATTTTGTCTATTCAAAATGTTTAATTTATATGATTTTAGTTAATAATTTTTATTTATTGGATTTTGTTATACCATTTGGATGTCTTATAATGAATGTTTATTTTGTGTCATGATATAAGTGGTACTTATACGACATTATTTTAATTTATTTTCAGAAGTTATAATCATTGAATATAATCTTTTGGAATTAAATATGTAGAAGGCTAATTTTTTAAAATTGTTTAAAAATTTTTTAAAATATTTATATTATTTTATATACCTTCTATCAAGAATGACCTCTATTTACGTTATTTTATTCATAATATATAATTATATGGTTTCCTCAAACATTCATACAGATAGTCCTTGTGTTATAGCAGAGGCCGTTAAATTTGTCTTTCAATCTTCTAGATCAGGTTATACCACAGAGATATTTCTGTGTGTAGTGAATACCTATTTAAGGTTCTCATTTAAGTAGAACTTTTTCTGGAAGGCGAAGGGTGAGTTTGAATATATGTTATTAATTGATTTTATATTTATTGAATATGAATATTTGAATACTGATGAGCAAAGTCGATTTTAAAACTTGTTTTTCAGTAATGTTTTGCATATCTTGAGTTTTTATATAAAGTACCTTGGTTAGATATCCAATAATATTGAATAGTCTAAGTAAGATAGTTTTGTGATAAAATTCTTGAGATTATGTTGGATATTCTTGAAAGATATTGGTTTTCATAGGATTGATAAGCAAAAACAAAATTTTGTCTATTCAAAATGTTTAATTTATATGATTTTAGTTAATAATTTTTATTTATTGGATTTTGTTATATGTCTTATAATGAATGTTTATTTTGTGTCATGATATAAGTGGTACTTATACGACATTATTTTAATTTATTTTCAGAAGTTATAATCATTGAATATAATCTTTTGGAATTAAATATGTAGAAGGCTAATTTTTTAAAATTGTTTAAAAATTTTTTAAAATATTTATATTATTTTATATACCTTCTATCAAGAATGACCTCTATTTACGTTATTTTATTCATAATATATAATTATATGGTTTCCTCAAACATTCATACAGATAGTCCTTGTGTTATAGCAGAGGCCGTTAAATTTGTCTTTCAATCTTCTAGATCAGGTTAAACCACAGAGATATTTCTGTGTGTAGTGAATACCTATTTAAGGTTCTCATTTAAGTAGAACTTTTTCTGGAAGGCGAAGGGTGAGTTTGAATATATGTTATTAATTGATTTTATATTTATTGAATATGAATATTTGAATACTGATGAGCAAAGTCGATTTTAAAACTTGTTTTTCAGTAGTGTTTTGCATATCTTGAGTTTTTATATAAAGTACCTTGGTTAGATATCCAATAATATTGAATAGTCTAAGTAAGATAGTTTTGTGATAAAATTCTTAAGATTATGTTGGATATTCTTGAAAGATATTGGTTTTCATAGGATTGATAAGCAGAAACAAAATTTTGTCTATTCAAAATGTTTAATTTATATGATTTTAGTTAATAATTTTTATTTATTGGATTTTGTTATACCATTTGGATGTCTTATAATGAATGTTTATTTTGTGTCATGATATAAGTGGTACTTATACGACATTATTTTAATTTATTTTCAGAAGTTATAATCATTGAATATAATCTTTTGGAATTAAATATGTAGAAGGCTAATTTTTTAAAATTGTTTAAAAATTTTTTAAAATATTTATATTATTTTATATACCTTCTATCAAGAATGACCTCTATTTACGTTAGAACTTAATCAGTTACTTTACAACCAACAAAAATATCAGAACTGTTTTTGTTTTTATAAGACTGTAATGAGCAAGTACAAGTAGCAAGATTGAAATTCAGTACATTTGATTTAAATAGGAATTTTTTTCTTAGGGTTGAACATATCAAAATGTTTATTACCACATTCAAGTAACGCTGCAAATTTTATGCTAAGGTTTATAAAGTAATAATAGAAAAATCAAAAAGTTTTTGAGAAATATTTTTTTTCAATTTACAATCCTTAAAGTGGATTTATTTGGCTGAAAAGCTTGGAGGAGAGCACCCGATTTTTGTGTCCCAAGTTTCATGAATTTCTGTATGAAAAGCTTGGGATGACAGATGGACGAATTTTTCACTAGAATTCCGAAATCTATACACTTTAAAATGTAAATAGTGAAAATTTCAGGGGAACAAATTTTTTTTCAAAACAGGTTTATTATTTGGGAAAATAACAAAGGCCCACAAAAAAAAATTTTGTCTTGAAAATTTTAGAATTGATTACTTGATACCTGCAGTACTAAATTCAAATATTAAATCAGTTTTTCTTTATCAGCTCTATCTATTCAGGTGTATCAACTTATCTATTTATGCCTTTTCGATGAATGCAATTCTGCAATTATTAAATACAGTATGACCAAGGTATACCGTTGACTTTAGGATTGCAGTGGAACCCTAATTATCCTTCTAGCCATAAAGCACCCCAAATTTACACTCTTTACAGGCAGAGCTGAAATAAAATGGCTAAGGAACCCTAACTAAGCAATTTTAAAAGTATAAATTTAAGGTGGAGTGCATTTTTTTTATTTGACCCTACCACAATTTATTGTTAGTCTGCCACTATATTAGGTAATTCTTAGGGTGATTTTAAAACCATTAAATAAATATGAAAAGTGACCTTATTCACTTGACGAAGACCACATAAAAAGTTAGTTACTGAGATATCACCGCACAAGATAGATCAAAGTTGAGCTCGATATTTGCGGTTTAAAAAGAGTTGAATAGACATAAAATTAGTTCAAGTAGCAGGAGTTATGTAAAAAGTTCTGATGTGTTTTTTCTTACATTTATGGAGAATATACCTATGTTAAGGGAAAACAGAAAATCTGTTACTGACTTTATTAAGAGCTTATCTCGGATATTTAAGCCTTAAACTTGGATGAAACTGGGCTCGAGATGCGGTCTGTAAACTTGTACACAACATTCAGAACACTAGACTACTAGAAAGAGATAAAATCTAAGCGTTGGCATATTGATGGTTTGGAACTCCAAAACCACTTAGATGATTCTTATTTTAGCTTGATAAATATTGAAGGAATTAGTCGAAACAATCGTAGTAAGTATATTTATTCTGATTTAGTATGTGCAAGACGCTTGATCCTCCACTCAGAAGAAGTGCCGATCCCAACAGGATTATCACCAGCCATCAAATTTCTTTGACGACATATATTGTCCCTCTGACTACGTTTCTAATATTAAAAAAATTGACGGTGATTATGAGGGGATGACATCACTTCTTCAACTTTTTGAACAAGATGAATTAAAGAACCTCAACTCTCAACTTGTCAAAAGAAGCTCTTGAACTACTGAATTCCAAATTGAACGACAAACATTAATCAGAACAAGGAATCAAAATTACAATTTATTGTACAAAAGAAAATGATTTGCTGCCATTTTCCTTTCAAGAAGACAATCTTGTATTTTGTAATGATATTAGAGGACTCCTGCAAAAATAGTTCTTTCTGACAGTGGCGGCTTGTCCTATGAGGCAGGTGAGACAGTGCCTCACCAAATAAATTCAGGAAATTACACGTATTAATCAAATATTTTATTAATCCATTTCATCCTCAATTTCACTGGGTCTCTGTTCCATAATACCCATACTCAGTCTCACTAATCTTGTATATTCACCTCACTCCATCTTCAAAAACGGTTCGAGGCATGCCTCACGCGTTATCTACATCGACGCGACGAGAAATCCAGAGTATTGCTACGCCTTTGAAGGCGGCTTCTAAAGATAGATTTGAGGCATACCTCGCCGAAGGGCGAACTAAAATCATTCTGCACTATTCGAGTTAATCGGGAAATCTGGTTAGTTTTCGTTTTGTTGTGATTTGGTGGTAGCGTTTGCTGTGTCTTGACTGTCTCGTGTAAGTTTGTCTCCGTGTTCGTGTGAACTTTTTTCGAAAAGACTTTTTATTTTGTTAATAGACTTAACTACTACCAGAAGGAGAAATGGATTTAGCGGGACCGAGTGAGTCATCTCAAATTTCCAAGGTAAATGAAAATATTCGAAGTACTTGTGATTTTGTAAATTTTTTAATAAATCAGCAACATTGTTCCAGTCATTCCTATGAGTTAAATTATACATAATAAAAGGAGTAAAGCGACCTGTTCCAAATCTAAGTAAATGTCATGTGACTATGGGTGGGGTCGGAAAATCAAATCGGGGGTTTCAAAATACATGACATGAAAAGTACGACTGGCTTACTGGCAGTATTAATTTAAATAAATTATTTTGTTGTCCGTGCATTTCATTTGCAGCAACTAATACAAATTCCGACAGTTTGGTCAAAGAGTGGTTATAGCGATTTGAAAATTTTGTCGCGGGATCTATTGCTACATAATAAAAGTGCTCAACATATTTCATCGAATTGCAAGTTTACCCTCATAAGGAAACAAAAACGAAATATCGCCACAGTAATAGACAATACGCGTCAAATTGAAATTCAAAATTTTAATGCTAGAGTCAAAGAAAATCGACAAATTCTGAAAAGTCTGATAGATATTACGATGCACTTCTGTATGCGAGAGTTACCTTTTAGGGGGCACGATGAATCTGATGAAACTTTAAATCGCAGGAATTTCAAAGAATTAGTTATTCTTGTCAGTAAATTCGACACTAATTTAAAAACCTTTTCAGAAAATGATATTAACAGTGGATCAGTTTTTTCTGGCACATCTAAAACCATACAAAATGAATCAATCGATTCGGTTGCTTTTATTGTGAAAAAAAATTGAGGACGAAATTTCACAATCTTTGTTTTTTTCCTGGCAAGTTAATGAAACAACTGACATAAGCTGCCATTCACGTGCCGTTCTGGCAGTTTTTAATAATGGAGATAAATTTTTCAAAACCTTTCATTTTATTAGTAGTAACAGTCGCGATTTTGATCAAAAATCAAACAAAGAAGCAATAGGTTTTAAAATTTTTTTTGAGGATGCTCAGAATATATTTGTTTCAGAAAAATTTGTATTAATTTTTTTATCAAACTGATAGTGTTTTTTTCTATTTTACAAAATAGAAATATAGATATTCTGAAGGCGAGAAACTTACTGCAGACAACACTGAGTAAAATACGTGAGTTTAGGAGTAACTTATTTTCATACAATTTATAAAAAACTGGATATCGCAGATTTACACTCAAAACGTCGCAAGGGAATTGAAATGGCAAATAAAACATAATTGAGACAATTTTTTTAAATTCTAGACATTATAGCGACTCACATAGGTTAGGTTGTGCGATCTTGAAAAACTACATTTTTTCGATCTGTTAAATAATTCAAAATTCTCCATTTATGAAAAAGAATTTCCTCATAAGCTTTTGAAAGACTTGACAACGCAATATCATATTTTTGATATAAATCAACTGAAAAGCGAATTAACTGTTCTATACGGAAACGATATCATAGAAATTTGCAAAAACCCTTATGAAATGTTAACTTATTTTCACGGTACTGACTTTAAATTTTGTATGCCAGAACGCTTCAAATTATTATGTCCTGTTGTTGTTTTGCCAGTGACAATTGCTTCTATACAGAAAGAAGTTTCTCTGCGTTGAAAAGAATTAAAAATTATATTATGAATACAACTGGACAGGTGCGATTGAGTAATATGGCAAAAATTCCAATTGAAAAAGAATTTATAAAATCACAGGATGAGAAGATTTTTATGGCCGAGGCAATAGATCAATTCGCTGAAAAGAAATATGCCAGAATTCCTTTGGTTTACAAAAAATTCTAATTTTTAGAACAATTTAGAATTATTAAATTTTTACAATTTTCAGATTATACCCTATATTATATGCTGCCTTCGTTTTTCTATTTTGTTAATTTAGGGTTTATTTTATTGATTTAAAGTTTATTTCTTCCTATTAGAGTTTATCATACTGATATTTTAAAATCTTTGATATTCATCTAACCACGTTTTCCTTTATTTCCTCCATACCCATCCCTAAGCTGGCAAGAATGTTCTACCTCCATGTGCTGGATAGCTGCATAATAACGATTTTCATAATATTTCTTTTAAAAACACCTCTACAATTATCTCTATTTTTCATCCGATATATATTACTTGTATAGCTCACTTTTGAGTTTGAAATGTTCTGCTCTGAGATATGCTATTTCCCCAGTGAAAAATGCCATACATTAAGATGGACTGGAAATTTGCAATGTATAGTATCTTTAATGTATCTTCCTGGATATGATGTACTACTCTGTCAAGAAAGTACCGCGAATTTTCAATTAAAACAACATTTTCACATTTAATCGTCAAAATTTATTGGGTCGCCTTCAAAATAGGCTCGATTTGCTCCAATACATCTATGCCAACGGCACTTCCAATTATCGAAACATTTTTTATAGGCGCTTTCCGGGATGGACTTTAGCTCTCGCGCCGAATTTTGTTTTATGGCTTCAATCGACTCAAAACGGGTGCCACGAAGGGGCAATTTTAGTTTTGGGAAGAGGAAAAAGTCGCAGGGAGCCAAATCCGGCGAATACGGTGGTTGCTGAAGCACGTTTGTTGAGTTTTGGCGAGAAAGTCAGTCACAATCGTAGCTCGGTGAGAAGGCGCGTTATCGTCATGCAAAATCCATGAGTTGTTCGCCCACAAATTTGGCCGCTTCTTACGGATACGCTCACGCAAACGTTTCATAACGCCTAGGTAATACTCCTTGTTTACCGTCTGACCCTCTGGAACGAATTCGTAGTGAACCACGCCACGGATATCGAAGAAAACAATGAGCATCACCTTCATTTTCGAGCGGCTTTGGCGTGGTGTTTTCGGTTTCGGCTTATTTTTTGCCACCGATTCCGATGATTGCTGGCTTGTTTGCATATCGTACTCGTAGACCCAGGTCTCATCACCAGTTATAATGCGTTCCATGAATGTAGAATCGGAATTACAGCGATCCAGCATGTCTGAAGCAACCTGTTCGCGATGACGTTTTTGAAGAAAATTCAGGTCTTTCGGTACGAGTCGTGCGGCCACCTTTCTCATGCCCAAAATATCAATCAAAATCGTACGTGCGGACTCGTGGGATATCTTAAGATCATGTGCTATTCCTCTCAAGCTGGTACGACGGTTTTCCATTACTCTTTCCTTAATTTTATCGATGTTATCTTCGATCGAAGCCGTCGATGGACGACCACTTCACGACCGTCCTTGAAGGCTCTGTACCACTGATATGCACGAGTTTTCGATAGAGCATTATCACCAAAGGCCTTTTGCAACATTTTCAATGCATCGGCACACGAAAATTCATTTGCAACACAAAACTTTAAACAAATTCTTTGCTCAACGTAATCACCCATAGTAAAAATCGGCACGCACTCTGACATCGACTGACTTAATCAGCTGTTGCAAACACACTAGTTGACAGATCCCGCTCAAGCTTGGCATAGTAATTAAGGACAGTGGTACCAACCTAGGAAAAAAAAATTTACCTGCCTCATTGCCCCGCCAGATTTAAATCGATAATTCCCGGTACTTTCTTGACAGAATGTATCTATATAACGCAGTCTAGTTACCTGCATTAGGATTTGTCACTTCACTGAGAGTTTTATTGTTTTGTAAAGATTAATTGTTTATAGAAGAATTGACTTTTTATTTTCGATTTTTGTTATAGGTATGTTGTAGTTATAATTGATTTATATTTACTGAATAAAATTTGTTATAGAAACTTACATCGAGAGAAGTTAATAAAGAATAAGGAGACAATTTCAGAATTATATATATATATGACAATAATATTTTTTTCTGATGTGCCTCACCATCTTATACTGTCACGAACCGCCACTGCTTTCTTATGCTTGCCGCCTATTTATGGGCTCAATAGAGGTAAGAAATGTTTCCTACACAATGGTAACAAATATGGTTCAATACCTAATGGTAAACGAACAAAAATGGAAAAAGAATATGACGCCATAGCTATGATCTTACAGAAGATAAAATTTTATAAACACCAATGGGGGATTTGTGTGGACTCAAAAATGTTTCTTGGATAGCAAAGTGGCTACACTAAACATCCTTCTTTCTTGTGTCTCTGAGAGAGCAGAGACAGAACAAATGACTGGCTCAGAAATAAATGGATTAATAAAGAAAACATGGCCACTGGAGAAAGAAATGTCAGTAATGACCTGTTAGTTGCAAATTGAACTGGGCCTAATGAAGGCTCTTGATAAAAATGGAGCATGCTCTGCATACATAGGGAAAAAGATGCCTCAGTTGAATATGGAAAAATTATAGCATCAAAATTTGACAATCCACAAAGTCACCTCATTAGGGAGCCGGATTTTATAAGCTCAATGAATGAAACTGAGCTAAAACCTGGACCTCATTAGTTGAAGTTGTACACAATTTTTTGGGAGAACACAGAGCTGAAAATTATGTTGGATTGGTAAATGAGATGCTTAACAGTTTTACATCTCTAGGGAGTAACATGAGCATTAAAGTACACAGCGACGCAGATAGTTTTCCTCAGAATTGAAAGTGAAGAACAAAGTGAAAGACTTCATCAAGGTACAAAACATATAGGGAACATTATCAAGAAAGATGGGATATACACATGATGGCAGATTACTGCTCGAGTTTAAAAAGAGACTGTTCCAAAAGAAATTCATGATTGCTACAGAAAAAAAGCTTTCAAAAATTAAATTGAATTGGTCCTTAATTAATGGAAATTCATTTTAATTAAAACAAATAACCCAATAGATATACGAAAGTAATTAAAATTAATAAATAAATATTCAAAGGAGACAAAATTTTGTTTCTGGTCTTAACTTTAAAAAATACTACTTGCCTTATAAAAACATGAACACACTTAAAGGACTTCCCAAAGAATATAATTTATTTGAAATATTTAATATATTTAAATATTCGAACAAATTATTTCAAAAATCTCTAAAAAATGTGCACTATATCTTCAAAAAACAAATATAGTTCTAGATAATCCCTTCATCAGCCCTTTGTTTTCAATATTACAAATATCAAAATCAAAAACATAACCTACATCACTCACGTGTTAAAAGACTTCAGCTTCGAACTACAGATCAGCTATATATTCAAGATTGATCTATGTTCTAACAAAATCAAAGAACAAAGTGAGTTATTTTAAGTTTAATTTAAGTTTAATTTATTTATTTATTTCATTTGACATTGTATATTGAGTTTTGTTTATAAACGTCTATTAAATGTGAGCGGTGCTTGTTTTAGACATTAAGTTAATTCTAAAAGTTTCTTGAATAAAAAATTCTTTTGGAAATTAAAATTGTAGAAGATAAACATATTTCAATTTGTTTTGATATTCAAATTTTGTTATATTTCTTCTATCAAGTAAAAAGCCTTTCTATTTTATTTTAAAACAAATAATTAGATTTTTCAAGTTTATAGCTTTCAAATTTCTCTATGAATAGTTAGTTTTATCGATCAGTTCTTTATCTTTATATACATATACATTAATATTTGAATAATATAGTTTTGAAAATTACAACTTTAGTATTTTTATTTGAGACATAGATTCATAATAATAATGTAACATATATTTCATTCAAATATCATATCTTTGAAATTCGAGCAAAAAAAAATATTGCCATGTTCGAATTCGTATAAAATCGGCTCTAAATACCCCAGCACCAAATCATGTGTTGGCCTGAGTAATAAATCTGCAGATGAAGAAAACAGAATTGCTGTTCAAACTTACCGACCATGTTCTGTCAGAATCAACTTGTAGGGATTGGTGTAAATCTTTTTAATACTGTTGTTCAAGAAATAATTAATAATAATGATTATCCACCTGATTGTTATAATGATTCCGAATACATACGCAAATATCAGCAGAAGATGGTTAGATATGCAGATATTTTTATTGAGCATAAACAAATATAGCATAGCGAAAAAGTGAAAATAATCCCTGTAACCAAATTAGTGTCCAAAACTCTGCACGATGTGTTCACTCAACTGGGACTACCTATATAATAATATAATATTGATAGTTATCAAGATGGTATTAATTGCAGGATAGAATAAAATAGAATATTTCTACAATTATTGTGATACAATAATGAGAAATAAGTCAATATTATATCTTCATATTACTCAATTTATGTAGAATTAACTTTACAACCTTGATAGTATTTCTGTAGATAGTATGGATCCATATTCACCAAATAATTTTGGAATATTTCTTTTTTCAAGATTTTTACTTACTTTATTGAATGAAATTTTCTTGGCAAGGCATTGTAGAGCTTAATGTACATGTATTTTGCATTATTCTGTGCTAGGGTTAATTGTTGCTTTGAGTGGATATAGGAATCAATTTTCCTGGTGTTGTTTTGGTTAATAAAAATGTTTAAATAATTCACTGTGGTTTCTCAGAAAGATGACAAACTTCAAGACATATAGTGTGATCAGGATAATATTTCTTTTAAAAACACCTCTACAATTATCTCTATTTTTCATCCGATATATATTACTTGTATAGCTCACTTTTGAGTTTGAAATGTTCTGCTCTGAGATATGCTATTTCCCCAGTGAAAAATGCCATACATTAAGATGGACTGGAAATTTGCAATGTATAGTATCTTTAATGTATCTTCCTGGATATGATGTACTACTCTGTCAAGAAAGTACCGCGAATTTTCAATTAAAACAACATTTTCACATTTAATCGTCAAAATTTATTGGGTCGCCTTCAAAATAGGCTCGATTTGCTCCAATACATCTATGCCAACGGCACTTCCAATTATCGAAACATTTTTTATAGGCGCTTTCCGGGATGGACTTTAGCTCTCGCGCCGAATTTTGTTTTATGGCTTCAATCGACTCAAAACGGGTGCCACGAAGGGGCAATTTTAGTTTTGGGAAGAGGAAAAAGTCGCAGAGAGCCAAATCCGGCGAATACGGTGGTTGCTGAAGCACGTTTGTTGAGTTTTTGGCGAGAAAGTCAGTCACAATCGTAGCTCGGTGAGAAGGCGCGTTATCGTAATGCAAAATCCATGAGTTGTTCGCCCACAAATTTGGCCGCTTCTTACGGATACGCTCACGCAAACGTTTCATAACGCCTAGGTAATACTCCTTGTTTACCGTCTGACCCTCTGGAACGAATTCGTAGTGCACCACGCCACGGATATCGAAGAAAACAATGAGCATCACCTTCATTTTCGAGCGGCTTTGGCATGGTTTTTTCGGTTTCGGCTCATTTTTTGCCACCCATTCCGATGATTGCTGGCTTGTTTGCATATCGTACTCGTAGACCCAGGTCTCATCACCAGTTATAATGCGTTCCATGAATGTAGAATCGGAATTACAGCGATCCAGCATGTCTGAAGCAACCTGTTCGCGATGACGTTTTTGAAGAAAATTCATGTCTTTCGGTACGAGTCATGCGGCCACCTTTCTCATGCCCAAAATATCAATCAAAATCGTACGTGCGGACTCGTGGGATATCTTAAGATCATGTGCTATCTCTCTCAAGCTGGTACGACGGTTTTCCAGCACCCTTTCCTTAATTTTATTCGACCACTTCACGACCGTCCTTGAAGGCTCTGTACCACTGATATGCACGAGTTTTCGATAGAGCATTATCACCAAAGGCCTTTTGCAACATTTTCAATGCATCGGCACACGAAAATTCATTTGCAACACAAAACTTTAAACAAAATCTTTGCTCAACGTAATCACCCATAGTAAAAATCGGCACGCACTCTGACATCGACTGACTTAATCAGCTGTTGCAAACACACTAGTTGACAGATCCCGCTCAAGCTTGGCATAGTAATTAAGGATAGTGGTACCAACCTAGGAAAAAAAAATTTTACCTGCCTCATTGCCCCGCCAGATTTAAATCGATAATTCCCGGTACTTTCTTGACAGAATGTACATTAAAGGTTTCTATTTGTGGGTTCCACTTCATGTTGGTATCAAGCCAAATACCTAAAAATCTTACTTGTTCTGATTTTTTTATAACAATGTTATTGGGGGTTATATTGTTTGGTAGGGTGTTTTTATTTCTGTCAGTGTAGAATATGATAAACTCTGTTTTGCCAGTGTTGAGTTGAAGTTTGTTGTTTTTGCACCATTTCTCTACTTCTTTCATAATGGATTCACAATTGTGTGTCACAATTTCAATGTTTTCTGCATTAGAAACAGTACCTGCATCATCAGCGTAGATAGTTGTATTCAAGTCAACCTCCTGGGTATTTGTCCCCTTTTCATCTGGTAAGTCATTGATATAAATGATAAACAGCAATGGACCAAATATACTTCCCTGTATGACTCCCATTAAAATTTGTTCTCCCTCAGATATGTACATTTGATCTTCTATTTGTATTATTACTTTTTGAGTTCTATTTATCAGGTAGCTAATATAATAATTTCAATTGATTTTTACGTATGCCACTCTTTTCTAACTTTTTAAGCAGTCTGGTATGTTTCCAGAATCAAGTGCATCAAGTATCACCTGTGTCAATTCATAAATTGCTGTTTCGGTACCTTTTCCATTCACATACCCATGCTGGTGTCTAGAAAAGACTTTGTTTTTCTTATAAAAACTGGTTTGCAAATACTTTCTCGAGTAGTTTGGCTCATGATGTAAGTTTATTAACTGGACGATAATTTAGATACTGAACAGTTTCAGCCATTACTATTTTGTAGTTGATCATAATTAAAACAAGTTGTAGAAATTACTACGTTTTACTACCAATAAATTGATATTTTACATTTTTTCAAACTCTGAAGATGGGATAGTTAATTCCCGAAAGGAGTAACAATTAAACGTGTAAAATATCAATTTATTGGTAGTAACACATAGTATTAGGAGTACAAATAAGTTTCCGCCGTTTTCTTGTAGATGGCGCGGCACGGAGTTTCGGTTAGCTTTCGCAGATGATAACCGGCTTAAAAAATAGTTTGGACATTCAAGAACAACATAACCTATTAATATCATTGATTTTATATTGGTAAAATATAATTTTTATAAGTTGAAAATATCAAAATTTGAGCCAAGTAAGCGTCATTTGCGGGAAATATTAGTTTACTTCTTTAATTTAAAGAAATCTGCTGCTGAGGCGCATTAATTGCTCGTAGAAGCATATGGTGAGGGTGCTTTGAGTGAGAGAACGTGTCGAGAGTGGTTTCAAAAGTTTAAAAACGGTGATTTCGACGTAGAAGACAAAGATCGCAGTGGAAGGCCAAAAATTTACGAGGATGCAGAATTGGAGGAAGATTAATCTCAAACACAAAAAGAACTTGCTCTAACATTAGAAGTCACTCAGCAAGCAGTCTCACATCGTTTAAAATCATTAGGATTATTCTTCTGCATGACAATGCTCGTCCACATGTTGCGGCTCCCGAGAAAAAGTACTTGGAAACACTTGATTGGGAAGTGTTACCCCACCCGCCGTATTTACTAGACATTGCACCGTCCGATTATCACTTGTTCCCGTCCATGGCACATGCTCTGACGGCGCAGCGGTTCACATCTTATGAGGATACCAAAAATTGGGTTGATTCGTGGATAGCCTCAAAAGACAAGGAGTTCTTCAGACGTGGGATTCGAATGCTGCCTGAGAGATGGGAAAAAGTGGTTGCAAGTGATGGGCAATATTTTAAATAAATTTATATTACCGTTCTTCTATAATAAATATTTAATTTGTGTTAAAAAACGGCATTTAGAATACCGTTCCCCCCCTCTTCCATCTTGAGAAATATATAAGGAGAAAAAATAAAAATTTTTAGAGTAGTTTAACATCGAACTCGCCTGAAGAAGCCAAGAATTTGGCGAAACAATTGTTGCAAATGTAGTGTTACAATATTGTTGAAACACAATAAATGTGGAAATTTTATTAAATATGTTTTTATTTAATCCCTTTTAAATTAAATTGCTGTGTTGATGTTGCTCTTTGTTTTGGTTGATTTGACGTTGGACATTTCTATAGCATATTTGACCTATTTCTGACTCATTATTTATGACATTTGTGTGGTTAGGTCAGATATATTAACAATACCCAAGTAGGCTTCTGTTTTTATATTGTCAATGACAAATGATATACATACATAATACTTCATATCATATGCAGAAAGGAATTATTTGACCCAGTACATATGAACTATGAATAGGTTTTACCAAATATATTATGATATAATATTACGTGGTTATATGTTATCGATACCAAAATTTTTACATGTAAAATGAACTCCCTACCGTGTATATTCTTTTCGTTTAAATAATTAAGGGATACTATGTACTATGAGAAACAAATATTTTCCCCAGTTTTTGTTGTTGTTAGGTAGGGTATTTCTGGGGCTATCTTTTACTTTGGTCAAAATAAAAAAGTACAAATTTCACAGTAAAAAACTAATGTTTTCATTGATTCCAACTGAATCATCCTATTGAAATTTTATAAAGTGTTTTCTAATGAAACGTTGTCTCTAGAACATAAACCAACTTACAGATTTGTCCTTGCAGCAACACAAACGACCATTAGAAAATTCGAAAGTGAAATTTTTGAGATTTTTCGTCTTAGAATCAGCATATTTCATCTCACCCGAAATCAGTAGTGTTTTTGACTCCAATAAACCGGCATATTTTGCTAAATTACTTATAACAATGTAATTATCTTTCCTATCTCCTTCATCCCAATAACCCCAGTTCAAAACGACTTCTAAAATCTGAAAAACACAACAGTGAAAATAATTTATTTCAGAATATTTATCTTACTACCTTCTCAGAATGATGTATCGGTCTTATTAAATGGCCATCCACTACAACTTCTTCCAAAATCATTTCATATACTTGAAGGTTTACTTTTAAACTCAATTCATTACACACTTCAAGGGCGGTTTTATTAGGTCCTATCTAGAAAAAAAAAAGGAATGTTTGGTGAGTAAATATTGACGTTATGAGAAATTTTATTAAGAACATAAAATGTTTTCAAAGATGAAACTTTTAACAGGAAGTTTAATTCACCAAAATAAACCGTTTAACAAAAAGATTTCTTGACAAAAGTTGTAAAATAACTAGTACTCTCGAGTTAAGGTTTTCATGGATTCAATCAATATTTAACTGGATTCTTGAATGTCAAAGAGTTTGAATGCAATAAGAAAATTGCTTAGTTTAGTACCATTTTTTTAAATGAAGTTACTTTTCAAAACACGGGTCGCTGTATACCATAATCTCAGGTGAAGATGGACAGTAGGGGTGAATACGGACACTTGGTTTTCGTTAAGATCATGATATGGTTAGATCAAGTTTGAATGTTTTGGTTGTAATGGGTTAATTGAAGTCTGATAAAGAGATTGTGCAGATCGTTGGAAGAAATTAAGTACTTTTGTAGCTGGCAGCTGTCTATATGAAAGTAACCATTTGTTCACATTTTACAAACTTCAAAAAGAAACTATTGTACACAAGAAATAATAAACATATAGTGGGTTGTTACGAAATTAATCAACAAGAAAAAACCATAAAAATTACTTGTTTGAATAATTTAGGGTTAAGAATAAATGAAGGAATTTAAACAAATTACTTTTTGTAGGGGGTGAAGACGGGTGAATGGGCGCCTATTATTGGAGTTTTGGCATTGATTTTTTTTTTATTCAACACTTTATTAGCAGTCAGAATACATTCATTCTATAGACTTATGTGATGGCTTAAGAGCTGTGTGCTCTCAGATGACGTGATGAGGGCTTCTCCAGTGAGTAATACTCTTCAATCCTCCATCAGATCTGCTGGCTAGTTCCTTTTGAGTCTTCTATTCATCTTGTATCAAGTAATTGGTAGAGAGAAGTATTTTTGTGATGATGTAATTTTTCATGGAGATTTATACTTTTTTCTTTGATTATGTCCTTCACATATAACACCTTCAGGTCTTTGTATAAGGTCTGATTAGTAACATACCATGGCATTTGCAATCATACGTAGTATCTTTGACTGACGTCTCTGTATGATTGCTTGTGCAGCACCACAATTCTATCCCATACACCCATATTGGTCTAATGACAGTTTTGTACATTAGAATTTCTTCCTATTTTCCAATATCTTTCACTTTCAAATGAATTTGTTTCTGTTTTTTGCAAACATGCTCTTACCAGGTGAGTCTTCTGTCCAAATGCATTCCCAAGTATTTGGTAGATGTGGACTCTGGTATCCAAACACTTTTAATGAAGACAGGTGGACATTGATCTCTTCTCAGTGTGAAGTCCACTTTTGTATACTTAGTCTCATTAATTTTGATCCTCCATTTTTGCAGCCATTTTTCAATTTCATTTAGATGATCTTGCAGGTGGCTAGATGCTAATGCTGGATCCTTATGTCTGGCAAGAATAGCTTTATCATCAGCAAATGGTCCCATGATGGTGTGCCTGTTTGTAGGCAGATCTGCTGTATAAAGCATATAGAGAAATGGACCCAGCACACTACCCTGTGGTAGTCCACATGTTAACTGGTACTTTTCAGACAATTATTTATCCTGATCCTAAATTCTATCTCACTCAAATAAGACTTCAGAAGTTGGAAATGGGGAGAAACTTTTTTATTTTGAACGGCAATCCTGGTTGCCATACCTTATCGAATGCCTGAGCAACGTCCAAGAACACAGATGGACAGTACTCTTTGTGTTTCAAGACTTGGCTGATCTGATATGTTATTCAATGGTTGCAATGGTGCAGTGGTATCCATTCCTCTATGTTACAGTCTGCATTCAATTTGTGCATCAAAATCCTCTCCAGGATTTTTGAGATAACAGAAAGTAGGCTGATAGGACGATATGAATTGACCCTGCTATGATCTTTTCCTGGTTTGAGAATAAGGATTATCTCTGCAGATTTCAGCTGTTTTGGCCAATAATTCTCTTTCAGGATGGCATTGAAAATATGTCAGTAGCACTACTCCCCTTTTCGGCAACTCTTTAATCCTTTTTGGAGTTACTCCATCCATTCCAGGCGATTTTCGAATGTTCATCAAGCATTTTACCTTTTTATCGACCTCAGCTATTCTGTATTTTTTTATTGGTGAGACGTTTAAAATATTCTCCAATAAACTCTTTTTCACTTAATCAGAATCGTTATTGTTAGGAGTAAATACCTTGGTTAGGTGGTCTGCAAAAATTTTTGTTTTTTGGTCATCACTCCTCATTGAGCACAGGAGGTATATGAGGCTGTGGTTTTTTCAAGTATTTCACTGGCTTCCTGGGAGTAGCTTGTTTTGCAGCATCTTTAATGATGAACTGAAGAAGTTTATCAATATAAACTTCTTTAGTTCTTCATCGATTTCATTTGCGCTCTTCAGGGTCACATTGACATCCATGATATCCTCGATTGTACATCTGTACTCGGACCAATTTGTTTTCTTGTTATGAAGTCTTGGAGCATTTTTTTGTAGATAACACTCTTTATGGTAGCTATAATAAGACTATGGTCCGAGGATAAATTATAACTAGGGACAATGTCAAAATCAAGAAGATCTGGAGTTTTCTATATATCCGTTGGCCAATAAGTTGGTGTGCCAGTGGGCAACCAAGAGTAGTTTTTTTCTTGAACGACATTGGCGAGCTCTCTGTTTTTTATTGTTATAATGCGTGATCCAAACATTGTGTTTACTCTTATAATCACCACCTGAAATAAACTTTGGCCCCAATGTTTGGAACAATTTACTGAAGTTTTCCTTTTTTATATTATGTCGAGGTGGGATTCGCCATTGATGAAGTTTTCCATCTCATCACTCCACTGATTTCTTTGATATTGCATTTATCTAGGTTCATATAAACATCTTTTGTTATTCAAATATTTTAATATTAGCCTTCTACATATTTAATTTCAAAAAATTATATTTAATGATTATAACTTTTGAAAATAAATTAAAATAATGTCATATAAGTACCACTTATATCAAATGACATATAAAATAAACATTCATTATAAGACATCCAAATGGTATAACAAAATCCAATAAATAAAAATTGTTGACCAAAATCCTATAAATTAAATATTCAGAATAGACAAAATTTTGTTTCTGCTAATCAATCTTATGAAAACAAATATCTTTCAAAAATGTCTAACATAATCTTAAGATTATATACGTCTATTAAATGTAAGCGGTGCTTGTTCGACATAAATTTATTTCTAAAAGTTTTTTGAATAAAAAAAATTTTTTTGAAATTAAAATTGTAGAAGATAAACATATTTCAATACGTTTTATTATTCAAATTTTGTTATATTTCTTCTATCAAGTAAAAGGCCATTTTATTTTATATATAATATATAATTATATTTTGGCTTCAATAAATCTCATTATAGAATGTCAATGAATTTAAATAAACGTTAAAATAACTCACACTGCTCTTTGATTTTGTTAGAACATAGATCAATCTTGAATTATATAGTTGATCTGTAATCGAAGCTTAAGTCTTTTAACACGTGAGTGATATAGATATGTTTGATGAGTGATATTTGATATGTTTTTGATTTTGATATTTGGAATGTTAAAAGAGGACTGAAGACGGGATTGTCTAGAATTATATTTGTTTTTTGAAGATATAGTGCACATTTTTTTAGAGATTTTTGAAATAATTTATTCGAATATTTAAATATATTAAATATTTCAAATGAATTATATTCTTTGAGAAGTCCTTTAAGTGTGTTTATGTTTTTAAAATGCAAATGGTGTTCTTAACGGTAAGACCAGAAACAAAATTTTGTCTCCTTTAAATATATATTTATTAATTTTAATTACTTTCGTATATCTGTTGGGTTATTTATTCCATTTGACATTATATATTGAGTGTTGATTATATACGTCTATTAAATGTAAGCGGTGCTTGTTAGACATAAATTTATTTCTAAAAGTTTTTTGAATAAAAAAAAAAAATTTTTTTTTTAAATTAAAATTGTAGAAGATAAACATATTTCAATTTGTTTTAATATTCAAATTTTGTTATATTTCTTCTATCAAGTAAAAGGCCTTTCTATTTTATAATCTTAAGAATTTCATCATAAATCTTACTTTTCAATATTATTGGATATCTAAGTTACTTTATATAAAAACTCAAGATATGTAAAAACATTACTGAAAAATAAGTTTTAAGAGAGACTTTGCTTCGTCAGTATTCAAATAATTCATATTCAATAAATATAACATCAATCAACAACAAATATTTACTCACCCTTTAACCATTTAGAAAACTTCTGGTAAACTGAAAAATCTTTAAATGCAGTGTAACGGTCTACTATATATAAATATTTCTGTGGTTTACCCTTTATCTAAAAGATTGAAAGATAAGTTAGATACCCAATAATATTGAATAGTCTAAGTAAGATAGTTTTATGATGAAATTCTTAAGATTATGTTAGACATTTTTGAAAGATATTTGTTTTCATAAGATTGATTAGCAGAAACAAAATTTTGTCTATTCTGAATATTTAATTTATAGGATTTTGGTCAACAATTTTTATTTATTGGATTTTGTTATACCATTTGGATGTCTTATAATGAATGTTTATTTTATATGTCATTTGATATAAGTGGTACTTATATGACATTATTTTAATTTATTTTCAAAAGTTATAATCATTAAATATAATTTTTTGAAATTAAATATGTAGAAGGCTAATATTAAAATATTTAAATAATTTTATATACCTTCTATCAAGAATTAACCTCTATTTATGTTATCTTTTGTTATGTGGTAATTGGTTAGGTAAAGTTAGTATGATCGGAATGGCTAAGTGGTCAGATTCCAAGTCGGGAATCAGTTCGGCTTTTTATGTATTGTTTCAGGTTATTGGTGCATAGAACTATATCTGGGGTACTAGGTGGATTATTACTCATGATAAATGTTGGTGGGGTTTTGATTTGAGTGAAGTCTGAGTTTTCTAGAAATTGTCGGATTTGTTTATTCTTTCTATTGCAATTATAGTCACCAATGAGTAGACCAGATTTGTGTTGTGTTGCTTTTCCAAATATATTTTCTTCGGATCTTGAGTGAGGATGTATATATGAGAGAAAAATATGAAGTTTTTCATTGCTCATGGGTATTGTGCAGTGAAGAGTTGCGTTCAAAGGGTTGTTCGTTGCTGGTGGGTTAGCTTTTCCAAGATTAAGTTCTCTGCTGCATTGAATTAAGCTACCGCTTCTGGTGTTATTTGTTTTGTTACTGATTTTTTCGCAATTGTCCAGTGTCGGTAATCTGTGTTGTGTTGTTCATTTATTTTGATTTCAACAAATAAATTGCACATAGTATGATTATTTTCGACATAATGGTTTATTACAAATTTCTTTGAGGGGTAGTTATTTATGTTGGTATATAAAAATTTTATCTTATTGAATGCTACTATTGGGGGTCAGATGTATTGTCGTTAAACACTTGAATTTATGTGCCCTCAATGGGTTGGAAGGCTGTTGCTGTGTTTTCCTCATTAAGATCAAATATCATTATGTATACTCGATTTCCTAAAAAAAACTGCCTTTGCATCTATGTTGTGGGCCTCTACGAAGTTTTTTTTTAGTTTATTTAGGAATGTTTTAGGGTTATATAGCTTATGTATGTAAGTGTCGATAATGTTGTCATGGATTGTGATTCGTGTATCAATTCGATTGTTCTTTGTGGTGGAAGGTTTAACTTGGTTCGATTTCTTGTTAATTGATTTTATTTTGACATATGGTTTGGTTGGTCTCTTTGTGCATTTCATTGATAATGCCACGTGATCTTTTACTCCCTAGGTGGTGCAAGAGATTGGTAAAGGGGAAGTACATGAATTAGTGTGATGATTTCCTTTACATTTATTACATAAAATAACTGACTTGCAGTTGAGGGTTGTGTGAGTATATTGATTGCGCGCAAGGTGCTGGAATTGGTTTTGGTGGGGAACTAGAAAAGAGGAGATAGTGACGACATTTGTAGAAAAAATTTGTCTACCAGGCTTTAGGTTTTCGGTGATTATTCTTATGAGTAGTGTTGGTTTTCTTGTGGATCTAGAAGTGATGCGTTTGCACAACCTATGCTCTGTTCTCTGATTTTTCAGTTCTGTACTTATTTTATCGCCTGTTATTTCAGTTTTGATATTGCTCATAACTACAGAATAGCTTTCTTGGGTTGAGTTTCTTTAGATGATTGAATTAGTAGCGTTGCTTTTCCCAAATAAATTGATGTAGAATTTTAAGGGTGTTTTTTTCACCATCTGATTTATTCACGAATTCTTTTTTTGTCTTCAAAATGATATCTTTATTTCTTGGGAAATGACTCATCCATATATCTGCCATCTTTGTTCAAGAATAATCTAGTGTTGTTGACAAATGGAAACAATGTTGATATTTTCTGTTTATCTTCTGAAAAATTTGTTGTGAATGTAGAGCTGTTTTTGTAGAGGATGTATTGGAAGCTGTATTATCTCATTGTTTTTGTCTTATGTGAATTAATAATAATAATAATTTATTGATCCTTTAAGGCAAAATAATGTATAGGACAGGTAAAAAAAATACATAATAAATAATAGGTAGAGGTTGTGGATTCATTCCAATTTCGGGCGATTTATTGTCGTTGAACTTCTTTGTTTGTGTGTTACATGGTTGGTTCTTTTTTTGCCTACTACGTTGAATGGTTGCTCATCTTGGGTGAATTGGGGTGCTGATGTGTCGCTTACTCGTGATATTATAGGACTGCAGAATTCCTCAAACTCATTTAATGTCATTATTTTCTCTTTTCCTGATGAAATTTTGAAATTGTTTCCTGCCTTAGTAATTAGCTCTATCAATCCGGGTTTTTATTCCCTGGTTTTTACCGTCGTATTCACCGCGCCGGCGGTAACGTTCAACACGTCCGCATTCGTTAAACACACATTGATCACCATTTAAATAGTTACATTCTGTCAAGAAAGTACCGGGAATTATCGATTTAAATCTGGCGGGGCAATGAGGCAGGTAAAATTTTTTTTTCCTAGGTTGGTTCCACTGTCCTTAATTACTATGCCAAGCTTGAGCGGGATCTGTCAACTAGTGTGTTTGCAACAGCTGATTAAGTCATTCGATGTCAGAGTGCGTGCCGATTTTTACTATGGGTGATTACGTTGAGCAAAGAATTTGTTTAAAGTTTTGTTGCAAATGAATTTTCGTGTGCCGATGCATTGAAAATGTTGCAAAAGGCCTTTGGTGATAATGCTCTATCGAAAACTCGTGCATATCAGTGGAACAGAGCCTTCAAGGACGGTCATGAATTAGTCGCCCATCGACGGCTTCGATCGAAGATAACGTCGATAAAATTAAGGAAAGGGTGCTGGAAAACCGTCGTACCAGCTTGAGAGAGATAGCACATGATCTTAAGATATCCCACGAGTCCGCACGTACGATTTTGATTGATATTTTGGGCATGAGAAAGGTGGCCGCACGACTCGTACCGAAAGACCTGAATTTTCTTCAAAAACGTCATCGCGAACAGGTTGCTTCAGACATGCTGGATCGCTGTAATTCCGATTCTACATTCATGGAACGCATTATAACTGGTGATGAGACCTGGGTCTACGAGTACGATATGCAAACAAGCCAGCAATCATCGGAATGGGTGGCAAAAAATGAGCCGAAACCGAAAAAACCACGCCAAAGCCGCTCGAAAATGAAAGTGATGCTCATTGTTTTCTTCGATATCCGTGGCGTGGTGCACTACGAATTCGTTCCAGAGGTTCAGACGGTAAACAAGGAGTATTACCTAGGCGTTATGAAACGTTTACGTGAGCGTATCCGTAAGAAGCGGCCAAATTTGTGGGCGAACAACTCATGGATTTTGCATGACGATAACGCGCCTTCTCACCGAAAGCGCCTATAAAAAATGTTTCGATAATTGGAAGTGCCGTTGGCATAGATGTATTGGAGCAAATTGAGCCTATTTTGAAGGCGACCCAATAAATTTTGACGATTAAATGTAAAAATGTTGTTTTAATTGAAAATTCCCGGTACTTTCTTGACAGAGTAGTATGATCAAACCATCTTTAATAACAGTGTCTTGAAGGGACAATTTGAGAGTGGTAAATTTGGACGGTATTTGTTACTGGGTGGTAGTGGTTATAGTTTGCAGACTTATCTTATGACAAACTTACCGGAAGCTAGAACTGCAGCTGAAAATTTATATAAGCAGTCAATTATACGAACTAGAAATGTGGTGGAAAGTATGGAGCTTGGAAACGTGATTTTCCTATACTTTCTAAAGGAATGATTGTTAACGACCATAAGGGCAAGTATTGTTGCTACCGCTGTATTGCACAATATAGCTGATATGCTAGATATGAAAGAAATATTTCCAAATGAATGATTGCATGATGTGCAGGAGAAAGAGGACTTTCAAACAAATGCAACTATCGTTAATGCAGCTCGTCAAGTGACAGAGTCTATTATTAATGAACATTTTGCTAATTTACAATTTATATTTGTGTGATAATTGAAAATAAATTTGCCTGTCACTTGTGAAACTATTCACCATATTCAATTTGTGTCTTCAACATGACAAGATTTCATATAATTTTTATAAGATTTTACAAGGTTTGTATTTAGATAGGTTTCTGTTGTATTTCAGATTCATTGTTTTACTTTAGGTAACATCTGAAAAAGTTTTAAGTGAGAATAAATAAATAAAAATATTGTGTTATTAAAATTTCTGTTTTCAATTTAAATTTAATGGGATTTCATAGTCTGCAGCAATGCTGATAAAATTTTAATACCGC
This sequence comes from Megalocaria dilatata, assembly GCA_034642435.1. Lineage (NCBI taxonomy): Eukaryota > Metazoa > Arthropoda > Insecta > Coleoptera > Coccinellidae > Megalocaria > Megalocaria dilatata. Next base: position 101,950,073 of record CM067854.1, on the reverse strand, counting down.
TTTTCCCAGAAAGTGCATTCAAAATAAAAAGATTTAATTATTATTATTTAACTTTCTCTTCATCTCCATAATTTGCCAATCTAATATTTTGAGCTTCGAATGCTCCTCTTCTTTTCTTCTATTCTCTTACTTGATAGCCACTATCTAAGCTTCTACTAGAGCTGTTTTTTTATAATATATCTCTTTCGCTTCGGCAAGTGGTTTCGTAACAGTTGGGCTCAATTGTTTGTAAATTGGCTCCCTCAATTTCAATGGAGCTCCACCACCAGTCCCTTTAAGATGACTGCGTTGAGCAGCTACCATCATCTTCTAGTTTTAGTTTTTATATTGTCATATTTGGATTTGAGCTGGTCCCCATTTCTCCAATGGAGAACTGTTGCATTGAAAGCAGTTTCTATTTTCTGCCAGACTTTATCCTATAATATTAAAATTTTTTTTCAATCAATTCCAAGAGGCATAGTTCGTCCTCAGGTTTTAAAGTAATACTCTTTTTTCTCTTTTCTTCCATAATTGAAAATTCCCGGTACTTTCTTGACAGAGTAGTATATTATAACAGATATATTGAACCTACATAAATTAGTGAAAGAAAACTATTTAATTAACCGAAAACATAAAAATATTTCATAAACTCTAATTATACTACAAGTAATACATACAAGTAAGAATAATGTTTTAGCTTTTTTATTGTGTATGGAGCTATAATTCTTCAACAAATATGCCACTATTATTTTAAAGAAATTTTACTTACAGCAACATTGAAAGTCTGACCATCTTTGTCTCCAAGATATATCCAAAGACGGAAATCTCCTGCATTCTTAGTTACAGCTCCTTGCGGTGATTGTATATGTTTTTCCAACACTTCCAGCATGACTTTTTCTTGTTCAATCTCAGATGGATCTTCAGGAAATATATGCTTGTACAGAGTTATTAAATCTGCCACGACCATGACATCTTGTTGGTGCGCTCCAGTAGGTTTAGCAGCCCCATTTTCATTCTTAATTTATAGAAAAAATTTATCAATTATTTATGTATACAAGAGTAACATACCAAGATAATATTATATGTAGAGTTCAATGCTCATGTAAAAATTCCTAACAATCATAGCATTAGAAACGTATTTTAATGAATTATGAATATCTTGAGAACAATTCATTAGATTTAGCTTGGAATTTTTAACAAAGCTGCCTACGTCCATGAACACTTTTAGAAACATCTGAAATGCAACTAAAGAGTAGCCTCGGCTGCGTTTGTCGTTTCTAAAAGTCATTTATGAATATATCAGTCACAGTGTCATATGCATGAAGTGAAAATAAATTTTGTGCAATATAGATTTGAACATTGTGAATATTTCTGTATTTTCAATAAATTTGTGAAGTGAAAGGAAACAGTTTGATTAACCAGAAATGTAATGGTATGAATGTGACATTGTGCTGAAGCTTCTGATGCAAAGTTGGTAATTATAATTTTTTTCTGAAATGTATCATCATCAAAAAAACTAATAAAACTTTTATTTCATTGAATAGAATGAAAAGAATTATAGAATTTATGATTTCTAAAACATTATATTATAATTTATAAAAACGAAACTTGTAATATAATCATCATAATTTTAATGTTTCAACACACCTCGAAATGCATCAATGTTGGTCCCCAGATAGCGGCAAGATTCACAACGTTCATAAAATTTTTTGAAGACTGGCTACTTATAAAGTGTAAGTGTCCAAACAGTTTTTTTGCTGTATTGTAGGAAATTGATGGCAGGTTATCTAAAGCTGCTTTATACATTCTTATTTGATCATCCTGGTTTTTCACCACTAGAAAATATTAAACGACACCACAATTACTTTTTGCGAAAATCTAATGCTATTACATAGAAAACGAAAGTTATAATCATTCAATAAAATTTATGTTATGATGAAACTATTTTTCGGCAGAAATTAAATTGTTTTACTGTAAATCATGATGAAGATGAATTTCCGCCAAGTAAAGACTAAAACAACCAAACTTCTGGAAGTAAATAGAAGACTGAAAAGAACATGTCCAATTGACTTCAAACAAGTCTTCTCGCTTCATTGGAAGTAACCTTATTGTTTTTTGTCTTTGAACTAATTACCTTACAAAATTGTATTATTTGGATGGCTACTAAATATATTATTAAAAATATAGTCAAAGATACTGAGGGCAAAATGAGAGAATTTTAATAAGGGTAGAGTAGGTAAACACAACATTTTTATTGATTATTACAACTATCCTGAATTTCGGGTGGAGATTTCGTAAATGTGCTCAGAAACAATTTACCTGAATTACTTGAAAATGTTGTTCAAGGTAAATCAGGGCTGTATTAATATTAATTTTGAATTTAGCAATTACATAAATAGCTTATTTTGAATAATTTTGCTTAATGTTTCAAAAAAAGACCCACTTTATATACATTTTGGTTTATAATACTCGCTTTCTTCAAATAAGTGTCTAACTTAGAATTCCTCAATAATTACTTACAGGAAACTTGGTAAAAGTACTGTCTTTGTGAGATTTCTAATAAGGGTTCAGGTAAATCCCTAAAGAATCTTTTCAAAGCTGTTGCAACATCATGTTCGCTAAACTTGTCGTGTGTTATCTGAACAGCCCAAGCGTTCTCTGCAAATTTCGCCAAAAGCTCTGAAACTAAGGAACCAACTCCCGATTGTCTATAAATTCCTTTGGACATACTGCCTGAGAATAATAAAAATCGTTATCTTCATTAATTGATTGAAATGAAATACTCACCATGCAAATATATGAAATTAATGCATTTTTCAACTATTACTGGGACATCATTTTTAGTCAACTGCTGCTCATTTAAACACGCCCCATTACTATGAGAGGCCATTCGTATCAAATGGCACCAAATCTGAAAAAAATAAAAGAGTTTATATACTTTTCTTTTTATTATAATACATTTATTAGCAATCAGAATACACACATTCTACAAGCTAATTTGCTAACTATGGAGCTCGAGGCTCTCACAGGCCTTTTCCAGTGAGAAAGCCCTTTCAACCATATCTCAAGTTACTGAATTGTTTCAGCCGTTACTATTTGGTAGTTGATCATAATTAAAACAAATTGTAGGAATTACTATGTTTTACTACCAATAAAAATATATTTTACACATTTTCTTGTGACTCGAGTTTCGGGAAATGAACTATCCCATCATCAGACAACTAACTGAAGACCTAACAATGGTACAGAGGTATTTAAACAAAAGTGATAAATATTTTGAATATTTCAATAGATTCTAACACCTAATAGTGGTACAGAGGTTTACAAGCGGAACGTGTAAAAAACCGGGTAAAAAAAAGAGGGGCCTTCTAACAGATATCGGAATGTCGCCAATCGACAAAGAAGGTTAAACAGATGGTACCCATTTAAATATCTCAAATAATTTTTGGGTTACATAGCTCCGTACAGTCATTCATTATTTTCACGTTATTTTGTTGTACATCTCAAATATTTGGATTTACATAGCTCCATACAGTCATTCATTATTTTTTAAATTATTTTTATTGTGAACGAATTTGAAAATTTCAACAGATTCTAGATAATCGAGTTTCTTCCCTTTTGATTCTACATGTAAAATTTTAAGATTATCTATTGTGGTAAAGGAATGACCGTTTTCTAGACAATGAGTGGAAAAAGTAGAATTCTGTTTATTTTTTATGAAACTCATTTTATGTTCGTTAAACCTCGTCTTGAAGGAAGGTCCTGTTTGTCCTATATATTTATTACTGCACGTAGAACAAGATAACTCATAAACTCCTGATTTGTGTATGTTTGGAGTAGAGTCATTTGCGTTAAAAAATACCGATGATAACTTGTTTTGCGCTTTGAAGGCAATATTGACATCTGATCTTGAAAAACTATTGGCCACTTTTTGACTTATATATTATATTTTTATGATGGGATAAATTTGACTCATAGCTATTTGAGATAGTTTATATAATATATATTATACAATATAATAGATAATCTAATTCGACATTATCTATTATATTATACAATATAATAGATAATCTAATTCGACAGAAACTATCTATTATATTGTATAATATAATTTTAAAATTTTACATGTAGAATCAAAAGGGAAGAAACTCGATTATCTAGAATCTGTTGAAATCTTCAAATTAGTTCACAATAACAATAATGTAAAAATAATGGAGCTATGTAAATCGAATAATACGGAGCTATGTAAATCGAAAATATTTGAGATATTCAAAAAGTAACATCTGTTTGAAACCTTTTTCAACGAACATAAAATGAATTTAATGAAAAGTAATCAAAAATTCAACTTTTGCCACTCATTCTTTAGAAAACATTTATTCCTTTCGACAAAAGAAAATCTTAAGGAAAAAATTTTACATACAGATTCAAATGAAAAGGAACTTGATTATTAAAATTTTCAAATTCGTTCACAATAAAAATAATTTAAAAAATAATGAATGACTGTATGGAGCTATGTAAATCCAAATATTTGAGATTTACAACAAAATAACGTAAAAATAATGAATGACTGTACGGAGCTATGTAACCCAAAAATTATTTGAGATATTTAAATGGGTACCATCTGTTTAATAACCTTCTTTGTCGATTGGCGACATTCCGATATCTGTTAGAAGGCCCCTCTTTTTTTTTACCCGGTTTTTAACACGTTCCGCTTGTAAACCTCTGTACCACTATTAGGTGTTAGAATCTATTGAAATATTCAAAATATTCATCACTTTTGTTTGAATACCTCTGTACCACTGTTAGGTCTTCAGTTGTCTGATGATGGGATAGTTCATTTCCCGAAACTCGAGTCACAAGAAAATGTGTAAAATATACTTTTATTGGTAGTAAAACATAGTAATTTCTACAATTTGTTTTAATATCTCAAGTTCTTAGTTCTTAGTCTTCTATATTGTGGCAGTACTAATGGATGCAATAGATGGTTGGTATGGCTTTCCGGTTTAGCATGATGTTTCTCGCTCTTCCCTTTAATGACATCCTTTACATATGGGATTCGTAAATCTTCGTGTAGGGTTTGATTAGTTACGTAACATGGAGCATTTGCTATCATTCGAAGTATGTTTGAATGGCTTCTCTGAATGATTGATATATTTGATTTGCTTGTACATCCAGAGCTCGATACCATATACCCATATATGGCTTTATCACTGTTTTATAGATGAGTATCTTGTTTTCCAGTGCCAATTTAGTTCTCATGTTTTTAAGTCTATTTGCTTCCTTATCTTAATTATGTGTCCCTTCCATGTATGTCTGCTATCTAAATGCATGCTCAAGTATTTTGGACTTAAAATCTGTGGTATTTATACATTATTCATATATACACGTGGAGACTAGCCTCTTAGTAAGGTGAAATTCACTTGTACAGATTTGGACTCATATATTTGAATTTTTTTGTGGAACTTCGTCCACAGCTAGAATTTCTGTATCATCTGCGAAAGTTCCCCAATATGGTATGGGGACTTGAAGGCAGATCAGCGGTGTACAGCACGTACAGCATTGGTCCAATCAACACCACTTAAACAACAGTTGGTCCAATGATTCTTCTCTGAGGAACTCCTGATTATATTGGGAAGTAGTTCGATTCCTCACTATCAACTTTCACTCTGAATCGTCTTTCACTAAGATAGGACTTCAATAATTCATAATAACAACCAGGCAGATTTATTTTTTGATTTTATAGGGCAAATCAGAATGCCAGACTTTATCAATAGCTTGACTCACGTCCAAAAATGCTGATATACACTATTGCCTGTGTTTAAGTGATTTACTTATTTAGTGGTTAATTATTGTGATTATTGTGAAGTGATTTGACCGGAATCCAAACTGATGATCTGGTATCCACTCCTCTGTATTTGGGTCGGAGTTCATTCTTTGAAGCATCAGTGTTTCTAAGATATTTGACAGAAATGGGAGCAAGCTAATTGGTCGATAGGATGTGATGGTATTTGGATCTTTACCTGGTTTAGGTACAAGTATAATTTCGGCTGCTTTCAGTTGTTATTATTATTATTATCCTAGATCTTCTGTGAAGATCCCTCAGTAGCTTTTTCAGCTAGTACGAGTTAGGAGTTCAGTTGTGTTCTGGTTAGACTTTGTTACTGCGATCTTGCGCCACTTTGGGTCACAGCACTGTTAATTTTTGACCCCACAGTGAAATGATGGCAAACACCCGTCCAACTAGAAAATTTTTTTCCACCTGAACAGGATTCACACCCGGACCTCCCGGTCACGAGCCCGATGCTCTCCCAGCTGGCCAGTAGTTCAATTTTAGGATGGCATTGAATATGTAAGTTATTACCAACAGTCCTTTCTTTGGCAAGGACTGTATTGGTGTAATTTTATCATTTCCTGCAGCTTTTCTGATATTGAGGTGTTTTATTCAATTTTGAACTTGCTTCATAGTGATTTTCGGTATAACTGTGGTACTTGCAAGAATTTCCAGCAGCTCTCTTTCAAGCTCGTCATCAATTATGTCGTCATTTGCAGTGAATACTTTATCCAAATGTTCAGCAAATATTTGTGGCTTTTCTTCGTCGATCTCTGCCCATTTCATTGTTGATCCTGTCCTGTTGTGCAACGGTGGTATAAGTTTATTTGGTCTTTTCAAGTTTTTTATGGGTTCCCACACTGAATTATCATATCTATGCAGACTAGTGACATATTCATTGAATGATTTTTCCCTTGTTTTTTTAATTCTAAATTTTAGTTCGTTCGTTATCCTATTCAAGGTAGTTTTATCTCCTGGAGAGTGTGTCCGTTGCAATTTCATTCTAGCTTTTCTTTCTTTTGCTAAAAGTTTCTTTATACTTTCTGGAATGTTGTGCATTATTTTCTTTCTTCGGTCTCTGGAGTAGCTTATTTCTCAGATTGTTTGAGAATTATTTTGAATTTTTTCAATTAAAATAAATTAATTCGGCTGATCTGTACCAAAAATCATTAATAAGGAGTATGAGCTATGGTAATAGAAAGTTCTACATCTGTATAACAATTCTATACTCAAACAAACTCGACAAGGTTTTCTTGATCACAGAGGTAAATTGCAGGTATGCGCACGTTTCAAACTGATTGGTTTTCGTCAGTGCAATGTATACTGCAGCAACAGTCAGATCATAGGACAGTGCTTTGATTTTTATGACTGTAGCTTGCAAGTAATCCTCTTCATATTTTGCCATCTCCACATGGTTTATTATATTCTTGATGATAACAGCAGTACCAGCAATGAGCTGTTTTATCTGGGTGGTTTGTGCAATATGTGATGTAATTTGGTATGTTAATATATGATTTCTGTGTAAAATGGGTTTCACTTATCAGGACGATATCTATGAAGTTTTAGTGAAGAAAATATTCAACTTCGTTTTTATGTTGCAGAAGACCATTGGAATTCCATTCAGCTAGAGTATGTTTAATACCATAGTATTTTGGTTCATCAGCTGCTGAAACATTGTTTTGAAATCCTCCAAAAATGAACTCATTACGTTAGTGATGTTATTTGTCTTTTCGTTAGGTGTGTTCTTCATTAAATTTGCATAGAGTCTGGTTTGTTGCTGCTGGTGAGGTGGATTTTGGACACTTGTGCGATGTATTGTTGTGGTGGTTCTTAGGTCACCCTGTGCCTGCAGTTCATGATGTTCCTGACTTTATGCCCGTTTTCGCCTAGTTCTTGCTTGATTTAATTTGTATCGGTAGTATGGTGAATATATTTTAGCACAATTCTAAATGCTCTTTCTTTGTTAGGTTAGTAGGTGTGATGTGTTACATTGTTTTCTCGCATATATTTGATCAAGGTTCTGTAGGTATCTGGCAAGTCACAGTTTATCTTTTTATTGTGTTGTCAGGAAGACACTTTGTAACATATTTCTCAGCTTGCACTGCAGTATTGATTTTTTTTACCATTTCTCCATAGTTAATTACCCCATAAACAAATATTGGTGGTGGTTTAGACGTTTTATCACTATTTTCATTGTTTTTAAGATTTACCCCAGTTTTTTCATTGCTCTCTCAAAACCTGGAACCTGTTGTTAACTATAACTGGAGCTGTGGTGTTTGGATTAATTTTTCTTTTTTTCATTGCTTTTGTTTTGACCGCCTGCCAAGAATTGTTCTATATTTACTATATTTCTATATTTACAGCAATCAGCTCGATCAATCCGGGTTTTTATACCCGGAGTCAGTGGCTTATTACTGTCGTGTTCACAATACTTAAATACGCTGGCGATAATGCCATTCACATCTGCATTCGTTAAATACACGTTGATGACTTTCATATACTTGGATGCCACCTTATAATTTTTATACTGTGAAATAAATTACTCACAGTTGCGAATTCGAGAGTAATTAATAAAGTAAATAAAAAAAAACTTGGCTTAAGTTTCACTGTTTATTTGATGTCTGTTGACATGTTTCAGGTTTTCAGCCCATTTTCAAAACTGAAGAGAACAAAACTTAAAATCCATTTATAATGGAAGGGTAGATCACAGGTACAATTTTGAACAGTGTAAAAATATGGTGTTAGTTGGGTCCTAATCTTTTACAGATAAGAGCAATGGTGATTAATTAAATTGAAGTTGTTCATTTGTAATTGGTAGCTTCTTACCATGTGCTAAACAAATTTCCAAACTTTTTAAAAAGGCCATTCTACTGCTTTTATTACCTACGTGTAAAATCTCATCTGGTTTTTCGGAACATTTTATAAATAACAACCATATCGTAGATTTCAGTAGAACTGAGATTTTACACGTAGATAATAAAAGCAGAAGAATGGACCTTTTAGAAAGTCTGGAAATTTGTTTAGCACATGGTAAGAAGCTACCAATTACAAATGAACAACTTCAATTTAATTTATCACCATTGCTCTTATCTGTGAAAGATTAGGACCCAACTAACACCATATTTTTACAATGTTCAAAATTGTACCTGTGATCTACCCTACCATTATAAATAGGATTTTGTTCTGTAGCCTCATCAAATTTGACCACATTCTGAAAACGGCATTAAATTTGCTACAAGATAAAGTTCTGTGTGCCAAAAAGTTCTTATTGCGGGCGTGTTAAAGAGATGAATATCAAAACTTACACACAAGCATGCGCAATCATTTCCATTAGTGATAATTTGTAATATTTAAATAAGGTTATTCTGATTTTCACAAATTTTTATTGTTGTAAACATAACAATAAAAATTAGTGAAAATCAGAATAACCTTATTTAAATATTATTTAATATGGATTTTCACCAAGTAAGGACTGATTCAATTCAATAGTGATAATTTGCTTATCAAAGATAAATCCCTGGGAAGAATGAAACGTATTCTCAAATTGCAGTAAAAGACCATAGCAAAGCCTAGCCTCTAGATAACGCTTTTGCCAACATGGCAAGTTTTTTATCACCGAGTATCCCATTTGCTTTGAGATTTTGAGCCGTTAAAGATCCCACACATCTTCAACTAGTAGCAGAACAACTCTTGAAGCTACTTTTAGACTATTTAGAGAAGAGGTAGGTAATGAGAGAATCAAAAATTAGAGATCTCGATTATTCCTGAATATCATTTGCAAACCTTTCTAATGATTCAGAAAGAAGTCTGGTAAAGGCGGTTCACCATCCACTCTTTAAAAAAAAAAGGAATACAGAAGGCTTCAAAATAACTACAAGAACTGAAATCAAAAAAAAAAATACAATTTGGTTAAATTACATTGCTATATCGCCCTTTTCTAGGTTTAGGAAAAGGATATATAGGCATCCACTCTGACAGTCAAGCTGCCAGTAAATTTCTGAGATCTAACAGTTCAGTTTAAAAATAATATAACACTTATGATAGATTGGGCCGGTGCTTGGTAGAAATCAGTTGTAATTGTCATTATAAAATAAAACACTTGTTTACATTTTCTACTTTATTTTTGGTATTGACGTACGTTTCGTCTTTGCTAGAAAGACTTCATCAGAATACGAAGTAACAGTTGTTGTACAATGAATTTATAAGATTTTTTACAGAAGGTGTACATGTGTTTTTAATTGTTCGTCGGGTTGGTTTTCTCAAAGAATATTCCCTTCAGAATCGTGTTCACTCGATCCCTTGTAAATATTGAATAGAGGGGTGTAATAAAAATCTATTTGTTCATTTACTAGGTTATTGCTGTTTTTATGTTTATTTATTTCGTAAATAAATTTACGAAATAAATAAACATAAAAACAGCAATAACCTAGTAAATGAACAAATAGATTTTTATTACACCCCTCGTAAATAAATTTACGAAATAAATAAACATAAAAACAGCAATAACCTAGTAAATGAACAAATAGATTTTTATTACACCCCTCTATTCAATATTTACAAGGGATCGAGTGAACACGATTCTGAAGGGAATATTCTTTGAGAAAACCAACCCGACGAACAATTAAAAACACATGTACACCTTCTGTAAAAAATCTTATAAATTCATTGTACAACAACTGTTACTTCGTATTCTGATGAAGTCTTTCTAGCAAAGACGAAACGTACGTCAATACCAAAAATAAAGTAGAAAATGTAAACAAGTGTTTTATTTTATAATGACAATAATATAACAGTACACTCAATGGCCTAGACAAAAATTATAGTGTCTTATTAGTCTGGATTCTCAGATACTCAGGAATGAGGAAAATGAAGAAGCCAACACACTAGACAAAAAAGAGACTCTAACCCCCTATGTAGAACGGTATCCAACCGTTTTGTGGTTTGAAGAAACATATTTATAAATAAATGTTCAGGAAGAAGAAACTGAAGAAGCATTCCAGTAAAATCTTTCAGATTTGGAGCACAAAACAAAACTTAGTACTAAGAAATCGAAAACTTATCTTGAACCATACTACATCTTCTTACTGGCTTACTTAAGGGTATTGTCCCCTCATCATGCACTAAGTTAGATTAGGTTCAGTAAAAAAATGACGAATGCGAACTTTCTGCGGAGGAACACCTTATGACAATATACCTAACCATTGGATTCCAAGACATTATAATGAAATTATAAAAGATGAAGGAACATTTTCTTTGAAGCCATCTCAGGTAGTTGATATCATTTGAACTCTGGGACTGGATGAGGAGTTGTAGTTCAGAATATTATTATTATTATCATCCTGATACTCCTAGATCTTCTGTGAAGATCCCTCAGAAGCTTTTTTCAGCTTGTGCGATTTAGGAGTTCAGTTGTGTTCTGTGTAGGCTTTGTTACTGCGATCTTGGGCCACTTTAGGTCACAGCACTGTTAATTTTAGACCCAACGGTGAAATAATGGCAGACACCCGTCCAATTAGAAAAATTCTTTTCTACCTGAATAGGATTCGAACCCGGACCTCCCGGTAACGAGTCCGATGCTCTCCCGCTGAGCTATTCACACTCATTCAGAATATACCTCAATGAATTCAGAAAAGAATGGCACAAAAAATTATTAGCTCCCTGACTCCAATTCACACCTGCAATGCTTTATAATGATAATTCCAGTTGTTCCTTGTGGGTAGTGCTTTCAAATTCCTTTTTGCACAACATACACCAAACTGTTTACCAAAAATTAACAAATATTGGCCAACAGGACACTTGAACCTAATAGAGTGCAGTACCAGAGCCAGATATTTGTCATCAGGCTAATTATTTCAAAACTATTTTTGAAAAACTTGATTCCTCTAACAACTATTTGTGAGCAATTTAAGAATATTTTCAAAATATTAAGCTACATATTGGAAACCTTGAGTTCTTGTTCGAATTGAATTATATTAATGTATGATGAAAAAGCTTACTGGTTTTTATTTCCTTGCTGCTGTTATAGAGAGAATTTTCAGATTAATAAAATTGTCTTCCTACTTCTGAATACTACACGAGTTACCTTTTATATTCCCAGAAAGAATGACGAAAACAAAAAATAATCATTGTAATGGATTCAGCTAACTTATGTTCTAATCTATTTTGGAAAAAAATGTCTCACTTGGATCGAAGTATCTCTAAAGCATACACTTTCATATCATACTTCAAAAGTCAAACAATATTAACTTTGTAATTAATTGTTGATTTGTGGGAATAAAGATGCCAAACACAAAAATTGTGTGACTGATGAATGATAAATTCGACTTCTTTAGTTCCCAAACTCTAGGAAACAAGAGACCATTTGCTCTGAATTTCTTGATCTTATCAGGTGCGAATTCTAGAAGAATTTTTTTTTCATTTGGAATAATTTCTAGATAATTAAAAATTGAAATCAGAAAAGTGTGGAAACATTTACAATATATTTTAAAATATGTATCATACACAGGGTAGTCCACTTTTTTGTAGAATAACTCTAACAGTCAATAGAACATTCAATTTCAAGACCATAAACATAAGTTCGCAATAGCTTCATAACCCAGCTAAAAGTTTTCAAATTTTTTTCGTTTTTTTCTCAATGTCTCTTATGGTTTTTTCTCAATTTCTCAATTATGGGATTGAACTTGGAGAATCAAGTGTTATTTGTGATTTGATCAGAATGATAATCAGAACTGTTGTGATAATCTATGGGTTATTTTTTTAAGTTTGCTCTCCATTTTTAACCCCAAAACTCTGTTGGGGTATGCCATTGCATGATTTTATTTTCGTTTTTTTTTTGTAGTTTTTTTTATCGTGCGTGTTGTTCGTGGCGTAAGGACAGATCTAGGTGTATCACAATAAAACATTAAAAAAGATATACATTCTGTCAAGAAAGTACCGGGAATTATCGATTTAAATCTGGCGGGGCAATGAGGCAGGTAAAATTTTTTTTTCCTAGGTTGGTACCACTGTCCTTGATTACTATGCCAAGCTTGAGCGGGATCTGTCAACTAGTGTGTTTGCAACAGCTGATTAAGTAAGTCGATGTCAGAGTGCGTGCCGATTTTTACTATGGGTGATTACGTTGAGCAAAGAATTTGTTTAAAGTTTTGTGTTGCAAATGAATTTTCGTGTGCCGATGCATTGAAAATGTTGCAAAAGGCCTTTGGTGATAATGCTCTATCGAAAACTCGTGCCCATCGACGGCTTCGATCGAAGATAACGTCGATAAAATTAAGGAAAGGGTGCTGGAAAACCGTCGTACCAGCTTAAGAGAGATAGCACATGATCTTAAGATATTCCACGAGTCCGCACGTACGATTTTGAATGATATTTTGGGCATAAGAAAGGTGGCCGCACGACTTGTACCGAAAGACATGAATTTTCTTCAAAAACGTCATCGCGAACAGGTTGCTTCAGACATGCTGGATCGCTGTAATTCCGATTCTACATTCATGGAACGCATTATAACTGGTGATGAAACCTGGGTCTACGAGTACGATAAGCAAACAAGCCAGCAATCATCGTAATGGGTGGCAAAAAATGAGCCAAAACCGAAAAAACCACGCCAAAGCCGCTCGAAAATGAAGGTGATGCTCATTGTTTTCTTCGATATCCGTGGCGTGGTTCACTACGAATTCGTTCCAGAGGGTAAGACGGTAAACAAGGAGTATTACCTAGGCGTTATGAAACGTTTGCGTGAGCGTATCCGTAAGAAGCGGCCAAATTTGTGGGCGAACAATTCATGGATTTTGCATGACGATAACGCGCCTTCTCACCGAGCTACGATTGTGACTGACTTTCTCGCCAAAAACTCAACAAACGTGCTTCAGCAACCACCGTATTCGCCGGATTTGGCTCTCTGCGACTTTTTCCTCTTCCCAAAACTAAAATTGCCCCTTCGTGGCACCCGTTTTGAGTCGATTGAAGCCATAAAACAAAATTCGGCGCGAGAGCTAAAGTCCAACCCGGAAAGCGCCTATAAAAAATGTTTCGATAATTGGAAGTGCCGTTGGCATAGATGTATTGGAGCAAATGGAGCCTATTTTGAAGGCGACCCAATAAATTTTGACGATTAAATGTAAAAATGTTGTTTTAATTGAAAATTCCCGGTACTTTCTTGACAGAGTAGTATGTCTGTCTATGTCCTGACGAGCTGCATCAATTTCCGAAATATAAAAGGCAAGACTTGTATTAAAAATATGTAAATTGAGGTTAATTTCAAAACTCACTTTTGTTTCTCTGGTAGTCCACATTCTCATGTAAACAACCATATTGCAGGCATCTACCAACATATTTGGCCCTTTATTGTCACTCGTTTGTGGATTCTGATCTGCATCCTCATAACTCTGCAGGGCTATGCATCTGGCTTTTCTCAAATCCAAATTTTTAACAGGGTGTCCATCTACAGCATACAGTAAGTTCCTGCCAGAAAGAATAAGCCATGCCCCCATCCACTTACTAGTTACCCCTGTGCATAATAAATAAAAACAATATTTAACTCTTGAATTTATTAATGGGAATAACATGAATGAATTATTTTCTCAGAGCAAAGGACATATTTCACTGCTAGTGATATTTCATGCATGATAGCCAACATTCGGAACGGATAGGAGATATTTCTTACCTTCTCTAACATAAGTCCACCCCATTCGAGTGTAATCTGAGGAAATCTTTGTTCCAAATCGGGTAGTGAGACTTTCTGCGATTGTCTGCATCCACAATCTTCGATCACATAGGTTTCTCGAACCATACACATGACTTCCTCTAGTTTTTCCAGAAGCATTTATCTTGAAGCAATAAAGTTCATAATTGTCCGATCTGTAACCAAAAAAATGTTGAAACTGTTATAATTAATGTTTCACTTGTGTTATAGGTAAGGATTACAATTTAGAAAAATACTGGTGGGTTTTTACTTTAATATTTAGTTTTCAACTGAAATGGTACACTACACATTAGACAAAACAGAGCAAGTCTACATAATTTTACCATCGAGAACAGTATCAAAGTTGATAAATGTAGGTATTTTGGAAGCTCAAAATGTTGCACTTGAACCTACAGTCAATTATGAACCAAATTTACAAAATTTCAGTTCTAGTGGGTGAAATAATTCACTATATTATCAGTACAGTAGAACATTGTTGTAATGAAGATTGTATTACCTTTATTACAATTTCTGGATTTAAGTGAGTAGCATATTTCTGCTGTTTTAACCAAGAATATGGAGGCAATTTTCTATAGGAAAGAATTGGAAGTAAAGGAATTAAATGGATAACCAATCTAATGAAAGTGGTGAGAGATGTGCAATTAAGTTAGTTTTTGGGCAGCAAAGCCCAACAACATTTGGGGTTGTAAGTGTTTACAGGCCACCATCAGAAAATTACAATATTTTTCTCAAAATATAACGAATTATTCAGTGCTGTGTATATCATACTGAATATCTCTTATTATGTGGAGACAATTTATAGGTAAACTAAAGAAGAAAACAACCTTTGGATGATCTGGTCCAGGGTAGGCGAACCTTTATGCATCAACGTGCCATTTTTTCTAAAAAAAAGTTTAATGGGGTCATTCGCGTGCCATCAAATAATTTTGACTTTCTGATTATTTGGAAAATAATAATTATAAATACTATCAAAACTCTTTATTAAATAAAGTAAGCAAAAGAGGTACATTTTGGTGTGTTTATATTAAATTTCAGTAAAATTAGTGTGACTTCTGTTGCTGCAGGTTAGATGACAAATAATTTATGTTAGGGTTGTAAGATGTTACTTTTAGCAAAATGCATGCTGAACTAGATTCATCTGTCAAACGGTTTCTAACCGAGTTTTTAATGTTATTCATCTCTGAAAATAATGACTCGCAGGCATATGTAGATGGAAACATGGTTAAAATAGCATGAGCCAGCTTCTTCCAACAGTTAAATGTGTCTGGTAACGCATTCCATGTTTCCAAAAGTTTATTATTAGCATTTTTACTTAAATTACTTGTCGATCTTTCAGTTTCAATTAATTCCAACTCTTTCCTTGTTTCAATAAATTTTTGAATCCATATTGAAATAGATTGGAAATAAATCAGCTGCATTTCAAATTCTTCAATTTCCAACCAATCAAATTGAGAGAAGTTCAGTTTATGAAATGACGTCACATCTGGGTACATAATGAACTTGAGTATTTCCGACAATTCTTTGAACTGAGAAAATCTCCCTAAAAATTCCTTGATTAAAGAATCGATCACAGAAATAAATTCTTCAGTCATTTTTTCTTTGTCTGCTGTCTCGTGAATATCTAAATCATTCATATATTTTTTCAAGTTTGGAATATACTTGTAGTTTCTTGTGATAATATCGTTTCTAAAAACTTGCAGTTTTGCCTCAAAAGCGCGAACGAGATCTATCATGGGAATAATTGTTTTGTTTGTCCCTTGAAGCTTTACGTTTAATGTGTTTAAATA
Organism: Megalocaria dilatata; assembly: GCA_034642435.1. Taxonomy (NCBI): domain Eukaryota; kingdom Metazoa; phylum Arthropoda; class Insecta; order Coleoptera; family Coccinellidae; genus Megalocaria; species Megalocaria dilatata. The sequence goes on along the minus strand of CM067854.1, from coordinate 101,933,776 downwards.
TTGGCATATGTCTGTAAAAAACATCAATTTTGAAAGCCACATAACGTCCAATAACTGTGGGTATTGTGCAATTTTTCCCTCATTTTGCAAAAACAGTCTGATTTCTTCCAAGCAATCAACAAATCTTTCAAGTACATTCCCGCGACTCAACCAGCGAACACTATTATACATCAGTAAGCCATTATACACCGAGTTGACTTCGTCCAACAAAGCATCGAATTTTCGCTTGTTTAAAGCCTGTGACGAGATAAGGTTGACTATTTTTGTAACTATCGCCATTACATTATCAAGGGATATTAAACCACTCTTAGCACACAAGACTTGTTGGTGAATAATGCAGTGGAATTCAAGAATCGAATGTCCTACGTCAGCTTGAAATAAACTTATGAAACCGTTTTTTTTTACCCACCATACTTGGAGCACCATCAGTTGTTATAGAAACATTTTTTTTTTATATCAATTTCTTTTTCAGCAAGCGAATTTTTAACTGCCGTACTTATATCTGTTCCCTTTGTAGTTGTTAGCAACGATTTTATTGCAATTAATTCTTCCTTAATGACGTTTTCTACGCAATACCGAGCAAAAACAGCTAAACGTGCAGATTTAGTGACGTCAGTGCTTTCGTCAAGACATAGCGATATAAAAGAAGCATCTTTAATGTCAATTTTTTGTTGATCTGTTATATTTTCGGCCAGTTTTAAGATTCTTTCTTTTATTGTGTTTCTTGATAGAGGAGTATCTTTGATGCGCTGAATTATCTTATCTTTATTATCGAAATCTTCAAAAAGAGAGGGCGCGCATGCTAACCAGGCTTCCTTCAAAAACTCACCTTCTTGAAAAGGTTTACCATGCCGAGCAATGACATTTGCAGCCGTGTAACTTGCCGCGCTTGTATTACAATTTTTGCCAACAAATTTAATCATAGACGTTGACTGTATATTTCTGTCATTCAATGCACTTCCAATAAATTCTTTTTGCTCTGCCTCGCTTTTTTGACTAACAGATTTATGATTTGTTTCAAAATGCCGTTTAACAGACGATGTTCTACATACCACTGTTCCAGAACATAAAACACACACCGCTTTGTCACCTTTACTAATCATGCCATATTTCTCAGTCCACCAAGTTTGAAATTCTCTGTTAAACTTAGTATCATAAACTTTTTGTTTTTTTGCTGAGCTGGCCATATTAAAATTTAATAATAATAAGCAAAATATTTAATATCAGTTTAAAATCACTCGAATAAACTTTACAATACAATTATGTCAACAAAACTCGCTATTACTTTATGCATAAGCAAACAATGCGTCATTCGCAATTGAAACCCACGGCATTATAAAAACAAAACAAACTAACGCCGTGCAGCGCTTCCTGCCTGCCGCCGCGCTGCCCCCACCCCGCGCACCGAACACTCCGCAGCGTAGGAGCATCGCGTTCGATCGTCTTAAAATACCTAATTCTGTGACGTGCCCAAAATATTGTGTCGAGTGCCATCAATGGCACGCGTGCCATTGGTTCGCCTACCCTGATCTAGTCAATTGTTTTCGCAATAAGAATTACTTTTCCAATCCATGTAAGGCCATTATTTTTCTACTATAGTGGACTTCATTACTATAAATGTGGACTTTAATAGTTGTATAACAGAAGTAATTCTAGCTCAATTTGGTGATCTCATGGCCAATTATAAGAGATTATTTTGTAGACATTCCAGAAATTCCCAATGAAAACTAGTCAGGCTATTGAACACTACAAAATGGCTAAAATTTAATATGATTATTTATCGAAATCATCTAGCTCCCCTTTCATGAAAATCTTACTATAAATTCAAGTATGAAAGGTAGGATAGGCTGGAATATCGTGAACCAGGAAAATGGTAGACAAAATAATTTTCCGATTGGATAGGGTTACATACATATTCAAGTTGTTGATGTAGCTAATGCTTATGAGAAATGTACTTTGAATATTGCAAAGTTGATGTGAAAAAACTATGGTAAAGCATTGAATTTAATGTGCACTGATTTCCCAATATTTAAAAGAAATTTAGAGATAGATTTTTTTCTGAAAATTCTCGCTCTAGTGAATGTGGAGTTGGCCCTCAAGATTCTGCTTTAGGACCACTCTTGTTCATTTTGTTCATGAATGATTTGCCAAATTATATGAAAGTGAAGAAAATAATCAATTTTGTTGATGACAAATCATTTATTATAATGGCGATGAGTCTGTATGAATTTACAAGCTTATGTTTCAATCAATGATGTAGGGTTAATTCACTTACTTATCCTCCAAAGTAAGAAAAAAGTGTATTATCACTTTTTATTACTGAAGATAGTCACTACAGTTTTTACTTTTTACTAACATTTTAAAACTAAAGTCACTGTATCTTCAGTAATAAAAAGTGATAGAAAACGAAGTAATTTCTTCTTTTATTTCATTTTTAAAATGAACTATCACAAAGTATCACACTACTCCATCCATTATCAGAGGAAGATTAAAAAAATTAATATCGTTTAATTTTTGTCATCATAGGTATTGTAGTCATTTTGATCACATGTGCGAAAATTCATTTATTTCGGTAGAAGGGGCAGTGGAGAAAAATGATCAATACTAAAAAACCAATGTATTAAACTGAAAAATTCTGAAACCGAGATTGAAGTATAAAGTTTAAGATACTCAATATTTCTTGGAATTGCAATGAAATAAACATAAATAAAAAAATTATCAAATAATTATTTATCGATATTTTATGTAAATTTATAATCTGGACTGGCAAGCGATACGATAATAAAATTTTACATTTACTCCACCAAAATTGTTTATTCCGAATGTTTTCACGCGCATTTTCCAAAATTTCTGTAAATTTCGAATTTTGAACCGAAAAGGGTCTCCATTGACTGAGTTCGACTCACTGATGAAGAATTAGTGGTCAACAGTGATTTCTCCTGCTAGCGTAAATACAATAGCCTTCGAAAAAAAAAATCTAGAGATTTATAATAGTGTTGCAACAGAACTCTGCTTCCGCTTCCGCAACTGCAGAAGTTCCGCATGTTTTTTCACTTCCGTTTCTGATGCTGGTTCCGCAAACTTTATAACAGAACTCTGAACGGAAGATTTGTGCAATTAATGCAGCCATTTGAAGAAATAACAAGAAATCTAAGTAGCTCTCAAATCAGTATTTCATCAGTCATACCATTAATTCAAGTTCTTAAGACCACATTTCAACAAGAAGAGACGAAACCTAATACTTCAGAACAATTCATAAATTTTATAACAAAATTACGGGATGAATTGAATTCAAGTGTAAGATTTGGAAACTTGGTCGAAGACGACAAATACACTATTCCGACGTATTTGGATCCGCGATACAAATCGCATTTTTTCACCAGCGTCATTGCAGAGCAGGTTGAATCTAAATTACTTAATATGACGATTAACACTATTAGAACCAGACAATCCAATTCCATCCAAGATGATGACTGCGAACCTTCCCCCAAAAGAAGCCGAACTCAAATTGCAATTGAAGACATTGAAGTGCAGCCTTCTACTTCCAAATCATCAGCATCATTGCAAATATTGGAATCGATGTTAAGTGTAAATTAAGACCAGGAGGAGGACTCTTCAACAGCTGACGATGGTGACAATTTACTTTTAAAGATACAGTCACACCTTCGGGAGTACAAGAAAGAAAAAAGACTACCTCTTCATGAGGATCCCCATATGTGTTGGAATGGAAATGCGCACAAATACCCCCATATTTTGCCAATAGTTCGCCAATACTTATCAGCTCCCCCCAGCAGTGTAGCCAGTGAGCAATTATTTAGGGGAGCTGGTTTAATATATGAAGAACATCGAAATAGGCTGAAAGGTGAAAAAGCGGCCAAGTTACTCTTTATTGAATATAACTTGCCGCTGTTTAATTTTTACTACTAAAATACAAATTTAATAAAAAAAGTTTTAAATGTACAATTGTGCTTTTTTTCATAGTGTTAACGCTTCCGTTAAGATTTACTTTTGACATCTGTTTCCGTTTCTGCTTCCGTTATGCCAGTTCCGTTGCATCACTAATTTATAATTTTCAGGTTTAAGGCCTGAATTTCTTGTTTAGATTCGTTGATGGGTCAAACGGGTTCAGAAGTTATCGACATTTAAAATTTTATTTTTCCCGTATTTTCAAAACAAATAATCCGACCGATTTGAAATATCGTATATGGAAGACACTATATACGTGCAAAATTAGGTGAAGATCGTATAATTAGAAAATAAAAAATATATACTTTGTGAGTAGAGCAGCGTGGAGCGCTACTGGAACCTGGATGGACCACGTTAGCGCTTTCGAAATGAAATTTCGTATTTGGATATAGAATAGCGTCTTTGAGATTCATGTCAAAATTCCAAAAAGATCGGATGCCTTGTCTGCGAAAGCTCCTGGCCCCACGTCAGTGCTTTCTCGACTTATGTATGTATTATTCAGAAATTAAACAAACAAATTATATTGTTTTTGATCGTCAGTGTCTTTGGAGCATTCAGGAAACGGCAATTGATATACCTACATGCGTCTACAAGTCTGAGCCGGTACTAGGCTACCGCGTCTCCCTTGCACCCGCGAGGCGTCCACTCTTACCATTCACGACGGATATGTATCTCATTTCTGTTGCTACGTGTTTAATGTCTGCAAGTTATATGAAGGCAACAAATATTCATTTTATTTTCATAAGCAATATCTCGAGCAATTGAGAACAGTGTTTAAGCAGTTGGTCTTTTACTCACATATCTGCAAAGTGCAAACCTTAAGGGAAAAAAGAAGAGCAATATTGTGTAGAATAGATTTATCGAAAATCTCACTAGTCCATCATCGACACTGTGCCTCATTTGTGAATAAATGTTTTCAAATGAAGCGATCAAACCTTCAGGGCTTCAAGTTAATTTCAATAAAATATACCCGGGCAAAAATGAAAAAGATGTGACCATTCAAACCACATAACAAACAAAATGACAGACAACATCCTAATGGTACATAGTAAAACTATACCAGAAACAAAAAACAAATTGGAAGAACTGAAGAATGTGATGGTTGTATAGTAGAGAAACTGGCGAATAAAACTAACCTACTAATTCAGCTTAGACTGAGGACTTTCAGAAGAAAGTATTGTACCTCCTCACTACTATGGCTGCTGAACAAATACTAAACTACATAACAAAGCCAAACTTTATACTCGAGCCTTTATAAGGCTAGTACTTTCTACCACAACCATTTCTATGTAAGGTCTGTTATTTCCAGAAGAGTTTAATTTTTTTTCACTAAGCAGTAAGTACATTATAAAGGTTGTTCACACAAATACACTTCATTAACTTACTTCAGCTTGAGTTTTGGATGCTTTACAGTTTCCACACTGAGTATGGTGTCTATTGGAAAATATTCCTTAATATGTTCGCAAGAGTTGTTGGAGTAACAAACAAAAACGCCGTTTTCCAGCATACACCATCTACCGCTGTATTCTCCAAATAGATCTTCCACTGGTCCATTCTGCACTTTGTAGAGCATCCCTTTTTTATAAGCCGAATTCTTCATGTGAACCATTGGCCTCTGCACCAAACCTTATAAAAGAAAGCATTTACACTGATGAATGAAAATTTTATTCACATTATTGTATTTATAAGAAAGAACACATTTGGAATTGAAGGTAGACCAAACAGTAATTATAATGTCGTCTTATTATTATTAAATCGACTACAACTGCGCCTCTAGCTTAGATAGAAGATGGTTTTAAAAATTCTGGAGGAGTCCAGAACACTAAGACCAATCTCTATAGTAGTTTTAAAAGAGTTTCCCAATAGAAATGATGTGCTTTTAAAACATCATGGCACCCATACTTGAAATGGTACAAACCTCACTGGCTCTCACTTGGTTTCGGTATAGATTCATCATTCCAAAAAGCACCCAATGTTTATTATCGAAAAAATTTTATAAAAATAATTGTTCTTACATTTAAATCCAATATTTTGATTTTTTTATTTATTACTTCATTTATTTAATCATTCAATTTTAGGGATATTAACAGGAAAAAAATCGCAAAAATTACATCCACAAATTACTATGAAAAACTATGAAAATATCAGATTATGCACAAATAAAGCCAATAACACTTATACAGTGTGGATTAAAATTCTTGGTGTCCTTATGTTACATAAAAATAAAAAACACTGGAACATGTCAACTTCAAAATTCAATGGTGCGCTTTTTAAGAATAAATTGAAATCTAAAGGTTGATTCGCGCAAGTCGAGCAGAATCCGTCCTCTTTATTTTAAATGGAACACCCTGCATATTTTTATATTTCTTTAATATAAGAAAAACAAATGTTAACTTCCGCTATTTTATTGATTTTAACAATAATTGTTTCGTCATACCATGACTTCATCAGGTGAGTATTTAAACTGAGGTATACAATGCAAAACATGACCTTAAATACACAGCTCTGGAACAAAAAATAGAGGGGTGGAAAGAGAGGTATACAATTAATGAAAAATATTAAGTAGTGGGGATCTATTTAAATCTATTTGATCGTTCAATAAAATTTGTCTTTTATTATATCTATTGATTTCTAAAGTTTCTAACAGATTTAGTTTCTGACTTGTTTTCAATATGTAATATTTCATACTTCATATTAAAATTATGGCCAGTCTCTAACAAATAGTTGGCATAAGTTGAATTCGGTTTATTATTAATGTAACATTTTTCATGTTCTCGTTTCCTTGTCTGGAATGAACGGCCTGTCTGTCCCACATATACACATGGGCAATCACTACATGTTAACTTGTAAACTCCTGATTTTTTGTTTTTAGGAATGACGTCTTTCTTATTTTTTTATTAAGCTGCCTAAAGAATTAATAGTTTTAAAAGAGATGTTATATTTTTCTTTTTTCTTTAAATATCTAGCAATCTTTTCAGATTTCTGGCCTATGTAAGTTAATGAAATAAATTTGGTTTCGTTTGAATTTTGGATATACAAGTGATATTGCTTTCTTGTAATTTATTTTATCAAGTAAATTGTCTACAATTAACGGATTAAAATCATTATTGAAAGCCATTTGTTTAATAATAATAATAATAATAATAAGTTGATATATTTCCCAGATTAACAGCATTACATCGTTTATACAAAAAAGATCATATAATATAGGTAGAAGATGAAACAATAGTTATATTTTGATCCATGAGAAATACACCACAGAAAAAGACTCACAAAGGTATACACCTGTGGTGAGTACTATATATAAACATACAAATAAATTCAAATTTCCCCTCTCAAAATGCACTACATGAACTCAAAACCAATACATTCAAAAGCAACGAAAACTAACGACGAGGGCAAAAGTAGCAATTTTTCCTATCAATCAACTGCACGATGTAGGTTCTGTCTACTGTATATATCCATTTCTTTAATCTTTTTTTGAAAATTTTTACACTTACAGCCGTTCTTATCTCTAATGGAAGCTCATTGAATATTAGTGGTCCCAAATAAACGAAACATCTCTGAGTTAGGGTCTTATTCATCTTTGGCACGGTAAGTACAAACGCATTGTATCTGGTATCAATATTACGGGTCACCAATTGACTTGAGCTCAGATTAGCCTTTGTGAAAAGAAGAACGGCAGAACAATACAGTTTATATATATCCAATACACCTGATAATTTATACAGTTCCTCGGTGGGAAAAGTGATATTCTTTTTGAAAATTATCTTCAGGATCCACTTCTGTTGAACAACAAGCCTGTTGATTTCTTTTTTATATGCGGCCCCCCAAGCTATAATGCCATATCCGAGCTGAGATTCCACAAGAGAACGATACAAAATCAACATATGCCTAATATCCAAAATCCCAGCCAAATACTTGAATCTAGGAACCAGGCCCCTCAATTTTCCAACCAAGTAATTTATGTGTCCATTCCACCTAAGAAATGAATCCAGCACAACACCCAAGTATTTGCACTGATATGCAGGTTGTATTCGAGTATTGTTTCCTTCGTCCTGTATCAGAAGTGGTCCAAAATCAGGTAATGTCCTTCCGTCACATACAAAAGGGATGAAATGAGTCTTGTCGAAATTTATTGTGAGTCTATTTTGCTCCATCCATTGTTTGACCTGGAGAAAACCTCTCTCGGCCTGCACCTTCATATCTGCCCAATTCTCTGCGCTATAAAGAATTGCCATATCATCCGCATAACCAAAAATCTGTCCATTCATGTTCAACTGCAATAAGTCATTGATGTACACCGTAAAAAGAATGGGTCCGAGTATGGTCCCTTGCGGGACACCATATCTTAAATACTTTGTGTCACTATATTCATTCTGGACCCTCACAACCTGCCTTCTGTTAGTTAGATAGCTCTCGAACAAACTGAAACCTGACCCAATCACTCCAACTTCAGCCAATCGATACAACAGGACCTCGTGATCCACCGAATCAAAGGCCTTCGCCAAATCAAGAAATATACAAAGGGAGGCATGATTCTTATTAAGTGTTTCATAAATGGCCCCCGTCAGACGTGCCAAGGCTCCTTGCGTTGACCTGCCCTCTCTAAAGCCATACTGACCACTGGACAAAAGTCCATTTCCCTCCAGGTAAGATGTGAGTCTAGTTTTAATAACTTTCTCTATCACTTTGGAAATAGTCGAAATTAACGAGATAGGTCTATAATTGGAACATAACTTCCTGTCTCCTCCTTTGTGCAAGGGTACCACAACAGCAGTTTTAAGAATATCCGGAAATATTCCTGTTTGAAAGATTTTATTACACAGGTGTGTTATCGGTCGTGCATACCCTTCAATGCCCGCCTTCAAAGCCTCAGCAGATATACCGTCGATACCAGCGCTCTTTCTCGATTATTTATAATATTTTTTGTTTCCTCTGGATTGGTTGGTGTTAGGTAAAAACTGCTCCTTGCAATATTCTTTATAGGGTTTCGAAGGTTTCCGCTACAATTGATTTTTTTTGCCAACTTTTGTCCGATGCTCACGAAATGCTCATTAAAGGTTGTAGCTATTTTTGTCGGATCCTGAATTATTCCATCCTTCGTTTCTATTCTATCTATGGAAACCTTTGAGATTTCTTTAGAACATAACTGATTTACAGTCTTCCACAAACTGTTGGCGTTGTTTCCGCTAGCTGTAATTTGCTTCCTGTAGTAGTCCCTTTTTGTATTTCTTATCAAACAATTTAATTTGTTTCTATAGTTTCTGAATATATTCCAACTTACTTCTTGTTTGTCCTTCTCCCAAATTTTGTATAGCCTATCCCTCTCCTGTATAGATTTTACAAGTGCACTCGTAATCCAATTTTTTCTCTTGATGTTTTTGGTCAAAATCTTTTGCTGACAGCCTTTCACTTGGAGTTGAATGATCTCAATGAGTTTTTCCGCGATAAGATTCGTCTCCTGAACTTTATAGTAAGGTCCCCAGTCGAAAGTACAAGACTTCTCAGCCAATCCGTCATAATCCACTCTGAGACATTGCCTTTCAACCCTATCCCCCACCAAGTTTCGCTTAATGTGGAGCAAAGTCGAAAAATGATCAGTTACAGTTGTTTTCAATACTATTGGAACACAATCAACACAATCAATGTTCTTCACCCAAATATGATCAATGCAGCTTGAACTAGCTCCCTGTACCCTCGTCGGTTTATTTATAACAGATTTGAAATTTTCCTCATTTAATATATTGATATACATGTCACTGATATCATTATTATCTAAAATATTCACATTCAAATCGCCCAAGACAACATGGTAATCCGCACTTCGACAATGAGCACCTAAATATGAATGAAAGTCAGGCAAAAAACTATGGTCTGAAATTCGTGGTGACTTATATACTGCAGTTATGTGTAATAATCTGTCATGCAATTTTATCGACACCTTAAGAACATCAACCTCATCGACAGCGATCAAACATGATTCATACTGAAATCTTTTACTTATGTAAACAATGACCCCATCATTTTTATTATATCTACTCCCATTATATACTATATCATAACCCCTCATACAGAATAGATTTAAATCAAAAATTCTATGAGTTTCAGTCAAAACTATACAATCAAAATCATCTTCGAGCCCATGCAATACTAGTTCTAACTGATCCCGATTTTTACGCAAACTCCTGATGTTATTATGAAATATCTTAAAGCTAGAGCGACAACCGTTTTCCGCAGTGAGCTGTCGATAGTGTTCAAAATCCTCACAAACATAAGTTTCAGAAATTTCACATTCATAATCTCTGAGATATTGATCCATAATTCCAACAACAACAAAAAAAAAAAAATCTTTCAGATACAGATTTACTCTAACTCACTGTCCGTAATCTGTTCTTTCCCTGATGTTGTGTAGATTCCTCAAATAAACAGGACATTGTCTGTCCAGGCAGCCATGGGTGGTTTCATAACTGGTTCCATATTTTCCATTTGCCTCGACACAAATACCGCACACTTTAGGACCACCTGTACACTCACTGGTTACGTGATTTCCCGCACAATTGGCACACAACACATCCTTCGTGCAGTCCTCCCTTCGGTGGTAAAATCCATAACAGTTCATACACCTCGGAAGATAAAGATTTTCATAAACAGGGCATCTATTATAAGCTAAATTGATTCTTCCTGCGGACATTATTTTGAAAAAGGTCGAAGCACTGCAATCCACGACTGCCCAACTCGAACCTCCCCGTCTGGCCTCACGAAGGATTTTTACTTCTAGTTGATCCTCCTCATCCATAAAGTGATTCTGTTGTTTTATACTATTTGCTATTTCTCCTATTTTTAATTTTCGATCGATGTTAGCAATTATAATAGAAGGTTTTCTTAATTTGGTTTCTTTAATTTCATAGTGCTCTTTCAATCTTTTTTGCAATTCCTTCTGCAGTATTTCCTTGGATTTCATACCATCACACTTTATAATGATTGCTCCATTTTTCAGATTTTTCACTGTATTCACTCCAACTCTAATGCTGGATGGATCAACCGTATTTTCCATATCTAGTTTTGTTTTAATACATGATTGTTTACTGTTATTCGGCGCGACAATGATACCTGGTATATTTATTTTCTGTCCGATAATATTCTCTCTTTTAGTTGAGACGACACTTGCATATGAGGCCGCCTGTCTTTGTTCTGCTCTATCAATTTTCTCTTTACACTCATTTAGATTTCCTTCCAATAGATTAATGATTTTATTTTTATCCTCTATAGTTTGCTTCAATAATCTTAATGTGTTCAGCTCCAGACAGTTTTTACAATGAAATTGCAAGATTCTTTTGGTTTGTGACATTATTTTAACTTCATCGGCACATAAACCACTGCAACCACTGCAGTAAGGTTTGTTGCATCCATCACAAGTTACCAACTTTTTGTTCTTCGATGCGGTAGAATTACAAACTGCGCACTCCATAGTTGCAGCTACATAATTTTCCACGGGAATTCCAAAAATACCGCAGTACTTCACCTCTCACCATAAACATACACACATACGACAACCAAATGCCGCAGTACTTCGCCTCAGCGCCGTACACCGACTTCACCAGATGATCAACTTTTTCAACTTCTTGATAATTTCATAAACAATTCCACAGTTATTCACAGGTAAATCTAAATTAGGTAATACTCCACAACCAACAATTGACAGAATAAGGTATGGACTGTCCGAACCTTCCGAGAGTGGAAATTTTCTAATTCAATAGTCCTTTCCTGACGGAAATAAGCAATTTCACGGAGCACTCGAAATACGTGTTCTTCCGATGAAATAACATATAATGTTGATCGTTTTATACTCTTTGTCAAAATTTTCTTTCATCATGGATATGTTAACCAATCAATAAAGCATACTATTATAAGCTGACAATTTTTGTGAAAATGGATGGTTTGAAGTATAATGAATCGTACCATCTGTATGTGTAGGTTTTCTGTATATGGAAAAGTCATGTCTATTATTAATTTTAGTGATTTTTAAATCTAAGAAATTGATGCTATTATTTACTTTATCTTCCTGTGTGAATTCAATTGTTGGATATAATTTATTGATAGATTCCAAAAATGAACTAAGTTGTCTATTTGTGCCATTAAATAAATAAATTCTGTCATCTACATAGCGGTACCAATAAACAAAATCTTTAAAATATGGGAGTTTTTGGATATTGATTTCTACGTAATCCATGAATATTTCTGATAACAAGGGGCTTAATTGGTTCCCCATTGTTAGACTTTCTTCGTCTAGATAAAACGTGCCGTTGAACATAAAATAATTTTGATCCAGGCAAACGTTTAAGGCGTCTAATATTTCTGTTTTTACAACAAGATTAGTTCGTTTTTGGAGTAATGAATCATCAACTAATTTTATGGTTTCACTGACCGATATACTAGGAAATAAGTTTTTTACATAAAAGGAAACAAATTTGGCATTGTTTGGGATATGTACTACTCTGTCAAGAAAGAACCGGGAATTTTCAATTAAAACAACATTTTTACATTTAATCGTCAAAATTTATTGGGTCGCCTTCAAAATAGGCTCCATTTGCTCCAATACATTTATGCCAACGGCACTTCCAATTATCGAAGCATTTTTTATAGGCGCTTTCCGGGATGGACTTTAGCTCTCGCGCCGAATTTTGTTTTATGGCTTAAATCGACTCAAAACGGGTGCCACGAAGGGGCAATTTTAGTTTTGGGAAGAGGAAAAAGTCGCAGGGAGCCAAATCTGGCGAATACGGTGGTTGCTGAAGCACGTTTGTTGAGAAGGCGTGTTATCGTCATGCAAAATCCATGAGTTGTTCGCCCACAAATTTGGCCGCTTCTTACGGATACGCTCACGCAAACGTTTCATAACGCCTAGATAATACTCCTTGTTTACCGTCTGACCCTCTGGAACGAATTCGTAGTGCACCACGCCACGGATATCGAAGAAAACAATGAGCATCACCTTCATTTTCGATGCGGCTTTGGCGTGGTTTTTTCGGTTTCGGCTCATTTTTTGCCACCCATTCCGATGATTGCTGGCTTGTTTGTATATCGTACTCGTAGACCCAGGTCTCATCACCAGTTATAATGCGTTCCATGAATGTAGAATCGGAATTACAGCGATCCAGCATGTCTGAAGCAACCTGTTCGCGATGACGTTTTTGAAGAAAATTCAGGTCTTTCGGTACGAGTCGTGCGGCCACCTTTCTCATGCCCAAAATATCAATCAAAATCGTACGTGCGGACTCGTGGGATATCTTAAGATCATGTGCTATCTCTCTCAAGCTGGTACGACGGTTTTCCAGCTTCCTTTCCTTAATTTTATCGACGTTATCTTCGATCGAAGCCGTCGATGGGCGACCACTTCACGACCGTCCTTGAAGGCTCTGTACCACTGATATGCACGAGTTTTCGATAGAGCATTATCACCAAAGGCCTTTTGCAACATTTTCAATGCATCGGCACACGAAAATTCATTTGCAACACAAAACTTTAAACAAATTCTTTGCTCAACGTAATCACCCATAGTAAAAATCGGCACGCACTCTGACATCGACTGACTTAATCAGCTGTTGCAAACACACTAGTTGACAGATCCCGCTCAAGCTTGGCATAGTAATTAAGGACAGTGGTGCCAACCTAGGAAAAAAAATTTTACCTGCCTCATTGCCCCGCCAGATTTAAATCGATAATTCCCGGTACTTTCTTGACAGAATGTATATGGTTAATTTTTTGTATGAGTTGATAAGTGTTTTTTATTGCAAATTTGGCTTCAAAGTTAGTAAAGATGAAGTAAATAATAGCATCAATTTCTTAGATTTAAAAATCACTAAAATTAATAATAGACATGACTTTTCCATATACAGAAAACCTACACATACAGATGGTACGATTCAATATACTTCAAACCATCCATTTTCACACAAAAATTGTCAGCTTATAATAGTATGCTTTATAGATTGGTTAACATACCCATGACGGAAGAAAATTTTGACAAAGAGTATAAAACGATTAAACAAATAGCTTTCAATAATGATTTAAATCCGTTAATTGTAGACAATTTACTTGATAAAATAAATTACAAGAAAGCAATATCACTTGTATATCCAAAATTTCAAAATTCAAACGAAACCAAATTTATTTCATTAACTAACATAGGCCAAAAATCTGAAAAGATTGCTAGATATTTAAAGAAAAAAGAAAAATATAACATCTCTCTTAAAACTATTAATTCTTTGGGCAGCTTAATAAAAAATAATAAAGACGTCATTCCTAAAAACAAAAAATCGGGAGTTTACAATTTAACATGTAGTGATTGCCCATGTGTATATGTGGGACAGACAGGCCGTTCATTCCAGACAAGGAAACGAGAACATGAAAAATGTTACATTAATAATAAATCGAATTCAGCTTATGCCAACCATTTGTTAGAGACTGGCCATAATTTTAATATGAACTATGAAATATTACATATTGAAAACAAAAGTCAGAAACTAAATCTGTTAGAAACTTTAGAAATCAATAGATATAATAAAAGACAAATTTTATTGAATGATCAAATAGATTTAAATAGATCCCCACTACTTAATATTTTTTATTAATTGTATACCTCTCTTTCCACCCCTCTATTTTTTGTACCAGACCAGAGCTGTGTATTTAAGGTCATGTTTTGCATTGTATACCTCAGTTTAAATACTCACCTGATGAAGTCATGGTATGACGAAACAATTGTTGTGAAAATCAATAAAATAGCGGAAGTTAACATTTGTTTTTCTTATATTGAAGATGAATTTCCGTCAAGTAAAGACCGAGACAATCAAAAATATTTCTTTAAGCTTTTCAACAACCTTTTTGATTTCAAATAATACATGGTCTGATGTATAATACCGGGTGAAATAATGAAATTAATAATTTATCACCTGTTAAATAATGGTATTTTTCAAATAAGGTAAATAGAGACCTATGAAATTACTATCAATTAAGTTGGGAAAATTTCCAAAATCAATTCTCGATACACTCATGGATCCTGGTTTTGTTAAAATTTTTTGTCATGAATACCTAAAAAACTATATACATATGACGATAAATAAAGAAAATCTGCAAATACTGTGGACTGTTTTCAGTCAGATGTTGCGGTGTTGAGGTTTACATTGAGATAAAATAATAAGATGCGGTTTTTTTACTTGATAGAAGAATAATTACAAACTTTGAATTAAAAAAAAATTTTTTTTAATTAAAATTGTAGCAGACTAACAGATTAAATCTGTTTTGATATTCAAAGTTTTTTTTTTATATTGAGATAGTAAATTCCTGATTGAAAACGTATATCTTGTAGAAGTAATAATAAAACTATTGAGACTCACTGAATTGAGATTTTAATGATGATCGGTTACGGGGATATTTGCAGAAGTCAAGTCAAAGTGGCAAACTTATTTAATCAGAGGTATCCTCATTTACAAGGTACTATGTCTAAAATTCATGCAAAATTCAGAGAACTTGGACATGTAAAATCATTAAAAAGAAAATCGCAATTCGTTGAAGAGACTGTGAAATTGGATATTTTGTAAGATGTTGCAGAGGATCCAACGAGAAGTACACGTCAAATTGCCCGTGAAAATAAGTCGAAAAATTGTCTTAAGGTGTCTCCACAAAGAAAAACTTCATCCACAGAAATTGACTTTTGTGCAGGATCTTACATCTACGATCCAGATCGTAGAATACATTCCTATGAAATAATGATGAATACACCGAACATAAATGAAATAGCTGTTGGTACAATCCTTTCATTCTAATGAATCAACATTTACATTGAACGGGGAGGTAAACCGACAAAATTGTAGATATTAGTCAGCGGAGGATGCTCATTGAATGCGTGAGTCATAGGTGACCATATTATTGGTCCTATATTTAAAGATGGGCCTTTAACAGCCGTTTGAGTTTGATAAGAGACCAAGTTTTTCCTACGTTAGTCAACTTTCCTAATGCAATCGATCCAAGCCTACCGAATGAAAATGTCTGGTTCGAGCAGGATGGAGCCCCATCCCATTATGCTTCAATGGTCAGAACTTAAACGCAATCTTCCCCAATAAATGGATTGGACGAAGAGGTACTATTGAGTGGCCAGCTATATCGCCAGACCTTAAGCCATTTGTTTTTTCTATGAGGTTATCTCAAGAACAAAGTTCATGCAACACAGCCGACGATGATCGCATACCTCAAAGAAAGGATAACACAGAAATGCGGAATATTTTAATTCAAACTTTAAACAAAGTTAGGAACGAGTTTTATAGGAGACTGTTATTGCCAAAAACAAGGTGGAGAACATTTTGAGCATTTATTTTAATGTACTAAAATCAATTACATCATATAATTTAAGTATTTAGTTTCAAGAAACCAATTATAAATACTTTCGAAATTTCATCCGGTATTATTCATAATAAACCATACATGATATAGTTCGTTGCAATCAAGTTATTGAGGAGCTTAAAAAAATATGCAGGATGTTCCATTTAAAATAAAGAGGACGGACTAGGCTCGACTTGCGTGAATCAGCATGTATATTGAAATTCATGTTTAAAAAGCGCATTATTGAATTTAAAAGTTGGCGTGTTCCAGTGTTTTTTATAATTGTCTAACATAAGAACACAAATAATTTTATTCCAGAAGTGGTTTCCACACTGTATATAATAATATGCTGTGATTATGAAACAAACTTCAATTTACACAATTACGTGATACTAGAAGAGCAATAAGACGACAAAACACGTGAAACCAGAAGAATATTGTGTCAATATTTACAAGTGCAATTTATATGTAAGATTAAAATCGATTAATCAATATTCTCCATGAACTTGATCTTTCAAGGCCAAATGTGACTGAAATGTTTTTTATGACTTTCATGTCAAACTTGAGAACACACTGTATACAAGAGATATACAGAATGATCATTTACCAATAAACATACGATAACCTGAGCTACCCTAGACAAGTCCAAAAAACCTAAACAGGTGTTTTCAAAGTTGAGACTTTTTAACAGGAGGTAGAACTCATCAAAATAAACCATTCCACCAAAAATCGCTCATACAAAATATTCTAGGGTACTAAGTTTTTTAAACTGTCAAATTGAATTCGAAATCTTCAAATTTCAAAAGATTATAAGTCCAGTTCTACTACTTAAGTTACTTTAAAACATTAAAAGATATATCTAAGTTTTAAATGCGATTGCGTTTTGACATATAAGTAATTACCCATAATCATTGTAATTACAAATGTTTTGACGTTGGTAAATTTATTGAAAGACACCGCATATATATGGCATTGTAAAGAGTCTTTCAATGGGAACGCTTCATTTTTAAATTGAAATTACTCACGCATGGCAGCCATTATTTATTCGTGACATTGACAGTTGTAATTGTCAATGTCTACCATTTAATCATGGAAAGGTACACACTCCAACAACATTTACAAATAATCCCAATTTATTATGAAAAATCGCGATCTGTTATTCTAACTTTACGTATTTTAACTACAATTTTTGGTCGTTATAATCATCCGAATAAAAGAGCAAGTTTGAAACAAATTTGACACTTCATTATGTTACAGTGAGACAAATAAATGCAAGAAGTGAAGAGAATATTGCTGCCGTAGGTGAATGTGTTCGTGAAGACCAAAATTTATCGATTTCTCGACGTTCAGAAGAACTAGGCAGCTCCCAGAAGTTTTTGTGGCGAATTTTACGAAAAGACCTTGGTCTACTTCCATACAAAATTGTTTTAACCCAAGAAATAAAGACAAATTTAATATATTAAACTTGAACATCCAATCGGTCAAAAATAAAATCGAACAACTGGAAAACATCTTGGAAGAAGAAAACATGAAAATAGGAGTCATAACAGAACACTGGCTGTCAAGAATAAATATTGAACAGCTGGCGCTACGCAACTTCATGTTAGGTGCAAATTATTCTAGAAAGAAGGGATATGGTGGTGTCCTCATTATATGCAGGGAGGGCCTAAATATTGAAAGACTTGAATCTGTAGAGAAGTACTCTGAAGAGGGCGATATAGAAATAACAGGGATTTATGAAAAAAGTTTAAAAAAAAAGTAGTACTTGGGTTATATAACCAAAGGGATCATATGAAAAATTTTTGACAAATATGAGAGCATGTCTTGATGAAATCCACAATGGTGACCTGGAATTTGAAGAATTATATGTTGCTTGTGACTTCAATAAGGATGGAATAAAATTTGATAAAAGACCTACAAGAATTAATGGCAGATTATGACTTATGACACCCTACAATAACAGATCCTTCAAGGGTACCATGTACATTAGCATCGCTAATTGACAATGTATTTTTGAATGGTAACACGAAACATCATACATATAGTATTGATCCGCAAATGTCAGACCATAAGGGTCAAGTACTGTTCTTGTAAAGCTGTAGTACCTGAGATGAAGACAAGGAGACCAACCAGAGAGCTCGGTGAGAAAAATATAAGGCACTTCATTGAATCTTTGGAAATAGATCCATGAAATTGTGTGTACTCAAATGGAACTGCAAACGAAATCCTTGATGAATTCTGGACCAAATTTTTGACCATTTTTGAATATGCATGCCCAAGAAAAAATATTATGAGAAAAAACCATAAGACAAAATTCAAAACAAACAAAGAAGTTGAGAAATGAAAAACCATCTTGATGCACTATCGACAATACTTAGTACTAGGAAGGATGCGGCCAGTAGGAGAGCTTATAATATACATCGGAAATTATACAGGGAGAAGATAATAGGAATCAGAAAAAAAGAAAACTTGGAAATCATTGAGAAACATACAGATAAGAACAAAGCAATATGGAATATAATAAAAATGAATACAATGCGAAGAAAACCAAAGACTACAACAGAAATAGATCTTCAGATATTGAACGAATACCTAATTGGAGTGGGGGCCTCATTTGAAAGGAGTAGCACACCAGAAAATGAAAATCCCTTAGATTTTCATAAGCAAACAATGAAACCCATAGAGAATACAATATATTCAAGGAAACTACAGCGGAAGATATACTGAAGATTTCAAAACGACCGAAACAACAAAAATATTGGGATATCCATGGTATATCTCCGCTTGTGCTGAAGCGAGTATTATCAAGCATCGCAGAACCACTTGCCATCGTAATAACAAAATTTTGCAATGAGGGGTATTTTCTAAAGCAGATGAAGAGAGCGAAAATAACTCCTATTTTCAAGGATGGTGAGAACAAACCATCAAATTATAGACCTATTTCTCTGATTCCAAGTCTTTCTAAAGTAATTGAAATGGCAATTAAAAATAAATTATCTGACTTCCTTCAGAAGTATAATATTATTTGCGAAGAACAACATGGATTTCAAAGTAACAAATCAACAAATTCAGCAATAACATCGATACTACTAAAAATAGCAAATTCATTTGATGAGAAGAAAAAAGGCAAATTGGTAGCATGCGACCTTAGTAAAGTATCCGACTCCATTAAGCATGTGTTGATACAGAAATTACAGCGATATGGCATCAGAAGAATAACATTGAAGTTGATGGAGAGCTATCTACAAAACAGATATCAAAAAGTGGTTATAGGAGAAAGTACTTCAGAATGGAAACACGTAGAGTATGGAGTTCCTCAGGGGTTCATTCTTGGGCCAATATTATTTCTTCTATACATAAATGACTTACTAGCAAATGTCCGGTCAGACGGTACCGTACTCTTTGTAGATGACACATCGTTCTTTATTATTGGTGAAGATGAAGAGGAGCTTTCGAATAAATCACTGTGCACACTGTACCAGCAGAGGAATGATTTCATGCTAACAACTTCAAAATGAATAAAGAAAAGACTCAGTATTTAACACTTGAGACCCGCCAAAACAATGATTCGAGCATTAAATTTTTAGGTGTCCACATCCAACCAAATCTAAGCTTTCGAATTCATATATATGAACTAATAAGGAAATTATCAATAGCAACCTACACCATTAGAAGAATAAAACAAATTGCAGGAAAATTAGCAGCTAAGCAAGCCTATAGGCTTGGGTTCTTCCATAGACTTATAAGGTATGGAGTGTTATTCTGGGGGGAACACATGAAAAAGATAAAATATTCATCAAACAAAAGAGGGCCGTACGTATCATCTGTGATCTAAAATATAATGAAAGTTGTGGAACCCACTTCAAACAAGAGAATATTCTAACTCTCAAATCACTATACATACTTGCCTGCATAGTATATGTGCACAACATTAAAGAAACCAGAGAAAAAAAATGGTAGGACATAATTATACAATGAGAAGCGCAAATAAATTCAGAACACCATAGAATATCAGCTGCTCAACTCTGTATTAACCATGGGGCCATAAACATCTATAATAAAATTCCAGAAAAATTCAAAGAAATGAACACATATACAATGAAACAAGAAATAAAAAAAAACTTTGCCAAAAAGAATACTACAATGGAAGAATTTTGGAATGAACGTCTTAAATAGTTTGTCAAAATTTATTATATACGTTTTCGTTATATACTAATTGTTATTTAAACCTATTTTAGCTTATTTGACACCCCATGTAAAAATTGATGGGTAAAAATTATTCACATTTTATATTCTGATGTATTAATATTTTGTATTTTCTTGTGAAATCATTAAACTAAACATCTTAATTTTTGGTTTTCCTAAACGAAATTGTGGACTTTTTTTGTAATATGTAATAAATTATATTTTCTAACAACTAAAAAAATACACTTTAATAGCAAACCGAAGTAAGAAGCAAAATTATTTTTAAGTATTAAGAGTTTGTTCTCTAGCGATAGAGAGCTCACTGTCCAAGATGACTGAATAATTAATAAGAAAATAAGAATTAATTCATTAAGAAAATAAATTTAATCTAGAAGGGTACTTTTCACTTTAATTTTATAATAACTCTACTTTTATAAATAGATACCAATTAAATATTCGTTTGTTTTCCTTCAATAAAATTAATTATTCTGGTAATAACTTCCCTCTCATAATAATTTTTCTACAAATTATTCCATTTGAACTGAATTATTACAAAGTAACAGATTATTTTATCCAATTATTAAATTACAATGAATTAGTAGACTTTCAATCACTATAGAATAATCTACTTTTTAGTTCAGTTTGCTATTACAACATGTTTTTTAAATTTTTAACTGAAATTCATTTTCTTTTTCTTTAGTTTGAAGATATATCAGTGGATCTGTGCTTCCAAAACAAAGTTGGTGACACTTCATTTGACAGAACCTTATAAAACATGTTCACAATGATAAATTTCAGCTCCAGAATTTACATTCATGGAGATAGCATCTTTATTAATATTAAATAAGGTTATGCTGATTTTCACAATTTTTATTGTAATCATAATACAACGATCGTTCAATATTATTCACTATGGAAACCGAATGATTAACACTGTTAATTTTCTTGATTTAACAGTTACCAGAAACAATAATTCACATGAATTTTCAATATTTCATTAACCTGATGCTATTATACACAATAAATCAAATCATCCTAGAAACCAAAACTTATCAGCATTTAATTGTATTGTAGCTTCTTCGCTCCTCGTACAGAAACCTGCCTTTCTCTGTCGTAGCTTGACCGGCGTACCAATAGAGGACCCGACCAGTCTAAAGATTCGTGACTAACCCTCCCAGACGAGTTCAAGTAGTCTGATGAGTTTCAGATGGGCAGACTCGAAACGAAACGCCGTCTCCCGAATCAAGAGATGGAAGCTCCCTCGCAACTCCGCATTTCCTCCGAGAGCTTCGTGGTGACCCGGACGTGATTGGGGGGTTTCCTTTAAGAGCGAACCAACCCATTCATTAGGTGTCCCGAATTGCCCCTATCCATCATTCCGAGATGGCTCTTTCCTTTCGTTCCACAGATCCCCGCTGGAGATGGCACCGCTACCATCCCAGCGGCGAACTGTCTCCTAGCCTGATTCTCAACGCCCTATCCCGTGATCTTTATCGACGCTCACCGAAGGGATAGTGTGTAGCGAACAACTTCTTCGCTCCTCGTCCAGAAACCTGCCTTGCTCTGTCGCAGCTTGACCGGCGTATCAATAGAGGACAAGACCAGTCTAAAGATTCATGACTAACCGTCCCAGTCGAGTTCAAGTAGGGCAAGGCACAGCGTTTGATGATCACCGTTCCAAGCAGAACACATGGTCACCGGCGTCACAGACAGAGCTGCGCATCACGCCTGTCTGATGAGTTTCAGATACGCAGAGTCCGAAACGAAACGCTGTCTTCCGGTTCCGGGTCGAGAGGTGGAAGCTTCCTAGCAACATCCGCTTTTCACTCGATAGCTTCAGTATCCACAGATCAATTAACATATCCATGAATCGAGAAATTAAATTTTGGAGCTCAACATTATTGAACGAATAGCTATTATGAATAAAAACAATATTCTAATTTCCGCTAATATTTTATTTCACTACAATCGTTTCGTCATACCATGATTTCTTCAGGTGAGTACTACTAGTATCCAATACTATAGTACCAAAACAATCATATGTGGCTATTAATAATGACTACGATCCTACACTGATTGATAAATTATAAAATAGCTTTAAATATAGTGTATCCAAATGCAAAAGAAAATTTTCAATACATTTCCTTACAATACACTAAAGGTATTTTTGAGAAAATTGCTATATACCTAAAAAATAACTTCATTCATAACTTATTCAAACCTCAGTAAATTAATTAAAAATAATAAAGACATTACATATAAAGATGACAAATCAGGAGTTTATAAGTTAACCTGCGGTGATTGCCAAAAGGTTCACATACAGAAAGTACTTTCCGACAGATACATTCTGTCAAGAAAGTACCGGGAATTATCGATTTAAATCTGGCGGGGCAATGAGGCAGGTAAAAAATTTTTTTCCTAGGTTGGTACCACTGTCCTTAATTACTATGCCAAGCTTGAGCGGGATCTGTCAACTAGTGTGTTTGCAACAGCTGATTAAGTCAGTCGATGTCAGAGTGCGTGCCGATTTTTACTATGGGTGATTACGTTGAGCAAAGAATTTGTTTAAAGTTTTGTGTTGCAAATGAATTTTCGTGTGCCGATGCATTGAAAATGTTGCAAAAGGCCTTTGGTGATAATGCTCTATCGAAAACTCGTGCATATCAGTGGTACAGAGCCTTCAAGGACGGTCGTGAAGTGGTCGCCCATCGACGGCTTCGATCGAAGATAACGTCGATAAAATTAAGGAAAGGGTGCTGGAAAACCGTCGTACCAGCTTGAGAGAGATAGCACATGATCTTAAGATATCCCACGAGTCCGCACGTACGATTTTGATTGATATTTTGGGCATGAGAAAGGTGGCCGCACGACTCGTACCGAAAGACCTGAATTTTCTTCAAAAACGTCATCGCGAACAGGTTGCTTCAGACATGCTGGATCGCTGTAATTCCGATTCTACATTCATGGAACGCATTATAACTGGTGATGAGACCTGGGTCTACGAGTACGATATGCAAACAAGCCAGCAATCATCGGAATGGGTGGCAAAAAATGAGCCGAAACCGAAAAAACCACGCCAAAGCCGCTCGAAAATGAAGGTGATGCTCATTGTTTTCTTCGATATCCGTGGCGTGGTGCACTACGAATTCGTTCCAGAGGGTCAGACGGTAAACAAGGAGTATTACCTAGGCGTTATGAAACGTTTGCGTGAGCGTATCCGTAAGAAGCGGCCAAATTTGTGGGCGAACAACTCATGGATTTTGCATGACGATAACGCGCCTTCTCACCGAGCTACGATTGTGACTGACTTTCTCGCCAAAAACTCAACAAACGTGCTTCAGCAACCACCGTATTCGCCGGATTTGGCTCCCTGCGACTTTTTCCTCTTCCCAAAACTAAAATTGCCCCTTCGTGGCACCCGTTTTGAGTCGATTGAAGCCATAAAACAAAATTCGGCGCGAGAGCTAAAGTCCATCCCGGAAAGCCCTATAAAAAATGTTTCGATAATTGGAAGTGCCGTTGGCATAGATGTATTGGAGCAAATGGAGCCTATTTTGAAGGCGACCCAATAAATTTTGACGATTAAATGTAAAAATGTTGTTTTAATTGAAAATTCCCGGTACTTTCTTGACAGAGTAGTAAGTGGTAAACCTTTGAAGAGTTTCCTAAAAAAACAAAAGTAATTCCACATGTTCGAACCATTTTTTAGAAAGGGGACACACTTTCAATCATAACTTTCAAATTTGACATATAGAAAGTAAAATGTATGCCTTAAACCTGTTAGAGTCACTAAAGATAATTAAATAAAAGAAAATAGGAACAGTACTTAAGGAATAACTCTTCACTGTTAAATATATTCAGATGGAATGGAATTTTTCAGAGCCTCCTTTTTTTGGGTTGTAATGCTCAAAAAAAATGTTTGTACTTACTCTAATATAAATAGAAGCTGACTTAGAAAACAAATTTATTTACTGAATTGTTTCAGCCGTTACTATTTGGTAGTTGATCATAATTAAAACAAATTGTAGAAATTACTATCTTTTACTACCAATAAAAATATATATTACACATTTTCTTGTGACTCGAGTTTCGGGAAATGAACTATCCCATCATCAGACAACTGAAGACCTAACAGTGGTACAGAGGTATTTAAACAAAATGGATAAATATTTTGAATATTTCAATAGATTCTAGGTAACACCTAATAGTGGTACAGAGGTTTACAAGCGGGACGTGATAAAAAAACCGGGTTAAAAAAGAGGGGCCTTCTAACAGATATCGGAATGTCGGCAATCGACAAAGAAGGTTGTTAAACAGATGGTATCCATTTAAATATCTCAAATAATTTTTGGGGTTACATAGCTCCGTACAGTCATTCATCATCAAATTTATTTATTCAAAAATGTACTTACCTGTAGGTGCTACTGTGTTAACGAAACGATCGTTGTATTATAATTACAATAAAAATTGTGAAAATCAGAATAACCTTATTTAATATTAATTGACATGGATTTTCATCGAATGATGACTAGGTTAATTGAATAATTGAATAAATAGCATCTTTAGATTGTACATCTTTTATGTAAAGGATTTTTAATTTTCGAAATGATAAGTTCTACCTACTGCTAAAAAAAACAAGAAAGTCTCTCTATAACCGTGCTCATCAAAATGTAAAGAACTATTCTCGATTTCTTTTCTCGGTAGGGGGAGGGTAGATTAATCATGACAATTCTTCGAAAATAAGAAAATGACCTACTAATATTCATTATGAGGTGTTTTGTCACATACCTTCTTTACTCTTCCCCTTTATTATTTCTGAAGAAGCTATAACAACATCCTTCACATGTTTCAACCAGCTCTTCCGTTCGCCTCCATTCTTTGAGTGGTAATTGACAGGTGGGAAAACTGGACCAGGTTTTGCCCTCTCGTCTCTGAGGTTGGTTGTAGCAGGCTCTTCCTGCAGAGAATCGAACCTGACGGGAGGAGAAGGAGGATTGGCGAACTCCTCGGCTTCAGAGTCTGGTATACTCCAGGTGTCAATGGTCCTATGAGCAGAAATGTTGCCATACAAGTCCTCCTGAAGGATGTCTTCAAGCATCTTGTAGTCCTCAATTTTCGATTCAGAAGCTGAAAAGTTTGCTTTTATTAATTAAATGATTTTTATCTTCAGGTGCGTATGTTTGAAACGAAACATTCGATATTACTTATTTTTAATTTTAATTGATGATTTTTTTTTGTTTTTTTTTATTCCATTTGATACTGTATAGTGAATTTTGATTTTTATACGTCTATTAAATATAAGCAGTGCTTATTATTAGACATTAATTTAATTCTAAAAGTTTTTTTTTAATTTTTTGAAATCAAAATTGTAGAATACTAACAGATCAAATCTGTTTTGATATTCAAAGTTTGTAATTATCCTTCTATCAATTAAAAAACCGCATCTTATTATTTTATTTTATATATAATATATAATTATATTAGGTTTTTGAATAATGAAATTTATAATACAGTTTCCAGTGGTTTAATGAAGGCCATAAAAGGCCTTACAAACTTTGTGTGATTTCTGCGTTTAGCATAGAACATAGATTACCTTGGATATTAGATGTACCTACCTAGTTTAATTGCATTCACAGATTTTGCAGAAATTGTTTGGTAAGAGTACAAGTTTATTTATTTCTGATTGAATTTATATTATTTATAAATGTAAAGTTGAACTGACCTTATATGAAATTTTAATTGTTTTTGAGGATGTGCTACATGCTTTTGAGAGTTTTTGAAGTAACTTATTTAAATATTTAAACATATTGATGTATATTATGACTGTTTCAGTGTCCTCAAGACACAGCCTGCATTCATCGTCTTCAGCCAGACCGATTTTGTGCAATGCGCTTTCAGACTGCAGTGATCTGTCATAATTTCGACAACATTCCGTAGTTTGGCCCTACCCAGACCAAACGCTAGGTCCGCCATATTTTGGTTCGAAGCTGTTCCCAGGAACACCTTCGAATGTTTCAGGCCAGAATGTCTCAGCCAGAAAGACTCTAGTCTTGAGTTCATTCTGCCTGTTATTATCCGCTTAGCCACATCATGTGGTATTCCCAGGAATGGTTCGGAGTCTACAGGAGGCAACGCAGCTCCAGCAAACGCCAACCGATCTACCTCTTTGTTACCCAAATAGTTTGAGTGGCTCGGTATCCAAACAAGAGTGATTCTGTTATAAGTGAAATGGTGGCCAAAATCTGTCCAACTAGAAAATTTCTATTCTAAACGGGAGTTGAACTCGGAACCTTTCCGTTCCCCGCCCAATGCTCTAACCACTGAGCTATCGTCATTGATCTGATGAGATGAAAATGATAATTACCTTGAATTGAACCCAGAGCATATCCACTTTCAATTGCTTATAGGAGATATTAATATAGATATATTGGATGGAAACATAAATAGTAATAAATATATATTTGTAATGGCGGGTCATGGATTTTTGCCTTACATACAACTACCGACTATTGTGACTGAAAACACATCTACTTGCGTAGATCATTTATTTATCAAACAGAATCATGTAGGAAATTAATTCATATACAGTGAAATTCCCCCTCGCAGACGCCCCTTTTAGACGGACACATCCCTTGAACGAACAGTTTTTCATAGTCCCGACTGACTCCCATATAATTTACATTGTGTAAGTTGTGTCTCTTGAACGGACGCGGACACTAAGGTATGTTCTATTAACCCGACAAAACCAAAATAAAAAATATCGGTTCTGTTTCAATTCTCTGTGGAAAGTATCGCTGTGAGTTCATTGGGTCACATGGGACGCAATGGGAAAGAAGAAGAGGTTTCTGTGTCGCGCGCCAACATTAGTACCAGCCTTCACTGAAGGACTTCCCCGAGTGAACCGGGGATTTATCGATCTCAACTACCGAGAATTTAATTAGTGTTAGTCAGAATTCTGACGTTGACTCAGTGAACATAGATTAACAATAATATATAGATTGGACACTTCCCTACCCCCCCACCTAAAACTAAGTTTTTAGTTGATGCACCAGTCAATAGTTAGCGCTAACCATCAACTTATACTTTTCGATTGCGCCGCTAGGTACCGCTACCATCAGCCGTTAGCCATAGATGTAATAATGGTCATATAATTTGAAAAGAAGTGGTTTTGTTTACGTTTTGTTATGGCCCAACCTCAGGTACATCTCATATTACTTTTTGATTAAATTTTGTGAGAGTTGAGTTCAAAACAGTTTAGTGCATCTAAACTAGTGTATTTTCAAATATTGAGTTCAATATAGTACTTGAAAATGGGATATATTAAGAAATGTTTTGTACATGGGTGTCAAGATCTAACCAGCCCTAGACATCGTTTTCCCAAGAGAGATCCCAAGTTATTTAAGAGATGGATTGAAATTATACAGCCAACTGATTGGCACAAATTATCAGATGATCAAATATTGAGAGGAATATAATTTCTTCAGGTTGGTTCATGTTAATTTACTATGTAGTCTAGACTATTTTTATGTTTAGTTGGTTAGTTTAGAATATAAATCAATGCTATGTAACACACAAACAAAATGCTTTGGATGATCTAATAATATTATTTTTTCTCTAGGTGATTTTCCGGAGGTAACTGATATTGAAATAGTATGGGCAAGTTTCTGGATCAGTGCCAAGTGTTGATGGGAAAAGAACTTTTTCAGGTTGAGTGGTGCAATCTGTAAGATTATATCAAATGATTTATCTATTAGAAACTGTACAATCTGTACGATTAATTTACTTGGTAATAGTGAATTGTTGAAAGATCTAGATTTTATTGAGTGTAGGAAATATCAATTTGGTAATTTGATGAAACCGGGACACTATACTCACTTTTTATTTAATCAATATTTTAATTATCTCTTTCATTTCATTCCAAGACTTTGTGAGAGAAGAAATCTCAAAATCTCTTGAAGATATCATATCGAAGAATTTGAATTTTCAAATTATGAAGTGTGCATCCCTTAATCTTTATCAAATATTATGCTTGACTAGTCAGGTGTTCTTTATTCTGGTGGTGTAAGGAAGTGAATAAAATAGCAACCAGAACTGATTCAAAATTTTTATTCAGTAATCCAGAGAAGGAATTTATTGACCCGATTAAAAAGATCTCATAAATTAATGTTCTCAAGATTCAATTTTTGTCTTAACACCTAGGAATAGTGTAAATATGTTCATTTTATCTCTTTTTTTTTTTATTTAATATTAGTTTTATATTTTTTATTATCAAGAAATAATTATAGTTCAAACATATTTCTGTTATTCAAATAGTGAGTTTGAACATTGAAACAAGTTTTTGGAAATTACTGTTGTACTACAAACAAATTAAATGTAAATATTGTAAATAAATATGTTAATTTCACGTCTTTTTTATTAAATAGTTTCTATTTTTTAAAATGAATGAATAATTATAGTTCAAACAAGTATCTGTTATTCAAATAGTAATTTTGAAGATTGAAACGAATATTTGAATCTTCTTTCAGTTTTTCCTAGGGCTAAAATTAAAACAAGTGTACAGAAATTACTATGTTGTACTACCAAAAAA
Organism: Megalocaria dilatata; assembly: GCA_034642435.1. Classification (NCBI taxonomy): domain Eukaryota; kingdom Metazoa; phylum Arthropoda; class Insecta; order Coleoptera; family Coccinellidae; genus Megalocaria; species Megalocaria dilatata. The sequence continues at coordinate 101,904,660 of CM067854.1, read as the reverse complement.
TTGAAATGATTTGTTGTAAAGTTGTGTGAATGTAAATATTTCAATGTTTTGTATGTAAAACATAGTAATTTCTGGAAACTTGTTTAATTTAAGCCCTAGGAAAAACTGAAAGAAGATTCAAATATTCGCGCCAAACGTCGATAATGCAGTATTCTAAAAGCAGAGGTAATGCAGTTCTGTTGAGAGTTGGTAATAGAGTTTTCTCTAGTTGAATTTGTTTCATGCACCAGTCGCTACAAAAAAGCGACAAACTTGATTCAATAATATAAATATTTTAAAAAATTTTAAACAATTTTAAAAAATTAGCCTTCTACATATTTAATTCCAAAAGATTATATTCAATGATTATAACTTCTGAAAATAAATTAAAATAATGTCGTATAAGTACCACTTATATCATGACATAAAATAAACATTCATTATAAGACATCCAAATGGTATAACAAAATCCAATAAATAAAAATTATTAACTAAAATCCTATAAATTAAACATTTTGAATAGACAAAATTTTGTTTCTGCTTATCAATCCTATGAAAACCAATATCTTTCAAGAATATCCAACATAATCTTAAGAATTTTATCACAAAACTATCTTACTTAGACTATTCAATATTATTGGATATCTAACCAAGGTACTTTATACAAAACTCAAGATATGCAAAACATTACTGAAAAACAAGTTTTAAAATCGACTTTGCTCATCAGTATTCAAATATTCATATTCAATAAATATAAAATCAATTAATAACACATATTCAAACTCACCCTTCGTCTTCGAGAAAAAGTTCTATTTAAAAATGAGAACCTTAAATAGGTATCCACTACACACAGAAATATCTCTGTGGTTTAACCTGATCTAGAAGATTGAAAGACAAATTTAACGGCCTTTGCTATAACACAAGGACTATCTGTATGAATGTTTGGGGAAACCATATAATTATATATTATAAATAAAATAACGTAAATAGAGGTCATTCTTGATAGAAGGTATATAAAATAATATAAATATTTTAAAAAATTTTAAACAATTTTAAAAAATTAGCCTTCTACATATTTAATTCCAAAAGATTATATTTTTTAAAATTGTTTAAAATTTTTTAAAATATTTATATTATTTTATATACCTTCTATCAAGAATGACCTCTATTTACGTAATTTTATTTATAATATATAATTATATGGTTTCCCCAAACATTCATACAGATAGTCCTTGTGTTATAGCAAAGGCCGTTAAATTTGTCTTTCAATCTTCTAGATCAGGTTAAACCACAGAGATATTTCTGTGTGTAGTGGATACCTATTTAAGGTTCTCATTTTTAAATAGAACTTTTTCTCGAAGACGAAGGGTGAGTTTGAATATGTGTTATTAATTGATTTTATATTTATTGAATATGAATATTTGAATACTGATGAGCAAAGTCGATTTTAAAACTTGTTTTTCAGTAATGTTTTGCATATCTTGAGTTTTGTATAAAGTACCTTGGTTAGATATCCAATAATATTGAATAGTCTAAGTAAGATAGTTTTGTGATAAAATTCTTAAGATTATGTTGGATATTCTTGAAAGATATTGGTTTTCATAGGATTGATAAGCAGAAACAAAATTTTGTCTATTCAAAATGTTTAATTTATAGGATTTTAGTTAATAATTTTTATTTATTGGATTTTGTTATACCATTTGGATGTCTTATAATGAATGTTTATTTTATGTCATGATATAAGTGGTACTTATACGACATTATTTTAATTTATTTTCAGAAGTTATAATCATTGAATATAATCTTTTGGAATTAAATATGTAGAAGGCTAATTTTTTAAAATTGTTTAAAATTTTTTAAAATATTTATATTATTTTATATACCTTCTATCAAGAATGACCTCTATTTACGTTATTTTATTTATAATATATAATTATATGGTTTCCCCAAACATTCATACAGATAGTCCTTGTGTTATAGCAAAGGCCGTTAAATTTGTCTTTCAATCTTCTAGATCAGGTTAAACCACAGAGATATTTCTGTGTGTAGTGGATACCTATTTAAGGTTCTCATTTTTAAATAGAACTTTTTCTCGAAGACGAAGGGTGAGTTTGAATATGTGTTATTAATTGATTTTATATTTATTGAATATGAATATTTGAATACTGATGAGCAAAGTCGATTTTAAAACTTGTTTTTCAGTAATGTTTTGCATATCTTGAGTTTTGTATAAAGTACCTTGGTTAGATATCCAATAATATTGAATAGTCTAAGTAAGATAGTTTTGTGATAAAATTCTTAAGATTATGTTGGATATTCTTGAAAGATATTGGTTTTCATAGGATTGATAAGCAGAAACAAAATTTTGTCTATTCAAAATGTTTAATTTATAGGATTTTAGTTAATAATTTTTATTTATTGGATTTTGTTATACCATTTGGATGTCTTATAATGAATGTTTATTTTATGTCATGATATAAGTGGTACTTATACGACATTATTTTAATTTATTTTCAGAAGTTATAATCATTGAATATAATCTTTTGGAATTAAATATGTAGAAGGCTAATTTTTTAAAATTGTTTAAAATTTTTTAAAATATTTATATTATTTTATATACCTTCTATCAAGAATGACCTCTATTTACGTTATTTTATTTATAATATATAATTATATGGTTTCCCCAAACATTCATACAGATAGTCCTTGTGTTATAGCAAAGGCCGTTAAATTTGTCTTTCAATCTTCTAGATCAGGTTAAACCACAGAGATATTTCTGTGTGTAGTGGATACCTATTTAAGGTTCTCATTTTTAAATAGAACTTTTTCTCGAAGACGAAGGGTGAGTTTGAATATGTGTTATTAATTGATTTTATATTTATTGAATATGAATATTTGAATACTGATGAGCAAAGTCGATTTTAAAACTTGTTTTTCAGTAATGTTTTGCATATCTTGAGTTTTGTATAAAGTACCTTGGTTAGATATCCAATAATATTGAATAGTCTAAGTAAGATAGTTTTGTGATAAAATTCTTAAGATTATGTTGGATATTCTTGAAAGATATTGGTTTTCATAGGATTTTAGTTAATAATTTTTATTTATTGGATTTTGTTATACCATTTGGATGTCTTATAATGAATGTTTATTTTATGTCATGATATAAGTGGTACTTATACGACATTATTTTAATTTATTTTCAGAAGTTATAATCATTGAATATAATCTTTTGGAATAAATATGTAGAAGGCTAATTTTTTAAAATTGTTTAAAATTTTTTTAAATATTTATATTATTTTATATACCTTCTATCAAGAATGACCTCTATTTACGTTATTTTATTTATAATATATAATTATATGGTTTCCCCAAACATTCATACAGATAGTCCTTGTGTTATAGCAAAGGCCTTTAAATTTGTCTTTCAATCTTCTAGATCAGGTTAAACCACAGAGATATTTCTGTGTGTAGTGGATACCTATTTAAGGTTCTCATTTTTAAATAGAACTTTTTCTCGAAGACGAAGGGTGAGTTTGAATATGTGTTATTAATTGATTTTATATTTATTGAATATGAATATTTGAATACTGATGAGCAAAGTCGATTTTAAAACTTGTTTTTCAGTAATGTTTTGCATATCTTGAGTTTTGTATAAAGTACCTTGGTTAGATATCCAATAATATTGAATAGTCTAAGTAAGATAGTTTTGTGATAAAATTCTTAAGATTATGTTGGATATTCTTGAAAGATATTGGTTTTCATAGGATTGATAAGCAGAAACAAAATTTTGTCTATTCAAAATGTTTAATTTATAGGATTTTAGTTAATAATTTTTATTTATTGGATTTTGTTATACCATTTGGATGTCTTATAATGAATGTTTATTTTATGTCATGATATAAGTGGTACTTATACGACATTATTTTAATTTATTTTCAGAAGTTATAATCATTGAATATAATCTTTTGGAATTAAATATGTAGAAGGCTAATTTTTTAAAATTGTTTAAAATTTTTTTAAATATTTATATTATTTTATATACCTTCTATCAAGAATGACCTCTATTTACGTTATTTTATTTATAATATATAATTATATGGTTTCCCCAAACATTCATACAGATAGTCCTTGTGTTATAGCAAGGGCCGTTAAATTTGTCTTTCAATCTTCTAGATCAGGTTAAACCACAGAGATATTTCTGTGTGTAGTGGATACCTATTTAAGGTTCTCATTTTTAAATAGAACTTTTTCTCGAAGACGAAGGGTGAGTTTGAATATGTGTTATTAATTGATTTTATATTTATTGAATATGAATATTTGAATACTGATGAGCAAAGTCGATTTTAAAACTTGTTTTTCAGTAATGTTTTGCATATCTTGAGTTTTGTATAAAGTACCTTGGTTAGATATCCAATAATATTGAATAGTCTAAGTAAGATAGTTTTGTGATAAAATTCTTAAGATTATGTTGGATATTCTTGAAAGATATTGGTTTTCATAGGATTGATAAGCAGAAACAAAATTTTGTCTATTCAAAATGTTTAATTTATAGGATTTTAGTTAATAATTTTTATTTATTGGATTTTGTTATACCATTTGGATGTCTTATAATGAATGTTTATTTTATGTCATGATATAAGTGGTACTTATACGACATTATTTTAATTTATTTTCAGAAGTTATAATCATTGAATATAATCTTTTGGAATTAAATATGTAGAAGGCTAATTTTTTAAAATTGTTTAAAATTTTTTAAAATATTTATATTATTTTATATACCTTCTATCAAGAATGACCTCTATTTACGTTATGAAACTTGATTCAGACTTTTTCCAGTGAGTGTCCCCATCTATATAGCCTTGTTGATATATGTCAGTGAAATAAATGGCTCCAAAAAGAAAAATACTCACTCTCAAACAGAAAATTGAGATAACTGATGTGTACAACAAGGAAAAATTGAGTGAACGGAATTTATCTAAGCGTTTTGATATCGGAAAAACACAATCTGCTGATATAATTAGACATAAAGAAATCCTTATGAACAAGTGGATGTGGAACACCAATGTGAATGAAAAGAGAAGCTTTCTAACTGGTGATGGTACCAAAATTCTTATGTTGTGTTTTGAATGGTTTACAGCAGCTCGCCATAAAGGAATTCCTCTAACAGGCATGCACATGAATAATTTTTTTATGAGGTGTTTTAAATATGTGGAATTTTATTCTCTCATTAATTTAAAAATTAATGAAGTGGCATTATGGTCAAATAGAAGAGAACTTATCGGTAAAATTTTTTTCAGGTCCATTAATACGCTGCAAAGCAAAAGAAATCGCCTTGTCCTTAGGACATTCAGCATTCAGTGCTCCTTCTGGTTGGCTTAATGAATTCAGAAAACGCCACAACATAAGTTTTAAAAAAATTTCAGGGGAAGGAGCCTCGTTAATTGCAGAAAGTGTCATTCTGGGAGAAATGCCCTTCTCTTATCAAAGAATATTCACCCAGGGACATTGTATTGTGCAAATATGGCAGGGAAAAAAGAAGAACTTTTAGTCATTGGTAAAGCAGTTAAACCCAGAGCATTCAAAAATATAAACATAAACAACTTGCCTGTAACTTGGAAGTGGAATAAGAAAGCTTGGATGACCAGACAAATTATGACATAGTGGTTGCATGAAATAGATTGGAAAATGGCAAAAGAAAATAGGAAGATTTTGTTGTTTTTGGGCAATGTCTTTTGTTTCTACCCCCTAATTGTACATCAGCTTGTCAACCACTTGACCAGGGAATCATAAAAAATTTCAAAACCCATTACCGAAGTCTCATACTGAAACACCTGCTAGTAAACATTTAGACTGCTAGTACTGCTTTCGAATTGACAAAAAAAATCTCTCCATTGGACGCAATTTACTTTGCAAGTAACAAAGGAAACCACAAAAAATTGCTTCCGCAAGGCCGGTTTTAAGCATGAAAATATGCAAGGTGACGACCAATTTGAGACTGTTACATATAATCCTGAAGATGACTTGCCACTCAGTGTTATTGCAGAGATTCTCGGAAATAAGAATTTCTTGGATATGAGTTTCGATGAAAACCTTAACGAATTTTTGAACTTTGATGATAATTTATATTTTGAAGATCCTGATTCTGAGCATGAAATTGGGAATTCACATGACATTCAAGAACTTTCCGGAGATTCTGATAACGATGAAATGCCAGGGCAAACAGATGCTGTCCAAAATTATGGGGAAGCTATGACTTTAACCAAGCAGCTAAAAACTGTTGCCCGGAGATATAGAGACTTTAGAGATTCTCCCCAAATTAGAATTGAGATTTCTTGATTGCATATTGAGGAAAAAGATGAGACAAAAAAAATTTTGGAATTTTTTCGTAATTAAAGTGTTTCCTTTTCATCAAAATTTTTGTTTATCCGAATGATTCCTCACCTTGAGTTTTCAGTTATTGTTTACTTCGAAACATTTTCCTCCAATTATTATTTCCATTAAATTTTTTTTGACAATATGTATTTCTTTTAAGCGGACACCCCTTTTGAACGGACACCATCGGGCGGTCACGTGAGTGTCCGCCCATGGGAGATTTCACTGTATATTAAGGTGTAGTATCACAGATTTTTATGGTATAATGGCTATATTTTATAAACACACATACACGGATCCAAGAAAATAAAATTGAATTATATCACACAATCAAAAAAATAAATACGGAAAAATTAACGTTGATAAAAATGAAAACTGGACAAAGGTCACTGCAGCAAATGACGCTCAGGTAACTACAGCTGTTTTTACGGACACATTTCAGCATTTGATAAATAAATGCAGTGTAGCAAAAATTAAACCTGGATTGAAGGCCTTACAAGGTCACAAGAAATAAACTGAAAAAACGATTGTGTAATAATTTCTCAAGATTAAAAAAAAAATATAAAGCTTATAGAACAAGACTACTATAAAAACATAATAACACAAGCTCAAAATAACATGAAATTAATATATCTAATAATTTCTAAGGCAACAAATGACAAGTTTGGATAAAGTACAATTAGCTTAGATATACGCGAGGATAGTGGACAAACTTATAAGTGCAATAAATAAATAGCAAATTTTATAATGAATATTTCGCTAGCATAGGCACTAAAATGATTGGAAAAATAAAAATAATAAAGTATATACCAAACAACTTTTAATTAAATGATATTCCCATCAATAATTGATTATTTGTTTTTAACTCCTGTAACAAAGAATGAAGTATTCCTCCATATCAGTTCATTAAACAATGGTAGTGCAACTGGTTATGATGGAAACACCCCATTTCTGTCGAAGCCAACTGCAAAATTAATTCTGTACTCTCTTAGCCATATCATTAATTTAATATTTAATAATGGAAAATCCCCCAAACAATTTTAAAACTCTGTGATAACCCCTATATACAAAGCAAGTGACCAAACTAAAATATCAAATTATCGCCCAATTAGTTTAATTAAGAATTTTGGAAAAATGACTGAAAAATGCCCGAAAACACGCTTAATAAACTTTCAAAACAGCAACAAAATATTGAGTGAGTATCAATACGGGTTCGGAGAAGGTAAAAGTACATCAGATTCCATGTATAAGGTTTTTAATGGGGTTTTAAGCAATCTTGATGACAGTAGAAAATGTATCGTAGTATTCTTGCATCTGCCAAAATCCTTTAACACAATACATCATAAAGGATTACTACAAGTATTAGAGCGGTATGGAATTCATGGTATTGTGTTGGGACTTTGCAAGTATTATCTAAATGACAGCTTACAATATGTAAAGGTCAATAAGAGTAAGTGAACTGCAACTGGTGAGAGTGGGTGTGCCTCAGGGTACAGTTCTGGGGCCTGTACTCTTCACGATTTATATAAATTCTCTCTTAACACTTCACATAAACAGCAAAGTAACATCATCTGCTCATGATTCTGTTGCTATATTCAGTGGATTTGATTGGGAAGTTCCTAAGAAAAGCGTTTAAGAGAGTATGACTGTCATAAAGATGTGGTTGGATGGGTATCAGCTGTCTCTCAATACAGATAAGACCAATTACATAGCATTTACCATCACAGATATAAACAGACCCAAATTTCGCAGCATTAATATTAAAGGTGTTGGGGACATGAAAGAAGTTGAAAATGCTAAATATTTACGAATTATTATAGATAGAAATACAAAAATGGAACCAGCATGTAGCATATTTAACAAGGCGAATTAGAAAACAAATTTTATCAGTTCAGAAATATCTTGAGTAAAAATATATTGATTTTGGTACACAAATCCCTACTGGAATCACTTTTAAGATATGGAATACAGGTTTGGAGAGCACTATATGAAAATTCATTAAAAACCACGTCTACAATTCAACATTATATACTGAAAATTATTTACAAAACGGGTGGACGTAGGGATTGCAATCCGGAAAAACGGATCCGGTAATCCGGCGGATCCGGCATCATTTAATGGTTACCGGATCCGGTACCAATATACCGGATCCGAAGACCGGATCCGGTGCTAGCAGTTTGTGGGAAAATAATATAGCTGTTGCATGAGTAGGTACTTTAAATGCGTTGTGCGTAGTGTTCATGCGTGCGAGTCGTTCGATGTAGAATCTGAAATTAAATTTAGTGACATTGAATGATCAAAAATAAAAGACTTGATTGACAGTTTGCAGCCATTTAAATTGGCTGTAGAGGCCTTGTGCAGAAGAGATTCGACCCAGTTAACTGCAGAAACAACATTAAAATTTGTTTCAGAGAAGTTGCTCACTCATGACACAGTGTTAAGTAATGAATTATATGAAGCACTGCATACAAGGATTAAAGAACGCCGCACTGTAGTAACAGGAATATTGATATACTTACAGAATCCAAAGAAATATCTTGAAAATGTAAACCGATCTGATGATACATTTACTATGCCAAAGAAAAAAGTCATACGATCAGAAATGACAAAAATCTTAGAAAGAGTTATTCAAGAAGATACATCTGAAGAAAACATAAAAGAAATAGTAGAAGAGAACTTAGATTCACCATCACTAAAGAAAGATTTGACATTACAGGAAGAATTACAATTACAAATCCAGCAAGAAGCCACGTGTTATAGCGTACATACTAAAAAAGAGAAAGATTTTGATAAAGTACTAAAAAAAGAAATGACGACATTTGAAAGCGATGGAGTCCGAGGAGAATACTTGTCTGCTATTCATGATTTTTTGCTGACAATAAAGCCGACAAGTGTAGAAGCTGAAAGGGCCTTTTCGGCCGCAGGCTATATTTGCAGCTCTATTAGAAGTCGTTTAGCTGGTGACACAATTAACAATATTTGTTTTCTACGATCTTATTTTCAAAATCAATATTGATTTTCTTTTAATACTTATATTTTTCACAATTATTACTTAAAATAATTATTTATCGTAAGTTGATTAAACTAAAGAGTTCTAAACTCATTATTGTGATAATTTTTGCCATTCATTCGTTCGACAGATTCATCAAATCATGATGGTATCTGTCATAATCATAAATACCTATAAGACTTGTTTGTTAGCATTCTCAAATACTTTAATAATGATTTTGATCTCATTTCAGTTAATTACGTAAGGTTAATTGTATCTATTAGATATTATAGTTACTTGATAATTAATATTGTTACTTATAAATTGATCTATCTGTGAAAGTGAAATCTAGAAAGACTGAGCTACTCGTTACGTCGTAAAATTATTACTAGTTACCTACACTACTAAATTTTAATTGTTTTCTTGTTGTCTATTTGTCTTAACACTTAACTTGTTAGGAAATAAAGTCGATTTTATATATTTGTGATTTATTTTTTATAAACTACCTACATATAAGTGCAGTGACACTTGATTAACTCACTTATTTTGTACTAAAAAGCGAAAATTATCTTGATTTAATCAATCCGGCCGGATCCGGCCGGATTGATGGGAATCCGGTCGTATCCGGCCGGACTGAAAATGACGCCGGATTGCAATCACAAGGTGGACGATACCCGGCCAAATTACTTTACGGAGAAAATATATGCAACAAAAGATCGCTGTACTCTTAAATATTGCTAATATTTATGCCTAAAAAAGAACATTTGAAAAATCATATCTCTCATAATATTGTGACACGTAGTATGACAAACAGATTGCTGAGAGTATCAAACTCTAATAAAGGTGAGACTTGCTTACCATCTAGCATCAAAGGCTTACAATTTATTGCTTTTGAACATCAGAAATGTTAAAAACTACAAACTATTTTCAGTACAACTGCAAGACGTTCATAAAACTAGATGATTAATTTACATTGATTTGTAATTTTGATTATAAAATTATTGAATAGTGTATAGGACAGATATTATCAGGTTTGTTGATTAACCTATGATAAATGGATTATTCTGCAGAAAAAAGGTGTTAAATCTTTTAGGTGCATATTTATGGAAAACAATATAATAAATTATGGACAACAATATACAGGTTGTCCGGATTTAACGTTCATATATTTTAGGGGGTGATTCTAGATGTCAGAATATAAAGAAAACTTCATATCAACTTAGGTCTTAAAATGCACTCCATGGACGCTAGAGCTTCTTCAACATGTCCTCCAAAATCCAATAAACTAACGATATCTTTGTCAATATTTGGTGGATTCAAATGAAATTCAGTACACGGAGGTTTTTGGATCAACTGAATCATCTGGTGATTAAAAAACATACTGATTCTCATCAGTGGCGGATATAATCTTTCATAAAATTACTTCTAATTCTTGACCGAGTGATCAAATTGGAATGTTAATCAAAAAATTAGACTCCTCATACATTTTTGAAGGAAAAAGGTAATCTTCGTTGAAAGCGTTACAGAGTACCAACCTCGAGAAAAAACTGATTTTGTGATAATATGCATTCTCGGCCATGGACTGCTTATCTCGAAAAACACAATACGCGTCTGTCAGTTTGACATTATCAATATAACACGAAAATTGAGTGGGCTCTGTACATTCCTGTATCTAAAAATAATCTGAATTGATAAAAATGGTTCCATATTCAAATCAAGAAATGACTGATATGGATTTTATGTATGGAAAAGCTGATGGAAACTTGCGTTCTGTCAGACGATTCTATGGAGAAGCGTTTCCTGAACGAGTCCTTCCCTGCGAGAAAACGTTCGTGAACCTCCACAGATTATGCGAAAAGGGCACTTTTATCCCTTCCATATCTTAATGTGGTAAAGATTGTTCTACCCATACTGTTGAAAATAAAGAAGCCGTTTTGGAAGTTGCAGGAGCAAATCCAAATATTAGTGTGCGACGAATTTCAGTACAATTAAGAATTCCGAAGAGCACGGTATGGAAATTTCTCCATGAGCAATTACTCAATACATACTACTCTGTCAAGAAAGTACCGGGGGTACATTTTTTATAGGCGCTTTCCGGGATGGACTTTAGCTCTCGCGCCGAATTTTGTTTTATGGCTTCAATCGACTCAAAACGGGTGCCACGAAGGGGCAATTTTAGTTTTGGGAAGAGGAAAAAGTCGCAGGGAGCCAAATCCGGCGAATACGGTGCTTGCTGAAGCACGTTTGTTGAGTTTTTGGCGAGAAAGTCAGTCACAATCGTAGCTCGGTGAGAAGGCGCGTTATCGTCATGCAAAATCCATGAGTTGTTCGCCCACAAATTTGGCCGCTTCTTACGGATACGCTCACGCAAACGTTTCATAACGCCTAGGTAATACTCCTTGTTTACCGTCTGACCCTCTGGAACGAATTCGTAGTGCACCACGCCACGGATATCGAAGAAAACAATGAGCATCACCTTCATTTTCGAGCGGCTTTGGCGTGGTTTTTTCGGTTTCGGCTCATTTTTTGCCACCCATTCCGATGATTGCTGGCTTCTTTGCATATCGTACTCGTAGACCCAGGTATCATCACCAGTTATAATGCGTTCCATGAATGTAGAATCGGAATTACAGCGATCCAGCATGTCTGAAACAACCTGTTCGCGATGACGTTTTTGAAGAAAATTCAGGTCTTTCGGTACGAGTCGTGCGGCCACCTTTCTCATGCCCAAAATATCAATCAAAATCGTACGTGCGGACTCGTGGGATATCTTAAGATCATGTGCTATCTCTCTCAAGCTGGTACGACGGTTTTCCACCACCCTTTCCTTAATTTTATCGACGTTATCTTCACCACTTCACGACCGTCCTTGAAGGCTCTGTACCACTGATATGCACGAGTTTTCGATAGAGCATTATCACCAAAGGCCTTTTGCATCATTTTCAATGCATCGGCACACGAAAATTCATTTGCAACACAAAACTTTAAACAAATTCTTTGCTCAACGTAATCACCCATAGTAAAAATCGGCACGCACTCTGACATCGACTGACTTAATCAGCTGTTGCAAACACACTAGTTGCCAGATCCCGCTCAAGCTTGGCATAGTAATTAAGGGCAGTGGTACCAACCTAGGAAAAAAAATTTTTACCTGTCTCATTGCCCCGCCAGATTTAAATCGATAATTCCCGGTACTTTCTTGACAGAATGTATCACCTGCAAAAGGTTCAAGCCTTTAAACCGAAAGACTTCCCAGCAAGATTGGAATTTGTTATTGGTTAACAGAGCAGTTAACACTGAATGCTGAATTCGGGAACAATATTTTGTTCACTGACGAAGCCATATTCACGAGAGATGGTGTCGTCAATTTTCATAATATCAACGTTTGGGCAGAAGAAAACCCACTTGCAAGTTTGGAGTTGAACCATCAAGACAAATTCAATGTCTAGATGGGAATTATAAATGACTCTTTGATGGGGCTTTATGTACTGCCGAATCGTTTAAATGGAGAAAGCTATTTGTATTTTTTATAAAATTTTTACTAGATTTGATGGATGATGTTCCTTACCTAAATATACTGAATATGATTTTCATGCATGATGGGGCACCTGCGCATTTCTGTCGGGGTGTAAGAGAATATTTGGATAAAATTCATAATAAAATGATTGGCCGAGGAGGGCCTATACACTGGCCAGCTCGGTCTACGGATTTGAATCCCGTAGATTTTTTATGGGGATATACACTCAGCTCCAGTTCGAAATATTCAAGAATTGGAGCAACGTACAATAAATGGTCGCGAACACATTAGGAATATTCCAGGGATATTTGCGTATTAGAAAATGTATTGAACTTAACGGTGGGCATTTTGAACATTTACTGTGATCTATTTTATATCGTTCAGGTTTTGTTTTTTTTATTTTGTCCTTCACCCAGTTAAACTCGTTGATTAGAATTCATTTATTCCTGCAGGTTTCTGTATTCCTGTTCAAATTCATATGAGAAGAGTTCGATTTTTCCAATTGTCACTATATCTTATTAATATATTACAATTAATCCTTCAATCAAACATAGTTTTATTTTTGTGTGTTTTTATAACATTATTTTAGTATAGAAGTAATAAATAAAATTAAATTTCCACAAACTTATTATTGTTTCAGTTCAAATGTAGAATTTGATTAAGCCACAATGTAGCGAAAGAATTGTCATTCAAGAATAAAAAGTTTGTGGAAATTGAATTTTATTTATTACTTGAAAATTGAAAATAAATTTCCATCAAGTAAAGACCGAATCCATCAAATATTCATTTTGGTATTTTGGAGTTTTCAATATTAAATTTGTTAAGTAAAATTCATAGAATTGAATATTATCACAGATTGCATCCAGTAACAGTTAGAACCCAATCATAATCAGTAAAATTTTAACGAAAAGCGAAAAAAAAGTGCATTGCAAATGTAAGAGATTTGACTTTAAAATACATTTCTCTTCTTTGCGTGAATAGAATAGAATATCAGATAACATTACTGAGTATTTTAAGAAAATATTTGACTACAATGTATCACTTTTTTTACAGTTGTTCAAAACGTAAATCTGAAGAAGCAGGTTGTTTATTAATAAATTTGTGAACATTTTCCTTCATTAAGTATTGTATTTAATCAAAATGTATTTCCATCAAGTAAGAAACGAATCGACCAAATATTAGTTACGAACTTATTAATGTAAAAATAAATAATTCAACTGAAGATATCGATCCATTGACTCATTTCATTACAGGAAGAATTATCCATACCTGAATGGATATCTTATAAATGATAAGCTAACACTTATTGTTAAAAACATCAAAAACAATTGTAGTTCATTAATAAATTTGTGGAAATTTTTCTCCATTATTGTATTTGATCAAAATGTATTGTTACCAAGTAGAGAACAAATCGACCACATATTAATTACGAATTTATTAATATAAAAATGAATGAAGATATTGATAGTTCATTTCATTACAGAAGGAATTACCTATAACTGAATGGTTATCAAATAAATGATAAGTTAACACTAATTGTTAAAAACATTCATTTTCTACCGAGGATAATAGATACCTAACAATGAACTGGAATTCTTTTGACATTTGCATGAGTGAATAATTGAAGGAGCTAAACAGATTTTGGAATGCGGAAATTTTTTCACATATAAGAAGATTCTGCTCTGTCATGTTTGAGAACTTTGTTAAATTTTTAGTTAACTTATTTGAAGTGAAGACAGCAATTATACAGAAGTTTAAAATACAGGAGCCTAAAGATTTACGGCCGGTTTCATAAACGAAATTAAAGCCTCCTTTTTCCCAAAAAGTCTCCTTTAATGATAAAACGTGTTTCATAAACAAATTGTGAGGTTAAAGGGAACTTAAAAGCGTGCTTCATCTAAAGTGAGAAAATCGGCCCTTTACGGCTAGAAAAGGATCCTTTAACGAGAAGCTCGACACTGCGCAGGTGCTCGATAAACACGAAAACAGTGGACATAACCTTGTTGTCACATTTACCCATTTTGTTTAATTTTAGCGTACTACGAAATATGTTGCACCAAATGTTGAATGCTGATTTTAGTTCTATTTTTTCGTCAAATAATGAAGAAATAATTGTGAGAAGACCAAAAATTTACAGAAGGAGAGACATTTTGCCACGTTGGATGATCTAGATTTCTTCTATCGTTTTCGTCTGACAAAACCAACTGTTTAATCTTTGTTTCAAAAAATTGCAGATCAATTGTACTTCCCATTTAACAGGTAAACAAATTTCGATTTATTATTTTGTTGATATAATTTTATGTATACCAAATCATTAAATTGACAATTTTCAGAGGCAGCTGTATTGAACCGATGAACCAACTACTTTTGACATTGAGACTCTGGAGAACTGGAAATATATGATCAAACCATCTTTAATAACAGTGTCTTGAAGGGACAATTTGAGAGTGGTAAATTTGGACGGTATTTGGTACTTGGTGGTAGTGGTTATAGTTTGCAGACTTATCTTATGACAAACTTACCGGAAGCTATAACTGCAGCTGAAAATTTATATAAGCAGTCAATTATACGAACTAGAAATGTGGTGGAGAGAAAGTATGAAGTTTGGAAACGTCATTTTCCTATACTTTCTAAAGGAATGATTGTTAACGACCATATGGGCAAGTATTGTTGCTACCGCTGTATTGCACAATATAGCTGATATGCTAGATATGAAAGAAATATTCCCAAATGAATGATAGCATGATGTGCAGGAGAAAGAGGACTTTCAAACAAATGCAACTATTGTTAATGCAGCTCGTCAAGTGACAGAGTCAATTATTAATGAACATTTTACTAATTTACAATTTATATTTGTGTGATGATTGAAAATAAATTTGCCTGTCACTTGTGAAACTATTCACCATATTCAATTTGTGTCTTCAACATGACAAGATTTCATATAATTTTTATAAGATTTTACAAGGTTTGTATTTAGATAGGTTTCTGTTTGTATTTCAGATTCATTGTTTTACTTTAGGTAACATCTGAAAAAGTTTTAAGTGAGAATAAATAAATAAAAATATTGTGTTATTGAAATTTCTGTTTTCAATTTAAAATTAATGGGATTTCATAGTCTGCAGCAATGCTAATAAAATTTTAATACCGCTTTTCCCAGAAAGTGCATTCAAAATAAAAATATTTAATTATTATTATTTAACTTTCTCTTCATCTCCATAATTTGCAAATCTAATATTTTGAGCTTCGAATGCTCCTCTTCTTTTCTTCTTTTCTCTTACTTGATAGCCACTATCTAAGCTTCTACTAGAGCTGTTTTTTTTTTATAATACATCTCTTTCGCTTCGGCAAGTGGTTTCGTAACAGTTGGGCTCAATTGTTTGTAAATTGGCTCCCTCAATTTCAATGGAGCTCCACCACCAGTCCCTTTAAGATGACTGCGTTGAGCAGCTACCATCTTCTAGTTTTAGTTTTTATATTGTCATATTTGGATTTGAGCTGGTCCCCATTTCTCCAATGGAGAACTGTTGCATTGAGGGCAGTTTCTATTTTCTGCCAGACTTTATCCTATAATATTCTCTTTTTCAATCAATTCCAAGAGGCATAGTTCGTCCTCAGGTTTTAAAGTAATACTCTTTTTTCTCTTTTCTTCCATATTCATTCATATAACTCACGTAATAAAATATAGCAACTCGCACGTAATAATGATATAAATTTGAATATACTGTCTTCTGCACATAACCATGTTTATGCAAAGATCGATTTATGCTTCTTCTCTTTTTCTTTTTACAAGTTCGGACGCATACTTACAATTTTTACAGAATATCACCAACCATATTCGTAAAATCACTAGATCTCAGGATAGCCAACAGTCGAAAACATATGACCGGCGCATTAAAGGAAGCTTTAAGTAAAGGACGGTCGATGTGCGTTTATGAAACTGATGCTCCCATTTAAAGGATCCTTTTTCATAAAGGGACTTTATCATAATGGAGCCTTTTGATGTTGTTTATGAAACTGGCCGTTAATCCCTCTTTATAAAAAATTCAATTGTCAAAACACATTCCATTGAGCTCTATAAAAAGCTTTCAAATAAAAACGAAATGATTTTAAAACTAGGTAAATAAAATATTTGAGTTAAAAGCATTTATTTTTAGTTTAGTGATCAAACACAAAACATTGTGGCCTTCATATTTTATTGGCAACAGGGGGCACTACATCCCTTGTCACTGTGCTGTCACTAAATTCACCTATTGAACGAAAGAGTGTGCTAACTGCAGCTCCTACCTATCCAGTTTTTTCACAAGAGATACATTACAAATTGCACAAAAATAAGAAAAAATTATTTTATCCAATGATTTCGGAAAAGAGTTAATCAGAAAAGTGCACAAGCATTATGGCCATATTTGTGCTAGTAAGATAAATAATAAAATCAGGAAATTTTATTACATTCAGAATATGGATTCACTGACAAAAGAAGTTTGTGGATCATGTGACATTTGTTGTAAAAATAAAACGAGAGTAGGGCAAGTATGGTCTCCTTTCTCAATAGGGCCCAGCAAAGGAACCATTTGAAATAATGTCGTTAGGCACAATTGGAGGTTTTGCTGGAAACCGCTCTTCAAAAAGATACCTTCATCTCCTAGTGGATCATTTTACTCGATATGCATTTGCGAGCACTTCAAATACCAAACAACCGAAGATTTCATCAAATTAATTAATAAAATTCAATATAAACAACCAATAAAAACACTAGTAACAGATCAATACCCAGGAATAAATTCGGAAAAATTCAGACAACATATGAGAAATTTGAATATACAATTGATTTTCACAACAGTAGATTGTCCTTTTTCTAATGGTCTGAATGAACGACTAAATCAGACATTAATGAATAGAATAAGGTGCAAACAAAACGAAAAGAAAACTAGGGCATGGACGAAAATAGCCGATGAATGTATTGAAGAATACAATAGAACAGACCATTCTACAACTGGATATAACCCAGAATATTTACTTTGTGGCAGAACTGATCCCATTGCTCCAGAAGAACTTATAGAAGAGAGAAATTTACCAAAAGATAAGGAAATAGCATATAAAAATTCTTTACGCTATCATGAATACAATAAAAGACTGATCGACAAGAATAGGAAAGATTATGATTTTAAAATTGGACACTATGTTTACGTTGAAAATAAATCAAAATTGAATAGAAAAAAACTTGATGAAATAAGAATAGGACCTTTTCCATTGGTGAAAAAAATTTCTAACACTATATATGAGATAAATATTGGAAATAAAAGAAAGGACAATAACTATTTTCATGTAACTAAGTTGCTCCCATGTGAAAATGCAAACATGTAATGAGGGGTGCATACTTTGTGTGTGGGATGTAAAAATAATTTTTAGGGAAAACAACTTTGTAACTTCTATGTTCTATGTCTAAGATTTTAACCTAAATCTGTCACATGTCATATTTAGTTAGCTGTTAGAAATGTGAATTGAGAAACCCGAAGAAATAGCATTGTTTTTGATTTCTTCCAGGTTAGTAAGCTATTTTTTTATTTCTTTGTTTGTTATTATTTTATTTTGTGTATGTTATTCTGGTATATTTTAAACTAAAGAAAATAAATTCTTCCAGAATCATGACATCAAATCGTCTACTTCTTCAATTATCGAAATAAGAATTGATATAAGGTAATTCGTTTTTTGGAAAGTTTTGGGCTGGGCGCCAATTTTTCATGCCCATGTGCTAGGGTTTTATTCGGCAAGTCTCAAGTTGAAGATCCATTTCTCTGGTTTTAGAGAACAGCTGTTTTTTAAATGGTTCCACTGCATCAACACTGCTTGAGAGAATTTCACCAGTTAACTGCCTGATACCATATCTTTCTTTGAATCTTTGCAAAATTTGAATATTAAAACAAATTGAAATATGTTTGTCTTCTACAATTTTAATTTCAAAAAAAATTTTTTTTTTTTTATTCAACAAACTTTTAGAATTAAATTTATGTCTAAACAAACACCGCTTACATTTAATAGACGTATATAATCAAAACTCAATACATAATGTCAAATGGAATAAATAACCCAACAGATATACGAAAGTAATTAAAATTAATAAATAAATATTTAAAGGAGACAAAATTTTGATTCTGGTCTTACCTTTAAGAACACCAATTGCCGTTTAAAAACATGAACACACTTAAAGGGACTTCTCAAAGAATATAATTTATTTGAAATATTCAATATATTTAAATATTCGAATAAGTTATTTCAAAAATCTCTAAAAAATGTGCCCTATATTTTCAAAAAACAAATATAAGTCTAAGCAATCCCGTCTTCAGTCCTCATTTAATATTCCAAATATCAAAATCAAAAAACTAACTTATATCTCTCCGCGTGTTAAAGCTAAAGCTTCAAAACACAGATCAACTATATAATTCAAGATTGGTCTATGTTCTAACAAAATCAAAGAACAGTGTGAGTTATTTTAAGGTTTATTTAAATTCATTGACATTCCATAATGAGATTAGGGCACATTTTTTAAGAGATTTTTGAAATAACTTATTCGAATATTTAAATATATTAAATACTTCAAATAAACTATATTCTTTGGGAAGTCCTTTAAGTGTGTTCATGTTTTTAAAAGGCATTGGTGTTCTTAAAGGTAAGACCAGAAACAAAATTTTGTCTCCTTTAAATATTTATTTATTAATTTTAATTACTTTCGTATATCTGTTGGGTTATTTATTCCACTTGACATTATATATTGAGTTTTGATTATATACGTCTATTAAATGTAAGCGGTGCTTGTTTAGACATAAATTTAATTCTAAAAGTTTTTTGAATAAAAAATTTTTTGAAATTAAAATTGTAGAAGATAAACATATTTCAATTTGTTTTAATATTCAAATTTTGCAAAGATTCAAAGAAAGATATGGTATCAGGCAGTTAACTGGTGAAATTCTCTCAAGCAGTGTTGATGCAGTGGAACCATTTAAAGAACAGCTGTTCTCTAAAACCAGAGAAATGGATCTTCAACTTGAGACTTGCCGAATAAAACCCTAGCACATGGGCATGAAAAATTGGCGCCCAGCCCAAAACATTCCAAAAAACGAATTACCTTATATCAATTCTTATTTCTATAATTGAAGAAGTAGACGATTTGATGTCATGATTCCGGAAGAATTTATTTTCTTTAGTTTAAAATATACCAGAATAACATACACAAAATAAAATAATAACAAACAAAGAAATAAAAAAATAGCTTACTAACCTGGAAGAAATCAAAAACAATGCTATTTCTTCGGGTTTCTCAATTCACATTTCTAACAGCTAACTAAATATGACATGTGACAGATTTAGGTTAAAATCTTAGACATAGAACATAGAAGTTACAAAGTTGTTTTCCCTAAAAATTATTTTTACATCCCCCACACAAAGTATGCACCCCTCATTACATGTTTGCGTTTTCACATGGGAGCAACTTAGTTACATGAAAATAGTTATTGTCCTTTCTTTTATTTCCAATATTTATCTCATATATAGTGTTAGAAATTTTTTTCACCAATGGAAAAGGTCCTATTCTTATTTCATCAAGTTTTTTTCTATTCAATTTTGATTTATTTTCAACGTAAACATAGTGTCCAATTTTAAAATCATAATCTTTTCTATTCTTGTCGATCAGTCTTTTATTGTATTCATGATAGCGTAAAGAATTTTTATATGCTATTTCCTTATCTTTTGGTAAATTTCTCTCTTCAATAAGTTTTTCTGGAGCAATGGGATCAGTTCTGCCACAAAGTAAATATTCTGGGTTATATCCAGTTGTAGAATGGTCTCTTCTATTGTATTCTTCAATACGTTCATCGGCTATTTTCGTCCATGCCCTAGTTTTCTTTTCGTTTTGTTTGCACCTTATTCTATTCATTAATGTCTGATTTAGTCGTTCATTCAGACCATTAGAAAAAGGACAATCTACTGTTGTGAAAATCAATTGTATATTCAAATTTCTCATATGTTGTTTGAATTTTTCCGAATTTATTCCTGGGTATTGATCTGTTACTAGTGTTTTTATTGGTTGTTTATATTGAATTTTATTAATTAATTTGATGAAATCTTCGGTTGTTTGGTATTTGAAGTGCTCGCAAATGCATATCGAGTAAAATGATCCACTAGGAGATGAAGGTATCTTTTTGAAGAGCGGTTTCCAGCAAAACCTCCAATTGTGCCTAACGACATTATTTCAAATGGTTCCTTTGCTGGGCCCAATTGAGAAAGGAGACCATACTTGCCCTACTCTCGTTTTATTTTTACAACATATGTCACATGATCCACAAACTTCTTTTGTCAGTGAATCCATATTCTGATTGTAATAAAACTTCCTGATTTTATTATTTATCTTACTAGCACAAATATGGCCATAATGCTTGTGCACTTTTCTGATTAACTCTTTTCCGAAATCATTGGATAAAATAATTTTTTCTTATTTTTGTGCAATTTGTAATGTATCTCTTGTGAAAAAACTGGATAGGTAGGAGCTGCAGTTAGCACACTCTTTCGTTCAATAGGTGAATTTAGTGACAGCACAGTGACTAAAAACTAAAAATAAATGCTTTTAACTCAAATATTTTATTTACCTAGTTTTAAAAACATTTCGTTTTTATTTGAAAGCTATCAAGTAAAAGGCCTTTCTATTTTATTGAATCTTTGCAACCACCCGCTACTTGTTTTAAAGTCACCAGTTAAGTTCAACTCTTGATAAAAAATTCCGCTTTTTCGCATATGATATCACCAGATATTGGGGTGCCCCTACTGCTGCCTGTTAGTTTCATTATAATAAAATTGATCGACGTGAACTAGATTCGTATTTCAGAAAGATAAAAAGAAATGGCAAGTACCTGAAGATCCTAATAACTAATAAAAATAAGAGCATATTTAACGATATTTCAATTTTAAATGCAAGAGAACATAAGCACCTGTGGCGGTTTTTTGTTCCATAAAATTGGATTTGAAAATTTCCGCGAATTTTCTGACAAAATTAATTATGATGAAATCAATAACCTAATAATAATTTCAGACTATCCTGAATAACTCTTAATTCTTGAAACAACAGAATATCTTGATCAAATTTATTTAAAATTTTTATTTAAAATATGAAATCTTCGAACCTTTTAAAAATGGGTATCTCAATCTAAAAACCATGAACTTAACAAGAGAAATTTCAAGGAATTTTTAAATTCCTAATATTTTAATATTTCCCATGAACATGGCAACGTCGCAAAATTTTTTTCAGAAAGACTTTTTACTGCCAATGACATTAACATCTCCTTTGGTGTCTTCCAACACTGCGTTTTGTTTGTCTTGGTCGCCAGTGCATAAGCTTATTTGTCCACCTGTTAGGTGTTCGGTCCTTACTTGATGGATATTAATTTCAATTAAATAAAATAATATAGATAATTTTCGCAATTTATTAAGTTAACGACAATTGTTCCGCCAGCTTTGTCAAGTTGGTTGAAAAAGGCGAAAATGTAAAACTTCTCTCCTCCAAATTTGAGCTTTAAAATTATTTCTGTAGAACACTTCTTGCTACCTACTAAGGGCATAACCAGAAAATGATAATAAATTTCATGATAAATTACAATAACAAGAAGATAAATCTTTATATCTTACCTTTCTATATTCTCCCTAATTTATAAGTATTTTGGCTTTTTCAGATAATGAAAAATCAAATTTTTAAAGCATATGTTCTGTGCCCCATAGCTACATTTTTCATTTGTACATAAAACCTACCCTGCAAATTATGTCTCTAAGCTATTTCTTCCAAGAGATATCATTCATATAAATTGATTAATCTTCATGACTAAGTCTAATATGATTGAAACAAAACGGAGAAATATAAACCAAATATAAATAGGAAAAAGTCCGAATTTTTGCAGAACACCTAGCCAAGGTATATTCACTCTAAATAGCAATGGTATCTACAATAAAATATCCCATACCACAGGATCAATCAAGCATCTCAAAATCTCTGAAGTAAAATTTGAAATTAATCACCTCAACGTGAAAAAAGCTTCAAGAGTCGATAAAATCACTCCAAAAATGATCAAAGAGCTACCAGAAAAAGGAATTACACAATTCATGAATATATTTAACGCCATCATCAGACAGAACATTTTAAAGCTGCACAAATAATCATGATTCCAAAACCAGGAAAAGACCTAAACTACGTCACTTCATACCGTCCAATCAGCTTGCTGCCTGTCGCTTCGAAAATTCTTGAGAAACTTTTTCCTTCGAAGAATAAGCAACGACCCAAATACAGAAGAGTCGATTCTGCTTCACCAGTTCGGTTTTCAACTAGAACTTCGACAGTATAGCAAGTCCACAGAGTTGCTCAAGAGGTGAATAAAGCTCTTGAAGAAAAACAGTACTGCGAATCAGTATTCCTGGACCTCAGCCAAGCTTTTGACAAAGTTTGGCACCCTGGCTTGCTATACAAAGTAAAAAATTTTCTACCACCAACCTACATCACTGTTACAATCTTATCTCACTAAAAGGAAATTTAGAGTCAGAGTAAACGACAACGCGATTAATCATCTTCCTATCACATCTGGAGTCCCGCAAGGAAGCGTCTTAGGTCCTCTGTTGTATTTGTTATACACAGCCGATCAACCAACACACTCAACAACTGGTACATTCGCTGATGACACCCCAGCCATGAAGACCCAGTGGTGGCTTCACAAATGCTTCAGAACCATCTCCTTGAAATCCAAAATGTTCTAGTGGAGAATAAAAATTAATGCAACAAAATCAGTTCAGGTCAACTTCTCACATCGTAAGGGACAGCGTCCTCGAATACAACTTAACAGCATCTAGGTATCCAAATCTTCCTCAAAAAAATATCAGGGCATGCATCTTCATAAACGACTTTCCTGGAAAGAACACATTACAAAAAAAAAAAGTTAACCTAATTTAAAGAGCTTTATTAGCTAGATTGGTAGAAAGTCAAAATTATCATTTGAAAACAAGCTCCTAATATACAGGAGCTCTAGGGAACTAAATCCAACGTTTCCACAATACAGAGAAGCCATTCCACTATTCTACGGATGATAGCAAATGCTTCTTGATATGTCTCAAATGAAACACTACATACAGTCCTAAAAGTTCTTTATGTGAAGGAAGTTATCCAGAACCAAAGTAACAGGCATCACACAAAAATGGAGAGCCATCCAAACACCCTAATCCAATCACTGATTGAAGCCCAAAGGAACAGGCGATTAAAGCGAAATTGGCCAGCGGACCTGAAAGATTCCTGAGGACTTGTCACTGGATAAGACCTCACAAGGTCACTTGAGAGTTTCTAGCTCTGAACCAGCAAACAAGCCTGTTCCGTCTAATAAGAGACGGCCCTGTCGTTCGACATTATTTTGTTATCGATACTTAGGTCTTTCCATATTAACAATTTCGATCTAGCAGTTTTGAGATTTGTTCTTCGAACTGTTTAGTATTATTCGACACTTCAGATTATATGTTTTCTAATAATTATATGGCCTTAGATAACATGGAAAGTCTTTAGAGATTTTGATATATTTATGCCTGTTAATTTAACATGACAGCATTTGGAATTGTAAACTGTTTCTGTCCTTATTCTACTAGCATTGATCTCATTATTTTTCTAAAACCAATAAGGTTTATTTCATTAATTCCGTCCACCCAGAAACAGTCTTTCCAATCAATTTCGTTGATTTTTCCCTCTTTTTGTTAGAAGAGATGCATCGAGCACCTCTAACGTTCAGTCTTATGAACAGACTATAAAACAATTATTGTTCAGGTAGTCAAACTTGTAGTATGTAGCTTTTGCTACATTATGCATTATCATTCGGGTAATCAAACTTGTCATATGTAGCCTTTGATAGCATTAAGCACTATCATTTGTATAGTCAAATTGGTCATTTGTATATTGTACAAGATTATCACAATTGCTACAAACGTAGTAATCCACCTTACATTTGTTCATATTGTAATTATCATTAGCTTACTATCATATACAGTGATACCAAAATATAATCGTTTTTTGTTATAAGTGTTTTACTTAAATTCCTCATCGTCACTGTGGTTTATCATTATTAGACAAAGGAAGTTGGAAACCACTACACATAGTGTTCTTTGAAGTTAAAATCACGGCTACTCAATAAAAATACAGTTCACTTAACCTTTCGTAATAAATCATCAAGATTAATTGAATTGCAATTGCCTGTTATTTAAAAACACTGAAATAACAGGTAAAATACTGCGGTAAACTAACCGTGGTATGAAACAAAGCACTTAGAATATATAAAATTCTGATTGCTTATAATATATTATAAATAGATGAATCAATCATTTTTTGAGGATGGTATATCATATGTTACATCCTGCAAATAATAACTAATTATAGCTAGGACATATGCAACCTAGTGCAAAGGGACTGCAATGATAAGTTGATGTGAAATTGTCACGTGTCCATTCTAGTCATCTTCACATCATTAATGCTTTAATTTTGATTAAACCTCAAAAATTGCACTTGACTGAAGTCAGAGTGAGCAGCATAAAAAACCACATAGACATTATCTTAAGATTTAGATAATAGTCTGTATCAAATATGTCATTTTGATTCAAACTTTTTCAAGTATAATTATATAATGTTACAATAATGAGCTGCGGGATAAATCTTCAGGTAATAACTAGAATGTAAAAACTAAAAACTTACCAGCATTGGCAGAGTCAGCATTCAGCAAAGGATCAAACTGAAATATTACACTTTGCGAGGGTCTAGGCAATACAAAATTTTCATATACTGAATTTCTCACATCCACACTGAAATTCGAATTTCTATCCACATCTTGTGGACTTGGACACTCCTCTGTTTTGATAGGAGTAAGAGTTAATTTTTCCTCAATTTCTTGTTTGAGATTTCCAACAACGGAATCATAAAACTTCCAAGAGCTTGATCTACTCAACTCACTATTACTCTCTATTGTTAAGCAAGTATCTTCAGTGGTCACTGATACACAATCTCTGAATTCTTCATTTGGATAGTTTCTTTTAAATGGATAAACACTTTCGTAAATATCTTGATTACATGCCTCTCTTTGAAGTAGTTGATTTCTTGAAACTGTCGAAACTGGGGACGGAACAGCTGGTGGTTCGTTGTAAAGTGAATCATCAGGTAAGGAAGGAGGTGGATAGGAGGGAGGTGCTAGATTAAACAAGTGCTCACCTAATACCTCATCGGCTCTTTTTCTGATTGGTTCCCAATTTGTATATTCAGGTATTTTAGGAGGTATAATGGGTGAATCAAACCTGATCGAATTGAAAATATCCAAATTGTTGTCTTCTTTAACTTTACTTTCTTCCACTTCACATTCACTTTCTTCGGGGTGACTAGAAATACTGAATGTCCTGGTTAATCTTCTTACACTTTGTCTTGTACTTTCAAATTTGTTTTGTACTAAACCTCCGATATCTCCCGCGATTTGTTTGGACGCATAGCTGAAAGATTTCACTCGCCTTGCTGTTCTCGATAAAGATTTGACGTTTTCTTCTGACGATTTCGATGAGGTTGATTCGTCTGATTTCTGGTTGGTAATCGGCATAATTTTAGTTCTTGGAGCAGGAATAGGTTTTTTTAATTCTCCACCTAAACGTGGAGCTGGAACTGGAGTGCTCATTGTTCACACATTTTATCTGCGAGTCACACTAATTCCCGGAAAAACATAATGATTTTAATTAGTAGAGATGTCGAAAATTTATCAACATGGTTTATGTGAAGATATAAACGAAATATAAAATCGCGTGATAGCAAAGAAATTTATCTATGTTATTCAAACCAAAATAACATAAAAATAAAGACTAAACTTTCGTTACGTTAACTACTCCAATATATTACTCAGATTCTTTGTTTTGCTACAGAATCAATTAAGTCCAATGGTGACTCATGCATCAGTGGCTGTAGCTTTTCTATCATTTCAGTCCGTTTGTTTATCTTTTCTGGTTTATCTGTTATTTGGTCTACACTTCGTACTTGTGATCTTAAAGTACGGCCTACACGCTAATTTTTTTCGAAAGTAAGTTGTAATTGTTAGTAGCAACAGATTATGTCAAGAATTGTGGAATTATTAGCAGAATATTGGATGTGAGGATTAATAAGAAAATTCTAATAATTCGTATGAAACGAACACAAAAGACTAAAAAATTACCAATACAGAATTAAATTAGGCGACCCACTACTGCCCTCTATATTTCAATGTCTCAATATTTACATTGGACCTACAGATAAATAAATTATCAAATTAAATTTTACCCCTTCATCTGCTCCTTTGTAAGCAGGATAACTTTTAAAGAAGACAACTATAAGGTTTGTAATGTGCTAATTATGAGCCAATCAGTTTATTGGATCCCAAAAGTAGTAACGCAACGGAATGATTACAGATACAGATTACAAAACCACTTTGCCTCTAGCAGATTTTTGATCGGAATATATATAATATGAGTAGTGATTATGTTTTTACGTGAAAAAAAACTTGATCATCTATTGATTAGTAAATAAATACAGATAAATAAAATTGTAAAGTGGTTTAATGGATAGCGAGCATACATTTAGTAACGTCTCAAAATTGATTCTTTTGAAAAGGACGAAGCCACAGATTACAGACATCTGTAATGAGTAGACTAGATTAACTTATTCAGTAATCTGTGTCTGTGGATGAAACTACTGTGTGATCTATTCCTTATTCAGAATCACATTGCTTTGTCTATCTCACACTCATAGACAAACTAATCAAGAGTGACAAAGATGACCAAATTAATAACCTTGCTGATCTATGGACAGTGACTTGTCCAAGCTCACACTCTTTTGCCGTATTTACTTCACATCATCAATATCCAATCTGTCATTACATCTAAAGATGTCTATCATAGATAAACGAAAATGTAAATTTTCGTTTATCAATGATGTCTATGTGCCAACAGGCCCTTAAACTACGTAGTTCTGAAGTTCGTAGTTCAAAAATTGTCCAATCAGATGTTAGAATTTTTAGCTGTCATATTAATGACAACAACAAATCATGACCAAGAAAGATATTTGCTTTGCCTTATTTAATTCATTCTGCAATATGAATGAGTGATACTGCAAAGAAAAACATTCAAAATTCCGTCACATCATGGTAGTTAAGTAATTACACCCATTTTTACATAAAACACCTTTATTGAGTGACGAATGTTAACACACACAATGAGTAAAAATTTGAGTACACCCACCAAACTTACGGAATTTGCCCCCTTGAAGACTGAAGAGAAATCTCAGACTGTTGGTGAATTCATATCCAGATTTTTCAAGTTGGGAAATCCATTCGCCGCAGAAGATCAAAGTACACTTCCCAAAGATACCAGTTCACAAGATTTGCCCTCTTGGGTCGATACTTCTGAGACCTTATGTAAAGAAATCCCCTATAATGTAGATGTAAATGAAGGTAGGAGTCTGCCGAACGTTCTTAAACGAATCAGCAACCTCCTAGCTTTAAAAAGTAATAATCTTCAAAATTATGGAGATACTGAACTCAAACAGTACTGGATGCCTGATTCTGTAAGTAAGCAATGCTATGAATGCTTAGAAAAATTCACTACGTTCCGGAGGAGACACCATTGTAGAGTCTGTGGTCAGATATTTTGTTCTACCTGCTGCAATCAACAAATACCTGGTAAAATATTTGGATGCACTGGAGACCTCAGAGTATGTACATATTGTTGCAAAATTGTACTATCTTATTTATCTTCAGATATTGGAACAGATTTAACTACAGATTTAAAGGCCCTTCAAGAAAATTTGAGAATTAAATTATGTGTTGCATCTCCTCTTTCTCCAACATTTCAAGATAATCCTAGTCAGAATATGAAATTTGAATCCTCAGAAGGGCGAAGAAAATCTCTGGTTGAGGGATACCAAGAAGAAATGTTTGCATCTGGAGTGTCTTCAACTTCCTCTGCTTTGTCTTATGAGGAGAAATGTAGGGCATACCAAAATTCATCATCTCTCAGGAGTTTGTTTGAGGAAATGTGTAAGCCTCTGAGTGGAGTCACTTTAGGTACCCACAGGTATCATTTAAGAACATATTTTGATTGTTTTTTAGGCTCAGAGCTGGTAGACTGGTTAATCTATCAACAGAAAGCTAATAGTAGGATTCAAGCCAATGCACTCTGTCAAGCGCTTCTGGAGGGAAACTATATTGAATGCTTATCTGAAACATCTGCATTTGTTGATAGTTACATACTTTACAAATTGGGGAACATTGCATCACCAGATAGCCCACCACCATCCAACATTTATGATATACCTACCCAAGAAGAACCAATGTGGGTACAGCAGATCATTCAAGAATCAAATAATGTAGATTCTGATAGTGATCAAGTTCCTTTGATGAATACTTTTCTGAAATCATCATCATCCTACATGTTGGATTTGAATGTTGAAGCCAATACTGTTTACCTCTCCAGACCACCTTCTTCATCTCAAAACTTGGTGGAAACAAGCGAAACTGAATATAGAGATTTTGGGGACAAACCAGAAGTTCGTACATCTGAACAAAGGGAATGTGTTCCAGAATCTGGCTGGCACAATGCTTCATCCCTAAGGGCGGAAAATGGGGAAAGAGTAGCATATCAGATTTTGACTAAAGCATATGAACAGCATGAGCAAAACTTAACTAAGCAAATATTGGCAACAAATGGTTTATCATTAACATGGTCTAAAGTTATTGTACCCCTAATTCACAATATAGTTAATGTTACAAGACCAGATAAAAATCATGATGCTAGAGATTTAGATATAAGACATTACGTTCAAATAAAAAAGTTGCCAGGGGGGCTCAAAAATGACACAAGAGTAGTCGAAGGTATAGTTTTCTCTAAGAATGTGGCGCATAAAGGAATGTTGCAAGACATTGAAAACCCTAAAATCTTGTTGCTCCAAGGTGCTATAGTTTATCAGAGAACCGAAGGAAGATTTATGTCTCTTGAGCCTGTTTTGATGCAAGAACATGAATATTTAAGAAATGTATGTGCACGTATTGTAGCCTTACAGCCAGACATAGTGATGGTGCAAAGAAATGTTTCACGATTAGCACAAGATTTTTTACGAGAAAAAGGTATAACTCTTGTGCATAATGTGAAACAAAGTATATTAGATAGATTATCGTCATCAATCCAAGCAGATTTAGTTGGTTCTCTAGATGCTCACATTGGAAGACCCCGTTTGGGAACCTGTAAGAGATTTTACCTTAAAAATTACTTACTGAATAAAGATAACAGTTGTAAAACCCTTATGTTTCTAGAAGGATTACCTATGTCCCATTTAGGAAGTACGGTACTTCTTAGAGGAGCTTCTAAACTGGAGCTTTCCAAAATTAAACAAATTCTGTCCTTCGTTTTGTTCTCAAGCTATAACTGGAGGTTAGAGAAATCATTCCTTATGGATGAATTTGCTCAACCCCCTGAATATAAATGTGAGTTTTTTGATGAGAGCAAAGAAATATCTCCCAAGCACCATTACAATAAAGTTTCAAAGGAAGCAAAAAGTCAAAGAGCAGAAGAAACGCAAAAAAATGTACAAAATACCAAACCACAAACCGATGAAAGAGTCCAGTATTCTACTCAAACAAGTAATGAAGAAAGGAACTTGACAGTTCAAACTATAAACGATTTCTCTGATCCTTTACATTCTTCATATAAAGAAGACGATATGTATAGCATAGACCAACAGGAAGCTTTATCAGTGTCCGAACTACCATTTTCCAATAAATTCAGGAAAGCTCTTGATGACACAATTCTATGCATATCACCTTATATTATATTTCCAATTCCTTTCTTAGAGACAGAACAGGGGAAAAAATGTTTACTCAGGAAATTTTTCCCTATTGAAATCTACCATAGTCAACAGTTTGAGAATAGTATTAAAACCAAACAGAAAGAAATTGAAAGCGACGATATATTGATTGAAAAGAGGGAAATAAAACCTCCACATCCCTTCACTACAGCTAAATTTATCACTAGCATTGATACAAATGAGATTCAAAATTTACTAGCCCATTTTAGGGCTTGTGGAGGGAGGTTCGAAAAGAAGAACAGCATTTTGAAAAGTTCAAATGAAGCTGATGAGGTACCAATGTTCCAAAATCAGGATGAAAAAGTGGATGTCTTGGATCCTCTCAATCATCAACGTCTGGCAGTACTTTTTTGCAGCTTCAGCAATGTTTCTCAGAATGCTCCAGCTTTTTGCATGAACCCAGGAGTTGTCTATATGGATTTTTATGGTAGGAACGACATTCCTCTAGGTTGTTTTTTGGAAAAGTATTGTTTTAGATCGACCTACACTTGCCCCTCCAACTCTTGTGGGACATCTATGGTTAAACACATACGTAGATTTGTACATAATTCAGGATGCATTAGCATTTTTTTGAACAGCTTTGAAAGTGAATTTTCTGAAGAAAACATAGTAACATGGTCATGGTGTTCGAAATGTCAAAGTGTTTCGCCTGTGGTTCCCATGTCAACTGACACTTGGTCCTTTTCTTTTGCCAAATATCTAGAGCTTAAATTTCATGGATCTAAGTATAGCCGAAGAGGAAACGCACCCTGTGAGCATAGTTTACATCATGACCATTACCAGTATTTCGGATATAAAAATGATGTGGCTTCGTTTAGGTATTCACCGATAGAAATCTGGGAAATTTCACTCCCTCCAGCTGTTATAAAACTAAATGTAGATATTGAGCAGCAACATAGAATTCTCATTGACGAGATAAAAGAGTTAGCCCAAAAAGGACATGATGTTTTTTTAGCTATTTCAGAAAAAATTTCTAATAATTCAACCAATCCAGAAATAATTTCTTCCTTGAAAGATCTCTTAACAAAGGATAAGGGAATGTTTCGGCAAAGAATTGAAGAAATCCAATTGAAATTAACATCTCCATCTGTGGAAGACAAAGATTTCAACCTTAATGAGGTTATTAAAACTTACTGGAAGCTGAATGACCGCATGGTACTCATAAAAAAGTGCCTCCTAGAAATTGTGGATAGCTGGAATGCTCGCTTGGTCCTCGAAACAGATAAAAAGAGAGATAATGATAAGAAGAGGGACCGTCACACTGTTTCAGATTCTGAAAATTCCAATATTGACAACTCACTTCAATCTGAATCGGAATTAAGCCAATCTTCAGTTGCGGAACAGTTGAAAATCTTGGAACTTATGACAAATAGGGAAAGCAGCGATGATACTACCATTTCTTTAACAAAAGAGCCTCAGAAATTCCAGTCAGATACCTTACCTTTAGTGTCTAGTGACTCTGCTGATAACAGACGAGAATTTGATAAAAAGAGTGTGAAAACATTACTATCACAACTATTGCCATCTTCAGCTCCGTCTAGTATGATACCTAATCCTTTTTCGGTCCAAGATCATTACAACCTTCCAGGTGGGGTCCATGCCACCCTCACTGTTTCTGAGAATGATCTCAGTTCTATCATAGCTTACGCTTTGAACTCCCAGGAATTGGTTAGGTTAACTGAAGATTTACGACTACCCGTTAATATGATGGAGGTTTCATCAAGCCCAGGAAGTAAAAGAAGATTACAGAGTGAAAAAGAAAAGGGTGATGTTGGTGAAGAGAAAAATGGTGGTCTATTGGGTTTCCTTAGAAATAAAGACAGTAAGACAGACCTGTTGAACAGTACATCCTCTCCAGTTCAGTTTGAAGTATCTCCAATTGGTCAACAAAATACTACTGATGGGGTTGCTGATAATAAAAAGCTTCATTTGGATGTTGTGTTCGAAGACATCACTTGTAACTTCTTGTGTAGGATTTACTTTGCAGAAAAATTTGCTGCACTTAGAAATTCCGTTTTACCTGATGGTGAACAAGTTTATATAAGATCCCTATCAAAGTCTTCCCCATGGGATGCTAGAGGTGGGAAATCAGGATCTGCTTTTACCAAAACAACTGACGATCGTTTTATACTCAAAGAAATGTCGAAGAATGAAGTTAATCTATTCTTAGAATCTGCTGCAAACTATTTTACATACATGCAAAAGTGTTACACAACTGATCAACCAACACTATTGGGAAAAATTGTGGGTTTATACCAGATCATCTTTAAGAACAACACCAATGGACATCAGATGAGAAAGAATCTGCTAGTTATGGAGAATTTATTCTATAACAGAGTGGTGTCACAGAAATTTGATCTTAAAGGTTCAATACGAAATCGGCTAGTGATTCCTGACAATCAGGAGGGTGAGATTGTCTTACTTGATGAGAACCTCTTGAAAATGACCTGCGATTCACCTCTGTACATTCTACCTCATTCTAAAGCCGTCTTGGCGGCCGCGATTGAAAACGATACGGATTTTTTGGCATCCCAATCGGTCATGGATTATTCTCTGCTAGTTGGTTTGGACTGTGAGCGAAAGGAACTGGTGTTGGGAATTATTGGTGAGTTTTGTAGCTTTTACTTTATAAAATAATATAGAATTTAAGTTGGGAAAATGCTGAAGTAGACAATGAGTTGGTTGCTTATATGTAGCACAAATGGGGATTACTTTCACAAAAAAAGTTTAAAGATTATCAAGCATCATTTATGCATTGAAAAGATATCTCTAATTTCGCAAAACATTTTTGCAAAACAAATGATGTCCCACAATTAGATTATCCTAAAAAACTACATCTGGAAGCGAAAAGCAAGGAACTAGATATCCTGGAATCAATAGATTTACAAAAATTATCACGATACCGCAATAAAATTATCAAACAAGATAGTCTTTTAGTATTCCTTAATATTTGGAGTTCTACACAAATCGAAGCCTTCCATAAATACATAAAAAAACTTTGAAATACAATTTCGTATACACCAATTTGAAAATATAGTAAAAACTACGAAACTCGGTTCACTGTATCCTCAATATTAAAAAAATTATAGAAAACGAAGTAATCTTATTTATTCCACTTTTAAAATAAACTATCATGAACTAACAGACTACTTCATCCAAAATATATTTTATTTTCCGTTTTATAAACTATTCAATCACCGATTTCTAATTTATTGATCATTGAAAAGTTTATGGGAATTTGAATAATATCTGAAGCTTCGAATTAGGCAATAATATTATCATGTGAATCAATGTGTTTTTGACTTCTTTCAATGGCAGTTTTTCTTGGAGTAATAGAATGTTTTGAAAGATACGTAGGCAAATTGGGGAAAATTTATGGAACTGCAATTTTATTCAGATCTGGAAATCCCAAAAGGTTCTTGGCAACCGTACCATCTTTTAGTATCATCTTATCTGATGATTTCATTCTCTTGGAAATGAATTGAACAAACAGCTGAATTTTGTCCAGTTTTTGCAGGGCATTGAATAAACCCATTTCATTTTTAAATCAGGGTCTTTTGGAAATTTAAATATTGACACATATCCATTTTGTGAGGCATTCGAACACAACATCCTCAGGACATTTCGAATGTTAACTAAAAGGATGAGACAGTAAGTAACTTTCTAACCATACCTAGACACAATTATTCACCGAATTTGCCCAGAACCTTTAAATAACACTTAAAAACTGATCGGTTTTACACCCTAAAAACCCATTTGCACTTGTTTGAGACACAATTAATCTTGAATACGTGAAAATCGAACGAAAATTCTTGTTACCTATAACATCCTTATAATACGAAGGACTCCCTGTCTTTTCCAAATTTCTTACATACGGCTTGTGTTAGAGAAAGCTGTGACTAAACTCATAAAACGCTGATTAGCCAATCGCAGAACAATGCTCAGATAAAACTCATTTTATGTTTTTTGTTTACTGAATAAAATTTTTTTTCAGATTATATTCGGACATTTACCTGGGACAAAAAATTGGAAACTATTGTTAAAAAGTCAGGCATACTTGGTGGTCAAGGTAAACAGCCCACTATAATTTCACCAATAGAATATCAGAAGAGGTTCATTGAAGCTATGCATAAATATTTTCTGGAAGTACCTGATCATTGGGAAGGCTTAGGAGAAGATTTGTGTTGAGACAACTATTCTGAGTGTACCTACTTTTAGTGATTAGTTAAAAAGAAGTATTTACATGTAAGAAACAGAGTTATACATATTTTCTTTTAATAATAATTTATTACATTTATTTGAGTTTACTGTTGATACAAAGATAGTAACAAAAATATCCAACCTGACTTAGTTAGATGGTACCTTATTATGCAAATTAATGTGAACATTCAGCATTTCTGCCATATATTTAGATCAAGACGCTGTTGTGACAGCTGTTTCTATACAGAACACAATAATGTTTTATTCTATGTTGAGTAATTATCAATGTAAGTCATTCCGAAAGTTACTTTCATTATGGGCTTTGCTATCTTTGTGCGAAATAATATATTTTGATTGATTTTTTGAGTTTTCTGGTATCATTGATGCGCCTAAAATAGAGATAGAGATTTGCTAAGGACTGTTAAGTTAGCTTGCGAGGTGGCATCAAGGTAATTAAAAAAAGAAGACTGGATCAGTTGAACTTCAAAGAAAATATGGAGGAAAAAGTAAGACTACTTTCCAGGATGAAGTTTAAAGTAGTTCTTTAAAGAAATGGCAAAGAGAATCCTAAAATGGCAAACTAAATCATTAACAAGTTATCTAAGAGCCTGGTTTGAGAATTCATGATGCTGCAATTCAAAGATGCTTTTTAGAGGAAGGAAGAAGAGCAATAAGGCTTTAAAAAAAACAACTACTGGACAGACTCCAAGTTAGGCTAAAAAAATATGTTCACTGATAGAGAACTGAAAAAAATGATTTTTCTCTTCTTTGGTACAGAGTTACCAATCAAATTTGTGCAGAAATGTGCAGAATAAAGGTTCACTAAGCTCACTTGATACAAACGATGAAACAGTGAAAAGATGATATGAGGGGTAGTTTTTGTATATGGGAATATGTAGGAAAATTTTTACCCATAGAAGGTAAGATCACAAAAAAATATAAAACAATCTTAGAGCATATTTAACCAAAAAACTTTGAAGTCTCAATACAGTTGGTGAACCAATCTTTCAACAAGATTAAGTGTCATGTTTTCAAAAAAATGTCGAAATGTTTCAGAAACAACAAGATCCCATTGATAACTTAGAATAAACATACATTATACAATTGCTGTTAGGGAAGATTTAGATCAAACATTTCCCAGAAGATGGATAGGACGAAGAGGTCCAGTGCCATGGCCCGCTAGATCTCCCGTTATGGTTCCTTTGGACTTTTGTATTTAATTTGAAAGGTCAAAATGGAGGTAGTTTCTCTTCTTGGGAAGACGCTACATCCTACATCAAGAAATGTTAAATTAAAGAATAATCATCAATATTTCGATATATATATATTATATATATATATATATATATATATATATCGAAACATATTTATATATATATATATATATATATATATATATATATATATATATAGAAACATATTTATATATATATATATATATATATATTTACATATTTATATATAGGGTGACAAGAAAAACGCAGTTTTGGAGCTGTTCCGTCAAGGGAAGCGTCAATGCGAAATTGTTCGTTTGTTCGACAATCCGAGGGTCTCCATGAGGAAAGCCCGTGAGGCAGGTATCAACCAAGCTCCAAAAAGTTTAACTCCTGACGGATGAAACCAAGCGCGTACGACTCCCAAGGTGCCGCCAACTTCTTCGTCTCGCCGCCGGTCAGCAATGGGAGCGCATTCTCTTCACAGTCGAGAAGCTTTTCACCGTAGAACAATCCCACAACCACCAAAACAACAGAGTCTGGTCCGCAGAGGCTCCCTGTACGTCGGCCATCGTCGAACATCGTCAAAATCCGCAATCCGTCATGGTCTGGGTCGGAATTTACGCCAGCGGCAAAACACCTTTGGTTTTCGTTGATCAAGGGGTGCAAATCAATCAAGAAGTCTACTGCTGCGACATTCTTGAGGCCGTAGTACTTCCGTGAATCCAGCAGCACTTCGGCGACATGCATTGGACCTTTCAACAGGACTCCGCTCCGGCTCACAAAGCGAAAATGATCATCACATCTGCAGAATTACCGCCCTACTCGCCGGATCTCAACCCAATAGACTACAGCGTGTGGTCGATTTTGGTGCTCAGGGCGTGTGCTAAACACCACCAAAGTTTGGAGTCGCTGAAGCAATCCCTGCGTCGGGAATGGGACCGATTAACGCCGAAGAGCTGCTGCCCATTGCCGAAAATTTTAAGGAGCGTCTGAAGCTATGTATCACCGCTTCTAAACTTCTAAACCGCTTAAATATATTATTACCAAATGTTTATGTTTTTATTATTCGTTGTTGTTTTGTTTAATTGCTTTTGTTTAATAAGGTTAAATGAAAAAAAGTTGTCCGAGGTTATTCTTGTCACCCTATATATATATATATATATATATATATATATATATATATATATATATAGACCGAGTCTATCAAATATATATATATATATATATATATATATATAGACCGAGTCTATCAAATATATATATATATATATATATATATATATATATATATACATCTGCCGAACTAGCTGGCATCCGTACAAAAAGGGTATCGACCTGCATCCTCGTGTATACTTCGTGTATATTCGGAGTTTTTTTTCCGCACAAGATGACTTCCGGTATAGATAGCGGTCGAGTTGGCATCCGTATACTTTTTTACCTATAGTGGTACAAGTTGGCTGCCGTATACTTTAGTACCAGCCAAGGTGGCACACTGAGATGTTGCCATATTGCTGTATTTGTCTGGTGTAATGAATGATAATACTCAAGCGGTAAATATTACACAGAACGATTGCTGGCATGAAGAAGATTTTTTCAGGGTTCGCTGTTATTCTGTTGCTTCGGATAAGTCATACGGTACGCGAGTTTTGATGGTTCATTATTGTGAACTATTGAATTGATTGATCAGTTGAATTTCTCGTGAATATTATTGAAGAATTAATCTTTTTTTTAGAATTTCATCAAATATTTTAATCTAATCTATTTCCTTATATGTTTTTCCATATTCTCATATTCAAAACTATCTCTGTTTGAATAAATTTCAATATTTTTTCCTCTCTTATTCTATGAACATAACGCGTTGTCGATTCGTCCAAATACCTGTAATTTTATAATTTTGAGCCGAGTCTGGCCTCAAACGACTGAGTTGGACCTACCGAAAGAATTCGTGGTCAAATTCAATTCTGTCTGACGGCTGCTCTCGAGCACGATAACTTTCTAAAAAAAAGACCTAGTGACTTCAAACTTGCAGATAGTTTTATAGTCTAAATGTCTCACTCGATTTCGATGATTCAGCAGAACTGCTGAACTGCACACGGGAGGTAAAAAAAATATTTTTTTTGAAAAATCAATATTTCGAAAATTACTTACCGGAAGTTGCTCAAATTGTTTGTGGATGTAGAGGATATTGATGAAATGATTTGCAACATGTAGTCCAGAAGACTCTTCCATGAAGAGAAAATGGCTTTTTTTTCTCATCGGATTTTGGCAAAAAGTATATGTATAAAGTTAAGTTCAATATATTCTTTTTCCAGTTTGTCTTGCCAATATGTATTGATTAGAGGCGGAAAAGTGGAGCCTTTTAAGTGTGGATTCTTTGTTTTGTTGAGATTTTATGTTTCATTACAAGAAGAGTTCAAGAATTGCCAAAAATTACGTGTTTTCAAGTTAAATCTACTGATGATAACTTTTTTGTTGATCCTGCTCCAAAATGAACAATATTCTCAATAGGAGATTAGTTTTTAAACACATCTTTCATTATTAAGGAAGTGAAAAGTTTTTTCGTAACGACAAGATGAATTTAACAATGATCAAAAATAGAAGATTCTCCTCAGAATTTATTTTTCTTATTTTCAGTCGACTTTAAAGGTTTTTTGTGCTAGGTTGTGTATAAATCCTGAATATTTCCGTGTTCGAATTGAAATACCGATACCATCCTAATGGAAACTTTAATTTTTTATTGCAGAATTGGAAACTTAACATCATTCAATGTAGAAAAAATTAAAAGAGAAAAAAGTTTTAACTTTTTTCTCTTTCAAATATCTAAATAATTTGATATATTCTTTAAAATATATCAAATTATATTGATATTTTGTTCACAATCCTATTCCGCAATTTTGTTGCGTTGTGTTTAATCACTCCACATTTGAAAAATATTCCATTTCGAATTCCAATAAAACGGATGTTTCGAAATAACTTTGGATCGCCCGAAAAAACATTTTTATTGAAGGAATAAAAAAAATATATAATACCGATCTACAATAATATGAATATTTTTGATTAATTGGAAAGAACTAATTTTTATTTTGTGAATCCATTATGAAATGATTATCCTAGGAGCGAATAAGTATCATTCCATAAATATTACGTAGTTTAGCAGGCGCCTTCCAAGGCGCCAAATGCCTACATATCGCGAGTATCGGATAGACGGTCTCAAACGATTAGAAGATTATAAACACAAGACGAAGATGAATAATCCTTCGTCAAATAAAAACCTGTCGTGTTGGTGCACGAGCAATAAAAAACTCGAACGGAATAAGTTGAAAAGTGGAAATTTTAAGGGTACGTTTCAACGGAAAAGGTTTGTAGGTATATGTAGATACAAATATAAGAGGGAAATACCGATCTGATGAAACTGAGATTTTGAAATCCTCTTCCACTTATCAAATGAACGAGTCGTTTATTCTAGCAGAATTTCGGGATCATCATAAAAGTACCTATACCACAGTATGCTATTGTAAGTTACTGTTTCATAGGTTAAATTTTTTGCGTAATGAGGAACCTGTGCGTAGAATATGAAGAAAAATATCATT
The DNA here is from genome assembly GCA_034642435.1 of Megalocaria dilatata. NCBI lineage: Eukaryota > Metazoa > Arthropoda > Insecta > Coleoptera > Coccinellidae > Megalocaria > Megalocaria dilatata. The sequence goes on along the minus strand of CM067854.1, from coordinate 101,864,879 downwards.
AATCACGCGATAAAAACGTTCTACAAAAATTTCGAGTATAGGACTTAACATTTATGTTTTCTTGGAGAAACACTAATACCTTATACTAAAAAATTGGTCATTTTCCTGAAATGTCATATTTCAACTAGTAAACTTTAACTATAGGCATCAAATCGTTATAAATTTAAAAAAAAAAATTTTATGTTACTTTTATTAGAATTCAACGATAAGTTAATGTCATTTATATGCTAATGGCTATAAACTCGACCACCTGTAATATGCAAAACACAAGTTTTTTATTATTTTTTTCATTATATCTCATCGAAAGTATCTAATTTCGTTCTTGTGGTCCGATCTTTTCAATTGCCTCAAGAATGATTTCATTGAGCATGACTACGAGAAATATATGACCCAAAAGCAATAATAAAATTAGAACTAAGTCTTATTAACATTTCTATCACCGTTATTGCAAATAATAACCGAAAATTCAATTATTAATTGTAATTAGGTTTTGACATTAGCTACCAGAAACATTGAATGTGATTTAAAGAAAACACTTTATTTCATCTAATTCTCATTGTTAATAAGGGGTATGAATAATGGTAATAGAAAGCTCTAGAAATCGAGACAGTGTAACATACATCTGTATAACAATTCTATACTCAAATAAACTCGACAAGGTTTTGTGATCAACAAAACGTTGTAAATTAACTGATTGATTATTACTGATTTTCCTTGTTAAATAAATTTTAAATATGTATGATATAACGAAAACTATTGTTCAGAAAGGCTTCACCCATGGTTAGTAGACTTGATCGATCGCGCACGGGAAAAGCTCACTTTTAGGACTGATAATGAAATATACTATTAATGAGATGAATGGAGTTTGCGGTTGGCTCTAGGTGAAATGGTTAGGAGATCGGTTGTGGTCTGTGTGGGTCTTGTTACTGTTTCCTTACGCCACTTCAGAAACAGCGTTGATTGTTTACCCAAAATCGAATAATTGCACGGATATCGTTATAGAAAAATCAGAATTGAAACTTCTAATTAGATTTTTTCGATGATTAACATTTTTGCAAATTTAGAATTGTTTTTCTAAAAAAACGGCGAATCACATGAAAAAAAAAAGACAAGGTTAAGTTTCAATTCGATTTCTTGACATTCCTGTCGACTCAAAGGTTTTTTCACTTTATGATATATTTCAGGTTACGGATGAGAGCAGTTGGTGGGAGATGGCACTGTTAATCATATGAGCCTTTTTCAAGAAGTTACTGACAGATTTGAAATTGTTAGAGTAGATTTGAAGTGTAAATCGACATATGAATAAGAAAGCTCCTAAAGTCACATCAGTGCTTATTAGAATTTTTTTCCATAATTCCTGAATACGAGCTAAGTGTAATTCGTTGTTATTTACAAGAAAGCTGGTTCACAATATTTCAAATTAGAAATTACGTTTCATTTTAGATTTTTCAGTTAAAATTTAGATGTCTTTTATTTGAGAGGGTCCGAAAATGAATAACCAGCAGTTCTTATTGATTTTCCGCAGAAATATGATGAAGTAATCGAAAACTAGTGAGAATGTTCGATGCGTAACCCCGCACATCAAATCTCAGACTTGGCCGTTGTTGTCGAAAGGAGTCTACTCTGTATGAGATGTCCGGTGCGTGGTTTCGATGTACTTTGAATCGCAGACTAGGCGATATCGATATCGCCAGAAGATTATGATTTCTGATAGATTTCCGAAACCGCTGTTAAGTAATTACAATTTGGAATTTAATTTTTTCGCGTTCGAATTTCGAATTCTGACGAAAAAATATTCTCGAAAAAAGGTGAATTCAAATAAGTCACATCTGTTGACGAATCTTCTTTGCGTGTTGACATAACAATAGTTGTTAAGGGTTGTTTTCTTTTTAACCTCTTTTCATCATCTGTTTCACCTGTACAAGCATAAATACTCTGTCTGCTTGTTAAGTTTTCAGTTGTCTGAAGAAGGAATATTTATTTCTCGAAACTTGAGTTACAAAAAATGTGTAAAATATCAATTTATTGGTAGTAAAACAGTAATTTCTAATAACTTGTTTTTATGTATTTTATATCCAAATAAGAAATTTCAATTCGAAGGCGCTGACGTGCCCTCGCCCATGAAGGTTCTGGTAGTATTCGATTTTCTCTACTAACATAATATTTATTTTTTTATTTCATAATTATACGATTCTCACGAAATTCATCTTTACCCCATATCACATCGACCAGATCATTAGTTTTGAAAATACGGGAAAAATAAAGTTTCAAATGTCAATAACTCCTAACCTATTCGACGGGTGTTGCCCAACGAACTCAGCCGAGATACATATTTATGCTTTGAAATTTTAAAAATCTGGGTTTTTTTCATTCTTAAGTTGCTGTCTTTACATTCGGCAGGACATAAACACTTAACCACTAATTTTTCATGGGTACGTCCAACCTAGCCGTTTGAGACTCTCTTCAGCTGAACATTCCAAAATTCCAGATATTTGAACACAACATTGTTCCCTGAAACATGCGCGCAAAAACATTTTGAGTATGCCATTTTAGTTGAGTAAATGTAAAATTTTATGCAGAATTTCATGTGGATCATAACATGAAAAAAAATTTGAAGAAACCGTCATTCTTTTACTTCTTGTCAAACTTTTATTTGAGTGGATCTCTGTTTTTTGAGATATTGGAAAAATTACACCAGCCGTTTACCCGCCGTTTACGAATTTCTTCATGGATGAACAAGCGAATGGAAGCTAGTGATCTCACGTCAGTGCTTTCAAAAAAAATTATGTTCAGCACTATTTATTTTGACGCCGAATCAGAAAGGACATTCGATGTCATATGTGAACCATTATTGATTGCACAAAGGTTGGATGATTCGTTCAGATTGTATTAGGAGATAATCTAATTGAAATATGTAATAATGACTATTGACAAAATGACGATTTTTTCTGATAACCACTGAATTTTTACAGGAATTAAAAAAATTCAAATCGAAGCATCCATATTCTTGTAGATTTTTATTTTTTTTATGATTGACAATATTTTCCTTCGTGTTAATTCAATGAAACAGTCGTTGGAAAATGGCAGTGCTTGAAGGCGTTTTTATCGAATGTATATAGATAACTAAGTGAATAAATATTATTATTATTAGGAATTAGCTCAGAGATTTCAAATTTTCACGTAGATTTCAAGTCTAAATGGGCAATGCAAAATCTGCAAATATTTTTGGAAATTATTCAAACATTTAATAGCAGATATTGAGCGAGTTGAAAATACTTTTTTCATGAAGTGATAGTTTATATTATGAGTAGTCAGAAAAAATGATATGATCATTTATCTCCTCTGGTTAACTATTACTTTTCATCATTATCCCATTGTATGGAAATGAAATAAATTAAATCAGATAACAGGAGGGAAATATTACAATGGTACTTACTACTCTTGTTCTTTCCATTGAATTCATTTTTACTTATTCACTTTTTTTTGACTAATCTACCAATATTATTTATTATTCGAGGAAATTTTTTTTTTGTATTTTTATTTTTCCATCTGATTGTGCGAGTTAGGAGATAGCGTGTGTTCTATGTTTGTTACTGTTTTCTTTATACCACTTTAGGAACTGCGCCCTTAATTTTTTACCCAATAGCGAATGGTCAGACGGTCCCCCGAAACCAGAAAATTTCTTTCCTGGCCCTGGGTTCGTACTTTCAACGTTACGGTATGAGTCCATTAGACCAGGCGCTGGCAAGAATATTACGGAGAAAAGATATATATGAATTCATTTACTCAAATTTACTCAAACAAAAAGCTCATAGAATTGGGATACACAAAAAAACTATGTGCAAGGATTAGCTATGAGATTCATGGTGACGCATGAAAATTGGAACGAAAGGAGAATTTCTTTGTAGAAATGAATGTTTGTTCAAACTTGAAATATAGCTTTCAAATTTTCGAATCAAATTCTATAGTCGTGGCGAATAATAGTCATTACCAAGTTGGTACTATTCGAGAGAAACTTTTTTCTTCAGAAAAAGATATTAGGAGTTTGCGGAATAAAGAAAAATCTTAATATTGAATTTTTAAATAAATAAAGTACCTTTGGTGAAAAATACTCCTTAACTTCGAAGATGAGACGTAATATAGTATTGATAGAATCAGTTTATTCAATCAAATTCAATCGCCGAACTGCAGGAACGAATAAAACTTTCGATAACAGCGATAATTATCTTCCACTTGATTTAAAGTCATCCGAATCACGTCAAAATACCATTTTATAGAAAAAAATGATGCATTCTATAAAACCGATCAAACGATGAATGAGAAAAAAAAACTTCATAAATTTAACGCAATCCAATATATTTCTAATTCGAATACCACTACAATCCCAAAAGTTTACGTATCAGCCGAGTGGATTATTCCTAAAGTTTCAATTACTGAGCTGCAAAAACGCATAAACCTTTCAACGAAATCAACGAAAATGTATAATCAGTTCACAAAATCGATATGAACTGATATGAAATATTAGGGGAAAACCTTGATTTGAATATATTTTTTTGAATTTTCAGATTATGTGACACGTAATTTTTCACAAACGTATGCGTTATAATTTTACTATTTTATACCACATTCCAATTCGAAAAGATCTGCAGTTTCGAAAATATTGTAAAAAATAAGAAGAAATTTCGAATATCAATAACTTCGAAATCAAGAGAACTAAATTGCTTATTAATGAATCCAGTAGAAATATTTTGACTCCTAACCTACCTTGAAAATTCAAAGATAGCAAGATATTACCTAGAACATGCACGCAAAAAAATTCATAATAAAATAATAATCCTCAACATCAATACGAATTAATGTCCAACGTAGCGCTAAATAACAATTCGCTCTTTCAGGAAGCCACAGCTGTTCACAGTCGCTTACGTATCGATCGAACGGAAAAAAACCATCTTCACCTTCTACTCTTATGAATTCCAAGAACGAATGCAAGATAATTGCAAAGTAAACAAATCCACGTTGTCAAATGTACTGGATGCCAAGTGAACCGTTGTTTAGATAGCCCCATGATATACATAGTATACACGAAATCGACCCGAGCGCCACCATGATAAAACTCGGTGAACCTAAAGTATCCACGGCAGTCAAGATAGGTCCAAAAAGGGTCAAGTTGGCATCCTGCTGAAAATTAGCGCAAACGATAAAGGATGTTCCCTTATATCATTTACCGACGTCACTTCGTGTTGGTAAGTTGGCATCCGTATATTGGATGCCACCTTACCTCGGATGTCATCTATACCGGTAATTTTACATGGGGGGATGCAGCCTTGTACGCTGGATATATATATATATATATATATATATATATATATATATATATATATATATATATATGATGGATTCGGTCTTTACTTGGTACATTTTTAAATATATATATATATACTTTTTTTCATTTAACCTTATTAAACAAAAGCAATATCTATATATATACAGGATGACATCCGCTAAGGGATCTTAAATCAAATAAGGAACGGTTTTTTACTTGATAGAAGGATTATTACAAAATTTGAATATCAAAACATGTTTTGATATTCAAATTTCGGATCTTACATGGTTGCCAAACGAGAAAGGCACGACGTTTCGACCGGAGTGAGATCTCGGAAGATTCGCTCTGCTCGCCCCGAAATTTGGCTCCATCTTTAGATCCTTGAGCTCCCGCTGCGGGGTCCTCATTGGTCCGCTGGAGGAAAAGGGGAGACTACGACGTTTCGATCAAACTGGGTGACTTGGAAGACTCGCTCTGCTCGCCCCCAACTTCGGCCCCATTCGTGGATCCTTAAGCTACTTATCTGCTGCGGGGTCGGAAGTGGTCCGTTGGAGGAAAAAGGGAGACTACGATGTTTTGACCAGGAATAGGGCCCGGAAGACTCGCTCTGCTCGCCCGCAACTCTGGCCCCACTTTTTGATCCTAAAGCCCATCCTCTACGATGCTTCGGAGCCCTGCTTTTAGCAACAGCGGTCCTTTGTGGGGGGGATCCATGCTGGGAAGCTATTATTTGTGTTGTTTCGATGCTTCGATCTTTCACAACCATAGAGACACTCTGCTCAAATGACTAAGTGTTGGGATCGACACGGCGATCCTTTTTTGGAGGGGGAGGTGACTTGTGATGGTCCCTCACCTAGTTGTACTGGTTCTCTATAATTTTCCTTCAAAATTCCTATCTTTTCTCTTTCAGCTTATCGGGGGTCTGCTGGAGTGTCAAAACTTGAGCAGAAACCCTGGACAGCAATGATGACAATAGTACTTTAACGTTGGTGAAGAGCTCTACTCATATGCCGACAAGTACAACTATGAGTTCACTTAGAGACACTCCCCAATTGTCTCTGTACCTTGTCGCCAAGCTGTGAAGCTGTTATTTGTGTTGTTCGATGCTTCGGCCTTTTACAACGTAAGAAGCTGTACCTTGTGCGAGTTAGGAGATCAGTTGTGTTTTGTTTAGGCTTTGTGCAGTGTCCTTATGTCACTCTAGGCACACTTATAATTTTTTCCTCAACAGTGAAATGGTGGCGGCCATTCTAGCGCTGACATTCCTTCCCCGACAAGATGCTAATCCGCAACGGAGAAGAATCGTCGCGTACGAGTATAACGTTTTAATTACTACGTCAACAGCTTCTTTGGAACAAAAACTATGAAACAGCTGGGCGGTACGCGGTGGACCTCAGTCATGGCCCGCCAGGTCCCCAGACTTAGATAGTTCATATTTACAGAATAGTATTGATCTGAGAAATCATATAATATTTAAATAAGGTTATTCTGATTTTCACAAATTTTTATTGTTATGTTTACAACAATCGTTTCGCATCATCAGGCAAGATTACATTTTGTAATCTTGCCTGATGATGCTACTGTGATAGCGAAACGATTGTTGTAAACATAAAAATAAAAATTTGTGAAAATCAGAATAACCTTATTTAAATATTATTTAATATGGATTTTCACAAAGTAAGGACTGATTCAATTCAATCGTATAATAGGCGCGTTTGAAACAGTTAGGAATACTCCTGTGTTCGGAAGAGTTCCATCATCTACAAGGAGAAGAATAGAACCATGCACTAGGAGGACTTTTCCAACATTTATTGTAGTTCTGTTCCGTTGTCGTGATTGTAAAATGCGTTACCTATTGAAAAATTAAGTCTCTTTGTTATGATTAATTTTCCAGTTTTTCGTGTTTCAAGTATTATTTTTGGGATGATAATTATACGACTTCTTCGAATCTTTATTAACCACTGCCACAGATGGACAAAATAGCCAACAAAAAAGTAAGAATGAAATCATGAATTTCTCCAAATATGCCAGTCTACTAATTTATTTTGAAAATTTAGATTTTCCTGATAAATTATTTAAGTGAATGAAATAAAGTCTATTATTTACACAATTCATCATTAACGATAATTATTTCGCCTACACTGTGGCTTTGTCGATATTACATCTTGAACTAACTCTAAACATTACACAACCCTTCTTATACAGCTAAAAACAATTTATGTATTTTTCGGACAACAGATGGAAGTGTCGGGATTTTTTATTTGAGGTTGTTAACATAAGTTACACCTGTTGACGGTATTTGCTTATTTTCAAAGGCACTCGTTATTAACAGAAGTCAGCAATGGGAATAAATGAAAGTCCAACTTATCATTTGTTATAGCCAGATGTTTTTTATGTGCAGAAGAGATTTATAGATATTCGAATAGGTCCAACTTTTTGCTTTTATTACCTCAGTGTAGAATTTCGGTTTTACCGAAGTCTATGAAGTGGTTTTCTTTTATGCAATGAGTAGAAAAACCAGTAGATGTTTTATTTTGTAATATAGATTTTTTTTGTTCGTCTAATCTACTGTTGATTGAACGACCAGTTTGACTTATATAAAAAGCATGGCACTCACTATTATGCAATTTGTATTAATTTGTACTAAGATAATCTTTGTTTTTAACCAAACCAAACCGGAATTCTATACTCAGGTAATAAAAGCAAAATGTTGGACCTACTCGAATATCTAGAAATTTCTTCTGCACATAAAAAAAATCTGGCGATAACAAATGATAAGTTGGACTTACATTCATCCCCATGAAAATAAGCAAATACCGAGGTATAACTTACTGTTAACAACCTCAAATAAAAAATCTTGACACTTCCATCTGTTGTCCGAAAAATATATAAATTATTATGTTAAGTAAATTTTCCTTAGTTTTGAAAATGAGTTGAAACCTGAAACATATATGTCAACAACATATGTGAAACGTAAGCCAAGTGATTTATTTACCTTATTAATGAACGATAGTAGTTCCGAACGATACCGTGCAGTCATCTAAAGTTAGCCTAATAGTGTTGGGTAACTTCTTATGTGGTTTATTAATATTGAATTATAATTTGTCGATTTTTACTGAGATGGCCCCATCCAATGAATTTGCCACGGGCCTCAGATGGAATAGTTACGCCACTGCAAGCAATTGCAATGTTATATAACGTAAACCTTAAAGTGTAATATTTTGGCACAGTTAAGCTGAGCATCTTGAAAATGCAGATATTATGAAAAAAAAACCTTGAAAAAATTCTAACTTTAACATCTTGAATCTCGAAAAGGAAGAGTTTGCAAACACTCGATATCATTCAAGTAATCATCCCTCTTTCTTTGTTTCTCCTATTTAGGAACAGCTGTATATATAAATCGTTTTTATTTCACACAATGAGACGTTTAGAATGACTGACATTTTAAATTTTCACTTCTATAAATGTCAAATTATAGTGGAGTGTAATAAATAAAATATTTCCTACATGTTTTCCTTGTTTCGAATGAAATGTCCAGTTCATTAAAAACATGGTTCGCAATTTGGGCAGCTATACTTGCAGCAGTTTACTTTATGTCAGAATGTAACCATGATGAAGCAAAAAACAATAACGTCTCAAAAAAAAAATTAAAAAAGGAAAAAGAATTAAAGGTTATACATCCCTCCAAGAAAAAAATAGAAGACGACTATAAATTACTCCTGACTGAATTGAAGCTGGCTGAAAATTTCATGACTGTGGATCAGGATAAAGCTATTTGTCATTTTGCTAATGCCATAGTAATGAGCTCAGACCCCCTCATGTTTGTTAATTCTTTGAGTCAAACATTGCCATCCTCTGCATTCAAGAAATTGATTAATGTTTTAATAAGTACGTACGGCGAAGATTTCAGACACCAATGGGAAGCATCAATTACCGATGAAAATAATTTTTCATGTAACACATCCTATGAAATTGGAAATTTGTTTAATTGAAAAAACAGTTGTATACCAACAATTTATAATTTGTTTGAATAATAATTGTAAATGGAGCATATAGATAATAACTTAATAAATTAAAATAGACTAAGTGAAGTGTAAATGTTTTGAATTTTTTTCATATCGTTATAGTTTCTTATTAGGAACAATACAAAGTAGAATAGAAAATTTTATTGCTATTTGTTAAGTCTTTCTGAGTATTGAATATTTCGAGAAGAAATACTCATTGTATTACATATCATTGATATATACATATTATGAACAATTTTCTGAATAATATACATTTGAAATTTTGAGATGACGATTCTCTGATAAATATTCTATTTGAATTTTTTAAGGAAAAATTCTAATGTTAATCAAAATATAAGAATAAATAAAACATTACCCTTTATTTTTAGTTAGGGAAACATGAATGTATGTTCCTATATTTTATTCTTGAAATAAATGTTTGTAAAACAACAAATATAGTTCTAAAGAATAGTTAATAAATATAATATTGTCTGTAGAAAGGACACTGTTAGAGAAGAGCCAAAATAGTTATAAGAAAGTATCACGCTTGAGTAATGGTCACCGTCTTGAGTATATTCTCGTCCGATAATAGAGGTTTCTTCTCTTCTTTCTTCTTCATCTGTTTGCCTCCCTTTACTTTTCCTCTGTTCAACACACCATCGGAATCATCCATCATACGTAAAATCAATACCTAATGAGACAAAAATAAAATTAATATTCTATACATATATCAGTGATAAGGAATGCAAAGCAAAAAGGACTTCCTCAATCATTTTCGAATAAGTGCTACACTAAATTTTTATATTTCTCTACTCTACACATATTTTGATAATCTAATTTTTTCCTCAAATGTAAACAAACACAAGTTTTTTAATTTCTTTAATGAAGAAAATCTAAAAAACCTTTAGTTGAATTATATACTTCACAGAGTGTAATACCGGGACTGTCAATTAGAATTTATACAAGGAAGTAATTGTCGGCCTTTTTCCAAGATTTTGTTGGTTGGAACAAATTATTCTGTTCTAGAATACTGGCAATAATTTTTGACTTTCGGGATATACTGGAAAGAGGCCTTAACTTTATTATTTTAAATGATTGAATAAATTTTTATTAACACTATTTTAAATGCTACAGGAGGATAGGTTGCCAAAATATATTTTTCAGAGGACTTCAGTTAGTAGAAGAAAATGGGGTAGAAGGAAATTCTGGAACGATACAATAGAAGCAATTGAGGCCCGTGATATAAAAGCTGATGACTCACTTAGTTATAGATTTATACTGTAACTTTATCCCGTAAATATATAAATATATATTAAATAATACAGCCTGTTTTATTTAAAATTAATTCACACAGTTTTTATGGATAAAATAACATAAATAGAGGTTAATTCTTGATAGAAGGTATATAAAATTATATAAATATTTTAAAAAATTTTTAAAAAATTTTAAAAAATTAGCCTTCTACATATTTAATTCCAAAAGATTATATTTAATGATTATAACTTCTGAAAATAAATTAAAATAATGTCGTATAAGTACCACTTATATCACGACATAAAATAAACATTCATTATAAGACATCCGAATGGTATAACAAAATCCAATAAATAAAAATTATTAACCAAAATCCTATAAATTAAACATTTTGAATAGACAAAATTTTGTTTCTGCTTATCAATCTTATGAAAACCAATATCTTTCAAGAATATCCAACATAATCTCAAGAATTTCATCACAAAACTATCTTACTTAGACTATTCAATATTATTGGATATCTAACCAAGGTACTTTATATAAAAACTCAAGATATGCAAAACATTACTGAAAAACAAGTTTTAAGTTCGACTTTGCTCATCAGTATTCAAATATTCATATTCAATAAATATAACATTAATCAATAATAAATATTCAACTCACCTTTCATCATTATTGATTAATGTTATATTTATTGAATATGAATATTTGAATACTGATGAGCAAAGTCGAACTTAAAACTTGTTTTTCAGTAATGTTTTGCATATCTTGAGTTTTTATATAAAGTACCTTGGTTAGATATCCAATAATATTGAATAGTCTAAGTAGGATAGTTTTGTGATGAAATTCTTGAGATTATGTTGGATATTCTTGAAAGATATTGGTTTTCATAAGATTGATAAGCAGAAACAAAATTTTGTCTATTCAAAATGTTTAATTTATAGGATTTTGGTTAATAATTTTTATTTATTGGATTTTGTTATACCATTCGGATGTCTTATAATGAATGTTTATTTTATGTCATGATATAAGTGGTACTTATACGACATTATTTTAATTTATTTTCAGAAGTTATAATCATTAAATATAATCTTTTGGAATTAAATATGTAGAAGGCTAATTTTTTAAAATTTTTTAAAACATTTATATAATTTTATGGGTCTTTCGAACATCTTTCTTTTTGTACTGCTTTGAAGATGGCCAAAAGACCAAAACACGTATCAAGTTTTTGAATTAATTATAAAACATAAAAACTGTGTGAATTATTTTAAATAAAATTGTTATGTTTCACCTAGTGCCAACCCCATACTTCATTCATGTTATTGATACAGCCTGTATTATTATTTTAAGATTTTAAATCACTTTTTTAACAACTTCGTGTTGATGGTGAAATTTATAATGGAATGAGATGACACCGGAAGGATTTTGACTACAGAGTCAGATTTCTATTTGTGTTATACAGACTGGTTAAAAATACAGACAACTTATTTACCCCAGACAAAAATGAGAACACCTAGTATATTTGTACAGTTTTAACCTGTACATTAAATTTCAAAATTGTACCTTTTGGAGATGAACTTTTCCCAACAAAAAACATATATTCAACTATAGTTTTATAAAGTCAGCATAAAATTATATTACTGAGCATTAAATTAAGAGAATCTCGTAATTTACATTCATTTTATAAAATTTTTTGTTGTTTCAGACTTTTTCAGTTGTAACATAGATTACTAACTTTATGCGATCATTTTGTCATAATGAAAAAGTTTTTGTTTTGTTTAAAGTTTATTGAAAATCATGGAAACTGAAATTTCTGATATGTTTGCAGGTCAAACAAAAAAAAGATTTAAGAACTTTAACAGTGAGTATTCCTTCCTCTGGCAGTGATGACAGCTAGCAAACGACCAAGCATGCTTTGGATCAGATTTTGAAAACATACTGAGGAATATTCTGACACCAGTATATCATGAAGAACCTTAGATTTTTTGAGAGCCACCACGTGTATCCTTAAGCATCTTCCCATCTCATCCCAAACATGTTCCATTAAATTTAAATCCGGACTCCAACTAGGCCAAACAAATCTGGTGATATGAATCTCGTGAAGATAAGCAGTAACTATCCAAGTAGTCTGTGGCCGTGCATTATTATGCGTAAAGGTTGCATCTTCTACTAGAATAACCATGAACCAGCTACCTCACAGAGGAAGCTGGTTCATGATATGAACATCGTGAATTCTACCAGTTAGTGAATGGCAAGTGAGCGTAGCTCTTTTACCAAGTGACTACTCGGTAGTCTCCACAGTCTGCCCCAAGAGGCAGAAAGTGTGCTAAGGGTTACGCCTTATCATCGCGCTTAGCGAGAACCCCTCTGAAGAGATGAACCTACCAGCTTCCAGTTTGGGCTTCAGTTCGAAAACCTACAACCGTATGACTGGTAGCAGCGAAGCAATATCCAACTTCTTCTGGCTCTCCATGGTCAGTACCCGAGTTGTTCGAAGGGGCTTCTTATCCATCCATCCGAACGTAGTCTCATGAACTGAGATAGTCTCAAGATTGATGCCTCAATTAATCCTGGTACGAGCACCGTCAATCCGGCCTGTACGTCAAGACCGACGAACCCTTGTGAATTCAATTGATTCTGGCGTCAAGCACCAACGAACTAGCCGTATCGTCGAGATCCACAATCCAGAAACGTCTCACAATCGATCCAGGTTCAGGACGGGGCCGGTCGAACCGTCAAGTCCCGCTAAACCCTGAAGCATTTGTCGAGATGTCCCGAATATGAGTGTCTGCGAACTGATAAAAGGAATACCCTCCTAGTCCAGCATGCGGACTGTCAACCACGGCCCGCTCGAGTCCAACACCAATTGGGTGGACAGGTCGTACGAATACTTCCCGAGGGCCTCCACCCTCCCGAGGTAACGCAGTATGCTTTATAACCCACTCGGCCATTGGACAGAAAAATCCGGAAATTTACTGCAATTGAGTAGAGTACGTTAGTTTTAAGGAAGAAGACCTGTGCTGCGACGGACTCCCTGGTCACTGAGTTGATCAACGCGGCTCAGTGATCCATTCCACCTTTACGGTGAAACTAGGGCCCCATTCGGTTGAACTTCCACCACACGGGTCCAGTGACTGGCGCAAATGACATTACTTTATACATCAAGACTTAACTCTCCATTTCACCGGGATGAAACTAGGGTCCTAGTCAAGGCAAGCAAACCCAGCGCAACAAGCTATGAACACGTGAATTCTACTAGTTAGTTGCATTGGCATGTGAGCGTAGCTCTTTCACCAAGTGACTAGTTAGCAGTCTCCACAGTCTGACCCAAGGGGCAAAAAGTGTAATAAGGGTAAGTGTAATAAGGGCGCCTTATCATCGCGCGTGGTAAGAACCCCTCTGAAGAGATGAACCCATCGGCTTCCAGGTTGTGCTTCAGTTCGAATATCTACAACCGTCTGACTGGTAGCAACGAAGCACTATCCAACCTATACTGTCTCTCCATGGTCTGTACCCGAGTTGTTTGGGACGCAACTCATACGCCGGAAGGGCTTCTTATCCATCCATCCGAACGCAGTCTCATGAACCAAGATTGATGCCTCAACTGATCTTGGTACGAGCACCGTCAATCTTGGCTGTACGTTAAGACCCACAAACCCTTGTGAAGTCTTCAATTGATCCTGTCGTCAAGCACCAACGCATTAGCCGTTTCGTCCAGATCCACAAATCCAGAAACGTCTCACAATCGATCCAGGTTCAGGACGAGGCCGGTCGAACTGTAAAGTCCCTCTGAACCTTGAGAAATTTCATGAACATGAGTGTCTGCGAACAGATAAACGGAATACCTCCTTAGTCCAGCATGCGGACTGTCAATTACTGCTCCCTCAGTCCAACACCAAGTATCCACCCTCCCGAGGTTACGCAGAATGCTATATTCACTCGGCCATTGGACAGAAAAATCCGGAAATTTACTGCAATTGAGTAGAGACGTTAGTTTTAAGGGAGAAGCCCTGTGCGGCGACGGACTCCCTGGTCACTGAGTTGATCAACGCGGCTAAGTCCTCCATTCCACCTTACGATGAAACTAGGGCCCCATTTGGTCGATCTTCCACCACACTGGTCCAGTGACTGGCGCAAATGACATTACTTTATACATCAAGACTTAACTCTCCATTTCACCGGGATGAAACTAGGGTCCTATTCACGGCAAGCGCCCCCAGCGCGATAAGTTCTAATGCCATGGGGGGCGGGTAGCTATGAGCAGTCGGATAAATACTAACTCCGTACAAGTTTCAAAAGATATGTCTCATACCATAACGGAGATTTGCTTGAGCATATCTCTCGCCTTGTTGCCGCTGACATCTCTAGCTGTTGGAATACTTCCTCGTCCTGAACGAGGTCTTTTAGTGAGCAGACTAGTCTCTTTGTAACGCTATAGAAATTTACACCAAGTTTCTCTCAATTTTTCATAGCCTCCTCAATTCATGCCATAACAACAGTATTTACAGTTTTTCAACACCCACAATGACAACAAAAACCAATCGAATAATTTGCAATAGACTTATGAACACACTGAAACAAAACATATGCTGATAATGATGTTTAAAGATTTAGGTGGGAGACAAACACTTATCGAAACGATCGCCCTTTTCAAAGTATTTAATTTATTCTGAACTTATTATTTGTAGTAGGGACGCCAACATATGGAATAGGTATCAAATAAAAATTGGATTTCCATAACGATTGTATGTGTTACCTTTCTCTCTGCAAGGCTCGTGTTTAAGAGGACTGTAGTGAAAGAGATTATTTTGGGAAGTTCACCATCCTGTTATGAAAACAAACTTAAACTTCAAAATATTCTATGTGTTCAATTGAGTCGGTCCTTAATTGATGTAAATTCATTTTAATGAAATTAAATAATAATTTGTGGAAATGTTCTTCATTATTTTATTTCATTCTATGTATTGTTGGAAATGTGATGGCATATTTAGTTAAGGATCTAGTTCGGAATTAGAATATAATTATCTGAAAAAATTATCTAGTATTTACAAATAAATGTTAACAAACCTGATCCGACGATTCTATTGGCGCTACTGAGATGTCTCGTACGGCCCTGAATTTACCGCAATTGTTCAAGTGTTCATTTTCAAGGCGGAAAAAGTTCCATATAAACCGCCTGAATACTTCCAATGGCGACATTACAGACGTCATCAGGTCTGAGCTCACCATTTTTGAATTTGTTAAAAAGAAAGACGGCATCCATAGAAATCGTAGGATGAAGTCTTCCACGATTGCAAAGTAATAAAAGTGCTGAAAGAAAAAATGATCAATATATAATGATGAGTTATTTATTTTACGATAATCCATTATATATTGGAATATGAAACACAATATATCATCAAATGTAAAAAAATTATTCTCCAATATAAAAAATTATTGAACATTAAATATAACAAATATGGAATCGTATTTTCGAATATTTTTTTATTCATCTTTCATCTTTTCCACCCCCTTTCCAGAGATTTTTCCAGATAAAATTTGAGATGATACGAATTATTTTCGGGATTGAATATTGAGGGTTCAAAATAAAAAAAATTAGTCTTTAGAATTGTCATCCCTTCGAAACAAAATTCGGAGGAAATCTGTTCCGTTATTCATCAACCAAATTTTTGTTTACACCAATGGACTAGTAAATAATGTGCAAGTTTTAAAAATTGAAATATTTCAGCTTATCAATAGAACTTAGCTGAATCAGTGATTACATATACCTAGCTATCCTAGAGGTGGTGTGTGGTAGATTGACCTCCAAGTGGTGCACACTGGGCAATGTTATAAGGTAATGACGAACAATCTACGCCCCTACCCAGCTGTAATATCGTGGCCAAGGGTTTTGCACAGAGAAAACGCTGCCAGTTGAATATCTCAACTGTTATACCGCTGATCGGATGTTGTCAGTTGTCATGTCGAGGGGGTGTCACCGAGGGACACCCCCTCGATGGGGATCTTAGCTTAATCGTCCGGATCAAGTGCTTGGAAAACACAATAAAATTTCCCCCAAGACAAAGTGGAACAGCCCATGCCGAGATCTCCATGGCTGATGGGTAGATCAGTCTTTTATAGGCGAACTCCAGACACCGGGCGACCTCTGGTTTCATTAGCCTTACCTTGCCCCATCACCGCGGGGCTCTACTGGGGTAGACAACTTATATTCCTTGCCACTAGTGGGACCATACATGGAATCACAGATAAAAGAAAATAACCGTGACAAAGAGGCACAATCCCTTGTTCCACAGGCGACTGAGGAGCTCATGGAGGTGGTTACTCAAACCACTTCAACTCATTCGGACCGGGAATCCGATACAACGGAATCCCAAGTGTCAGATGGAAAATCAAAAAAGAAGGCGAGGCTGACGGGGTCGAAGAGTAGACGACTCCACAAACTCTCCAAGAGCGGTACATCGTACGACGCCACCTTGAAAATAATCCTAGGCGAAGATTCCAAGCTGCCGACTGTTGAAGAGGGGGATAAATCCACATTGGAAACAGAGGTCGGTGGCAAAAGGCTCAAATACGAGGGTAGCACACCAGAGCGGATATCAAAGAGACCTTAGACCTCGTACGTTGTGATGGCGGAGAGGATCAGGGTCGGTTTGCTATGCTCTGGTTACCCCGCCGTCTCAATGTTGGGCGATCAGCTGGTGTTACTGCAGAGGGCGATTCTAAGAACCGTTGCAAACACACTTGATGTAGGACCACAGGTTCAAATCGGCCTGGATGGCTCCAAATCACCCGTGCCGACGAGGAGAGTGTGAGGTGGCTGGAGCAGACGACTTCATCACGCAAACCATGGGAAGGAGCAGACCTCAAGTTCGATAAGGGCGGGAACCTCCCCAAACCTAATATCTGTTAGGTGTTCATCCTAGATGAGGACCCAGAAAACAGATTTCAGTCTGAAGAGATACTCAACAGACTGGGAAATATGAATATACCTTGAGGACTCGTGAGTGGAGTATTCTACGTAGCGAGTTGTCAGGGCCAGGCCAAGTCTGAAAAGTGGCCATGAATGACATTTCCATGAAAGCTCTGAAGGACCTGGACTACAAACCCTTCTTTGGGTTCGGAAGAGTCCAGTTCCGGACGACAAAGGCCACCAATGGCACTTGAGCAGGCGAAGGAGGAGACGGGCGTCTTTCAAAACCCTCATCTGGGGTACGAAATGCCTCGATCAGGGCGAGGAGGGGGCCCGCGTCTTCCTCAAAGCCAGTGCCCAAGTCGGTAAGAGCAAAAACCAAAAGGGACTCAAAGGAGTGCGGGGTAAATACCACCTCCAGGGTCCAAAAACAAGACAGGAAAGGTGCTACTGCAGATCTAGAGCTAAGTTACGAAAACGATATATTGCCTTTACGTTTGTAATATTTTTGAATCGGCGTTATAATGTTACGTTTCACTAAAATTCGGACGAATGACCAAATTTCTTTTCAAATTCGGCGGAAAAAGTACTGAAAGTATCTTTCAACAGTCTATTCAAGATTCATAATACGGATTGAAAACCTCTGGTGGACCATTATAATGAATTGTCCTCTCTTATCTTCAATAGGAAATAAATCGTTTTGTTAGTTTATTACTTTATTGCTTATTATTACCCCTCATCACTACACTTCGGTGCTACGGATATTGCTTTTAGCTTTTTATTTTCAGATGTTAAAATGGGAGACAGATTTTTTCAATTGGTGAAAAAAGTGTCTCATTTGTATAAGGCAACTTTGTCTTAATCGTCATAAAATTTCGTGTAGTATCTTCAGTTTCTGGATTTTATTTTCATTTTGAATTACCCCACCCTATAGATTCTTTTTCTAGAAGCATGTAAAATAAGCTTACTTTTCTCACTTAATTTAAGAATTGGAAATGGAATACCAACACAATTTTAGGGCCACTAAGTGCAAAGAAAAACGCGAAGGACACCAAAAGGCAAAGAAAGGTCAAACCAAAAAGGTTAGAAGAGTTAGCTAATATTGAGAATAAGCCGTCGACATTAGCCGGCACTTCATATTTACTTGCATCTTACGGAAATTCGAATGTTGTTGTTGAAGCATCTTCTTTGAAATGAGAAGATTTTTCAACCGCACCACAATTACGGAAACATGACGAAGAAATTAAACAGCATCGACACATTAGACATTTTTGATATAGGTAATTTCAGTATGCTAGAACTCGCTACAAAAGATATAGAAACTGTTGTGTTGAAAGGACCTGGAGTCCACTCGCAAGTTTTTTCTGTAGACTCAATGACACGACAGTTTCCCTCTCTCTGCTGAAATTCAATTTGCCTAATGGTGGAGTTGTGCCAAAGAATTGGTTTGTTCGGAGTAATATAAAGCAGACTTTATTTTATTTTCAGTGTCAATTGTGCTCAACCAGAATCGGTGAGATATAAATTTGCATCAATTAGTGGGTATGCAATGAGTCATAATTAGAAAAAAATGTATGAAATGATACCTGAACACCACCCACAGTCACAAAGATTGCTATATGAAATGGAAGGACATGGAGATTGTCTTGAAAAAAGTAAGTACCTTATTTCAGAAGCAAGTTCAGAACAAAATCACTAACTGGAAACAGATCCTAAACAGGCTGCTGGATGTCACTCTATTTTTGAGTGAATCCCTTTAAGGGGGGAAAATCAGAAAGTGGGATAGCCTAACAATGGAAATTTTTTGGACGACAATATTATATCGAAGCATCTAGAACAAGTTATGAATTCATTTTATGTTGCGTAGATTATTCAAGAAAAAAAATGTTAGACTCGAAAAATAAAAGTACTATTCTAGCTTTACAGAGTATAAAATGAAGTCGCTTTCGCTGTCTGTTCCCTTAGATCTTTTAAACTATTCAACGAATTTTAATGCAGTTTCCGGCAATAGATAGAGTGATTCAAGAAGAAGGTGCATATGTATACTGCATACATATAACAGTAAAAAAAGCCAAAAAATTCTAAGATTAAAATGTGATATCGTAACAAACATATTTTTGTGCGCTTAAATCGCAAACGCTGGTTAAACCTTACTAGATAGATTAAATTAATGTACTACGGAATTGTATTTCTTAAAAAGATCGATAAAAAAAGTCCACGGTGGTGGACTAAAGGATAACCAAAGAATAACCCGCATTAACCATTTTTATCTTTTACATATTGTGTTCTTTACCAAGTATTTTATACAATACAATATTATTCCTTATCCAATCAAATATATTACATTAGTTTTGTACCACTGTCAATAGATTGGATTGGTAGAGCGGCCCTGCCCTTATGTGTAATTTTAACGATTTTTCTGCCAATTTTAGCTGCATTTTTTAAAATATCTCTACAAATATAACCTGTGTTATTCAGACAGGTTCGAAAGGTGAAAACTCATTTATTCTTCTTAATAAAAGTTCAAACATATATGCTAGCTCTTTGGATTTGTAATGATATCTTCAAAAATGAAGGAAAGTAGCAAACTCATCGAAAAAAATTACCGAAGTGATTAAGAATAAACAAATCCAAAAAAATTTTGAAAGAATGGGGTTTTAGAGAACGGAAAATTTCTGCAAAAAATATTCACTCCAGGGTCTTTATCTGTGTTATTTTTCATTAAATATGATAAATAGACTAATAATAATCACGTTATGCTACCACAAAACACTACACTTTTCAAGCTGTTGTTATGAGTTGTTTCAATGAGATATTCGTGGTATCAAGAATGTTTTCAGGATATTCCACAAGTGAAGCTTTGTTTGCCCAAACATGCAATTCATCGAAATAAACAATGACATCAAAGACGACCTTTATAAATTAAATATAAATAAGTTTAAAATTATCCTGGTGTGATATTGATATTTAGAGGGAGATTTCAGAGTAGTTCAGGCGAAATATTCTGTACAAATTGTAACAGATATTTCCAAAAAATTTGCAAAGAACGTGGGTTATTTTATGACTGAAATGGATATGTCGTTTGTTTTGGTGTTAATCTCAATTGCACTTGTACTCTTTGATGATTATTAATTTCTCCCAAATTTGACTTGTTGTTTCCTCTTCATCTCCCAGTTCTAAAATTGCCTCTTTAATTGGAGTATATTACATTACTTTTGTTTTATTATGTTTTTATTATATTCTGTACTTATTATATTATATAACACAGTTCTTCTGTGAAATTTCTATGGTTTATTTCGATAACCACTACTTACTGTAAATGCCCTATTTTTGAGAACACCCTCAGTATAAAAATGACAAAAACATATTGCGTTTCTTCCTAAAAATCCTAAAAATGATTTTCTCTAAGGAACAATAAAAGTTATGAGATCAGATTTAATTCAATAAGAAAATTGAGTGCGTCTTTACTAACCACAGAAGAATAAACAATTTCTTCACGTAGAAATCGATTTTCTCCATCTGACACTGAAGAAAGTAAACCCCAATCCATTTTTATGTCCCACAAGTAAGAGTATGTTGAACTAATCATCTGTGATATAAACCAGGCAATCAGGAAAGGATTGGGAGATTCATTGATGTATTCACCTGAAAAATTCAAATTGATGTCAATAATATAGCTGTATTATAATTAACATCAATATATATATATATATATATATATATATATATATATATATATATATATATATATATACATTCTGTCAAGAAAGTACCGGGAATTATCGATTTAAATCTGGCGGGGCAATGAGGCAGGTAAACATTTTTTTTCCTAGGTTGGTACCACTGTCCTTAATTACTATGCCACGCTTGAGCGGGATCTGTCAACTAGTGTGTTTGCAACAGCTGATTAAGTCAGTCTATGTCAGAGTGCGTGCCGATTTTTACTATGGGTGATTACGTTGAGCAAAGAATTTGTTTAAAGTTTTGTGTTGCAAATGAATTTTCGTGTGCCGATGCATTGAAAATGTTGCAAAAGGCCTTTGGTGATAATGCTCTATCGAAAACTCGTGCATATCAGTGGTACAGAGCCTTCAAGGACGGTCGTGAAGTGGTCGCCCATCGACGGCTTCGATCGAAGATAACGTCGATAAAATTAAGGAAAGGGTGCTGGAAAACCGTCGTACCAGCTTGAGAGAGATAGCACATGATCTTAAGATATCCCACGAGTCCGCACGTACGATTTTGATTGATATTTTGGGCATGAGAAAGGTGGCCGCACGACTCGTACCGAAAGACCTGAATTTTTTTCAAAAACGTCATCGCGAACAGGTTGCTTCAGACATGCTGGATCGCTGTAATTCCGATTCTACATTCATGGAACGCATTATAACAGGTGATGAGACCTGAGTCTACGAGTACGATATGCAAACAAGCCAGCAATCATCGGAATGGGTGGCAAAAAATGAGCCGAAACCGAAAAAACCACGCCAAAGCCGCTCGAAAATGAAGGTGATGCTCATTGTTTTCTTCGATATCCGTGGCGTGGTGCACTACGAATTCATTCCAGAGGGTCAGACGGTAAACAAGGAGTATTACCTAGGCGTTATGAAACGTTTGCGTGAGCGTATCCGTAAGAAGCGGCCAAATTTGTGGGCGAACAACTCATGGATTTTGCATGACGATAACGCGCCTTCTCACCGAGCTACGATTGTGACTGACTTTCTCGCCAAAAACTCAACAAACGTGCTTCAGCAACCACCGTATTCGCCGGATTTGGCTCCCTGCGACTTTTTCCTCTTCCCAAAACTAAAATTGCCCCTTCGTGGCACCCGTTTTGAGTCGATTGAAGCCATAAAACAAAATTCGGCGCGAGAGCTAAAGTCCATCCCGGAAAGCGCCTATAAAAAATGTTTCGATAATTGGAAGCGCCGTTGGCATAGATGTATTGGAGCAAATGGAGCCTATTTTGAAGGCGACCCAATAAATTTTGACGATTAAATGTAAAAATGTTGTTTTAATTGAAAATTCCCGGTAATTAGAGAATTTTAACGAATAATTCAAATTAATATTTCATTTATATTTATATATAAATGAAATGTCTCTAGCTAATAAGATATTTATTGATAGTTTCTGTTTTGACACACACACACACACACACACACATATATATATATATATATATATATATATATATATATATATATATATATATATATAAATGAAATGTCTCAGCTAATATGATATGATATGATAACCTTCTTTATTTCAAGTTTCATATAAAAATTACATAAAAGATGAAATGACGTCAGAAATGAACACTTACAGTTCAGTACAAATTGTCAGAACAAAAATAATCGTTAAGACTATAAGGTTCTAATTGTATCAACATTTTCTTAATTAATTTCTTAAATCTAAATAAACCTTCAACACACTTAATCTGATGTGGCAATTTATTAAAGGCTCGAATACACATATAGTCTGGTCCCTTCTCACTCAGCGTTAGTCTATGATAAGGATATAAAAGTTCTTTGTTTCTCGTGGAATAATAGTGATTGGTATTGTTTTGGAATTTGTCTCTATTCTTGAAAACAAATAAAAGACATTCAAAAATGTACAAGGCATATATAGTCATGATATTCATGCCCTTAAATTTTCCTCTACAAGAATCCCTTACCCTCATATTGCTCAAGGTTCTCATTATTCTTTTCTGAACCACAAATACTGATTCCACTCCCGCTTTGCTACCCCAGAAAATTATCCCAAACCTGAGAACCGACTCAAAATTAGCATGATATAAAATTTTGAGTGTATCAATATTCATATATTTGGCTACAATCCTGATTCCGTACCCAATACTAGACAACCTCAAACATATGTTTTCAATGTGCGTATCCCAACTAAGAAATTCATCTATAGTGACACCCAAGAACTTTGCGCTTGTCACTGGTTTTATGCTGTTATTTCCGAGATTAATGTTGCTTGGCGCATATATTCGACATTGCTTAGCACGAAAAAATATTAAATTTGTTTTTGACTCATTTAAAGTAAGCTTATTCATGGCGAACCAATCGTTAGTTTTTTTAAAGCAGTTCTTTGTGTTATCAACAATATCCGCTGAGTTTGGTCCCGAAATCAATATATTGGTGTCATCGACAAAATTTGTGATTGCATAATTAGTTAATGACAATGGTAGGTCATTTATATATATAATAAAAAGTAGCGGTCCCACAATACTTCCCTGTGCAATACCAACATCAGTGTTACATATATCAGATTTTATGCTATTTTTAACCATAACTTGCTGCTGTCTTCCTGAAAGATACGATCGGACCCAAGCATTAGCATTACCTCTTATACCATACTTTTCCAGTTTGAACAAAAGGATATCACGATCTACACAGTCATATGCTCTAGTCAGATCTATAAAAAGACCAAGAGCCATATTTTTATTTTCTAAGTTGTTTAGAATTGCATTGATGAACTGATAAATTGCAGTATTGGTTGATCTGCCTCTCAAGTACCCATGTTGGAATTTAGAAAAAATGTTATTTTGATTCATGAAGCACAGTATTCTAGAGTTCATGACCAATTCAAAAATTCTTGAGAACGCTGGTAAAAGACAAATAGGTCTATAGTTATTGAGGTCATTAGAATTCCCTTTTTTAAATAATGGTTTAATCAATGCATGCTTAAGTTGCGTCGGAAAAATTGAATATTTCATTGAATTATTTATTATGTGGGATAGTATATCGGCAATTGAAGTTATTGATAACTTGACAAGACTTGCTGGTATATCATCGTACCCACTACAGTGTTTGTTTTTCATCTGCTTAGAAAATTCAATCAATTCATCAATACTTACAGGTTTGAGGAACATAGAATTGTCATTTTCCTTAATAATATTTACAAAGGGAATTAATTTTTGACTCATGTGGATATTTTTTATTACTTCTATTAAATGTTCATTAAAGTCATTGGCTAACTTTAATGGATCTTCACAAAGAATATTTTCTTGAGTTACAGTCTTTCCCGTTATTTCGCGACAAATAGCCCACATCGATTTTATTTTGGAATCAGATCTTTTGATTCTGTCCTCATATAATTTAGTTTTTTCTGAGTTCAATCGTATATCATAATCCTTTTTCAGTTTATTATAATGTGCTTGATATGATACGTCAAATTCAGATAATAACTTCAACTTATCTAACTGTTGTTTAATTTCCTGTAGGATAGGATTTTTTTTTGTAATTTGATATCTTTTGTTTTTATACACTGGTTTATTTGGAAAACATTCCTCGAACAAATTCAAGAACTCACGCACAAAAGTTTGCCATTGTTTATTTACTTCGGTGTTTTCGATACAATAAACATTATCCCAGGTTTGCTCCCTTAGCTTCCTCATAAAAGCTGATTTATTAGTCTCGTTAAAGAACCTTTTCCGAACAATATCATTCGCAATATATTTAATTATATGAAAACTAACCTTTTGTGCTCTGTGGTCAGATATGTGATATTCCAAACCCTCTGTTGAAATGATGTTCGAGGAATTTGTACAGATATTATCTAAGCAGCTCTTAGAATGATCGGTTATTCTAGTGTACTCATCAATGAGCACTTTTATACCAAAATTGCCAAGGAGTGAGAAAAACCTATTTTTAACAGCATTCTCATCTTTCAATTCAATGTTAAAATCACCAGCAATAAAGATGGTGCTATTTGGGTCGATTCGCTCAACTAAAATTTTCTCCAAGATCTCGAAAAACAGATCAATCTTACCACCAGGCGGTCTATACACTGCGAGAACCACGAATCTCAATTTATGAGTGAGACATTCCACGGCACTGCACTTAAAGTCTCCTGAAACGGAGAGATCACTTATGCTTCGATATTTTTTGGCCCTGCACTGATTGTTGATATAAATGGCTGAACCTCCATGTTTACCTTCCTCTCGACACATACTATCGGCCAGTTTGAAATTTTTCAGGCCCTTTTGATTGATTTGTTCTTGAGATTTCCAGTGTTCGCTTACACATAGTACAAGACAATCCGGACTGCCAGATAGAAGTTTTTCCAACTTGTCGGCACTGTTACCCAGTGACCGTACATTCTGATGAATTATACTTATCACTTGGGTAGAATTATACTTATTCATGGATTTTATTGTTGTTGAGGGTCTATCTTCTGTGATAGGCCCCCTTTTTTGAAAAAAAACTTGGAGACTAAGAAGCCTGCAGGCCACACTTTTTTATTCCACGCTTCTTTGAGATTTTCTCGGCGAATATTTACCTTCATCGATATATATTTATCTGGATGTCTGGATTGGTGTATCTCACAACTGGCATCTGGAAATTTCTCATTTAAAATTTCCAGTAAATCGCTGGGTTTTGTCTCGGGATGAAGCCGGGTAACATGTAGAGAAACATATTTTGGGATAGTTTGGATATTTCCCGCCTGGTCGTTCTGTCCTATCACGAATCGACGATTTGTCTTGCGTTTTACAAATTTCCATCCATCATCCTGATTGTTTTCTTCACCATTGACATTTTCATTCATTCCAATAGCTGATTTTGCTTCCATTAATGCTGATTTTACTTGCTCAGGTCGAAAGATAGGTTGTTTGTTATTATTCCTTTTGATGTTATGCATATTATCGGCTTGTCTACTTGACACACCTGAAGCATCCTCGTCCTTGTTCACTATCTTAGCGTATGTTATCATATTTGATCCACTGTTTATGTTATCATTTCTTATCTGTTGTACTTTTTGTTGATTACTCTCGATTCGGGAATATTTATTCAAATTAACAATTTTCTCCTTAAGAAGAATTATATTTTCTTCCAGGATAGAATTTTTTGAATCTTTCTCTTCGACTAATTGGCGTAACAATGCATTCTCTGCTGAGATCACTTTATAATCGCCATCAATTTTCTTATTTCCATTAGTTTTTCCCTGCATGGATCACACGCCCAGAAAATATTGGGATTTTCGGAAAGAATTTTTTGCCAGTTATCTTTAATGGCAACACAGTTTAGGTGGTACTTTTCTTCACAGAAAAAGCACTTCACATTTTTACTCGAAACAATGAAATTCTCGGAGCATTTTCTACATACGTCTGCACTAGGCGGCATCTTGAACCGAATAAGATATTTATTGATAATATATATATATATATATATATATATATATATATATATATATATATACTATATATATATATATATATATACTATATATATATATATATATATATATATATATATATATATATGTGTGTGTGTCAAAAGAGAAACTATCAATAAATATCTTATTAGCTGAGACATTTCATTTATATATAAGTATAAATGAAATATTCATTTGAATTATTCGTTAAAATTCTCTAATTTGGCAGCTCAAATGTTTTTTCTTTAATATTTCAATCTAATATCAGATATTATTGAAAGGTAACACTGGTAATAGTTGTAGACCACTGAAAATTTCTGTTGAAAAATCTCAAAACTAGAAATTTTATCCATCCATTTCACAAACATATAGCCTATCAAAAGCAAAAATAATTTATCCCCACAATTTTGATCTGAAGTCGTCCGTGATTAAAGATTTTTCTACTTTGGTAGTTCACAATTAATTATTTAGACTAGGCTAGGCTCAGATTGGTGTTACGAAGCTGAAATTGAGTACAGTTAAACTATATTATCATTTGTACTATCTACAGTTATTGTTATCACCAATTTCACACTTTTTTACATTCCATGTAACATAGGTGGATTGATTTTTCTAATTTTTAAAATCCAATTTTCACAAATTTTATGAATTTCTAGCATCAGATTTTTCAGTGACTTTTATATTTTGAGTTGTATCATTTCCAAGAATATATTGTTACAAAAAGTGATTTTTTAAAATTTCGTTCAGCACACAATACTCCATGGTTTATACATATTTTTTACAGAAGATTACAGTAATTAGCTATCTTTATTCTTTCACTGTTTGTAACTTACTTGCATACATCGACTTCATAGTGGAAAACAACACAACAAAAAACGTTGTTGCATATTTTCCAGCATTAACCAAGTGTGGAAATGCCTCTTTAGAGTCATGATAACGCCTCAGGCATTGAGCAAACCTAAACCATGCTGGTAAACAATTTATTATAGGACGGATGAGGAAGTTTTTCTCCATACACTCTGCAGTATCTGCAATTTAAAATAGTTTATTTTTTATTCATTTCTCCACCTTTAAAAGTACAGTTTAACATACATCATTGATAAGATCAATATCTTCTTAT
The DNA here is from genome assembly GCA_034642435.1 of Megalocaria dilatata. NCBI lineage: Eukaryota > Metazoa > Arthropoda > Insecta > Coleoptera > Coccinellidae > Megalocaria > Megalocaria dilatata. The sequence continues at coordinate 101,837,109 of CM067854.1, read as the reverse complement.
GTAATATACACATCAATCTCATGTGAAGTCACCTAGTATTTACCAGAAAAGTTTGTTCACTGAAACATATCAGTTTAAATGTGGAAAAAAGTTGTTTTTACTGATAAGAATTCTTTTGTTTGTAACAAATATTATATACTTAAAATAATAAAACACTTGAATATCAAAACAGATTTGAAATCTTTAAAAATTTTATTCAAAAACTCTTAGAATTCAATTGATGTCTTCATTAATGTTCAAATAAGACCTCATAATACCTTACAAACTTTGTGTGATTTTTGTGAAAAACATAGAATACCTTGGGTTTCAAAGTTAGTGTGTTCAAGCGAGGATACGACGAGGTTTTGGAGGTGAGTTGATTGTTGTTAATTGATTTTATTCTTTAAATGTGAAGTAGCACCTATTAAGAACCTATCTGAATTCTAATTGTTTTTAGAGGATGTGAGACATGCCTTGAGAGATTTTTGAAGTAACTTATTCAAATATATTAACTATTTCAAATAAAATACTATTTTTTTGAGAAGTTCTTAAAGTTATGTTTTGTATTTTTGAGAAGGATTTAGTTTTCATAATTGTAAGATCAGAAACAAAATGTTGTCTCCTTCGAATATTCACTTATTAATTTTAATTGACAATTTATATTTATTCTATTGATATTATATATTGAGTTTTGATTTTATACCTCTATTGAATATAAGCTGTGCTTATAAGATATTAATTTAATTCTAAAAGTTTTCGAATAAAATTTTTTGTAATATACCTTCTATCAAGTAAAAAGCTCTTCTTATTATTTTATATTATATACTGTAGTCTCGATATTATGATTTATACAATAAAATCGTAGACTTTGTTTATCGTAATATTTTGAAGTGATCTGAAAGAATTGCTTTTTGTAGATGGAATTTTTTGCAGGGAGAAAGAATATTATAATGTTTCACTAGGCAGGATATATCCCAAAGAACCATTATCTAGACGGTGGGTATTTTCAGAAAGGATGTTTTAAAGACCTATATAAAATACATAGAATTAGAAAATATCAAAACAGACGAAGAAGTAACATAAATAGAGGTTAATACTTGATAGAAGGTATATAAAATTATTTAAATATTTTAATATTAGCCTTCTACATATTTAATTTCAAAAATTATATTTAATAATTATAAATTATTATTATTATTAAATTAAATTTATGTCATATAATTAACAATTATATCAAACGACATATAAAATAAACATTCATTATAAGACATCGAAATGATATAACAAAATCCAATAAATAAAAATTGTTAATCAAAATCCTATAAAATTAATATTTTGAGTAGACAAAATTTTGTTTCTGCTGATCAATCTTATGAATACAAATATCTTTAAAAAAATGTTTAACATAATCTCAAGAATTTCATCATAAAACTATCTTACTTAGAATATTCAATATTATTGGATATTTAAGTTACTTTCTATAAAATCTCAAGATATGTAAAAACATTACTGAAAAACGAGTTTTAAGAGAGACTTTGCTTCGTCACTACTCAAATAATTCATATTCAATAAAATATAACATCAATCAACAACAAATATTTACTCACCCTTCAACAATTTAGAAAGTTTCTGGTAAAAGAATACTGATAAATGAATACAAGGTCTTGTTCTTATATGTTGGACGAAGAGCAACGTATGGAATAAATTATGATTTAAATCTCATTCGTAATTATAAAGGGTGATTCATTTAGAGGTCCTTTTTGTGGTGAGGATTTAATTGCAGATTGCGCATGCCTCGTGTTAACTGAAGTGCCATTTCTGTTCAGTAGTGTTTGACAATTCATAATGGAAATACTTAGCCCGGCACAGTGGTTACAAATTGTTCAACTTCATTACGAAAATGGGCGTTCTACGAGGAATGTGTATCGGGCGCTTAGAGCAACTTATGGTCCACATAATCGGCCTATCCAACGCACAAATAGCTCTACCATCCGTAAGTTTGAGACCCAATTTTCATTATTGGATAATACTCGACCAAACCCAGCATGTAGTGAAGAAAATATAGAGGCGATAGCGGAGAGTGTCGATTCGTCGCCGTTCTCAAGAGCTTGGCCTGTCATATTCAACAACTTGGTGTATTTTACGTAAGGATCTTTCTTTATTTGCTTACAAAATTCAACTAGTGCATGAACTGAAGCCGACCGACCTTCTGAATCGTTTCCGTTTTAGTCGCGATTCGGCGTACGGATCATCTCACGCTTTGGACAAACGAATTGGCCGGCTAGATCGTGTGATATTACACCTCTCGCCCTTTTACTTTGGAGCTTTGTAAAGTCCAAAGTCTATATGGATAGGCCGGCGACAATTGAGGCATTGGAGGCAAATATTATAGACTACAGGCCTGTGCTGAAAAAATTATGGGTCATTTGAACCACCAGGTGACCTATTTACAACGATATAAGAGCATATAATAATAAGATTTAGCACTATGCCGTCACTTGTTAGCTGTCCAACTGAGTGCAGGTGAGAATACGAAAGTACAGGTAGAGTGAGTACATTTTGGTCACATATTTTTGTACGGCATTCTTACCACCGATAGATCCATGAAAAATAATGAGAAAACGCGCTGTGCCGTAAAAAAATGGTGCGCCACAAAGTCGAAATTTTTTTTTATTTTCCGACAATTACCAGGGTAAATTTGGTCATTTGACTTTGTACGGCATCTGTGTCATACTATTTCAATACTGCTTCTAATCCATTATTCCGCAACGCCGTACAAAAATCATGCGACAAGGGGAAAAAATCGAGGGTTGCAATCTCCTCTCTTTCCGTGGTCCAGGGGGTGATTTGACACAACATGAAATAAATTTATTCTGAAAGTATTTTATGCATAGATAATATTTTTTCATATGCCGTACATTTTTGTTGGTCCATAGGGAAAAAAAAACTGAAAAAGAAAAAATCAAAAAGAAAAAATCCATATAACGAAATGTAAGGTGAAATTTTTTTATACGGCATTTAGATAGTTCAATGGTACTGATTTTCATAGTCTTTTCGTGATTCTACGTTCCTAGTTAGAAACCATGTTAAATGTGGGTTTATATACTATCGATTTATGCCAAAATATAAACATGTTGTCATATCACTGATAATTCCAAAATACAACATATTCTTGAGAAGTACTCATGACATGAAGTTAGCAGACACCTGTAAAATTTAAGCTTTTATTTCAGAAATGAATAAGTGGAAAAAAAAATATTTAAAAATTTTGTACTTACGATAACGACGTTGATTCCGATAACAACTCAGCAACTGATTCCGATAACAACTCAGCAACTGATTCCGATACTGAATAATTTAAAGAAAAACCATATTTTTTATTATCATCATTAAATTTATCGAATTTTTCTAAAAAATTACCATTTTTTTATTATCATCATTAAATATATCGAATATTTCTAAAAAATGATTGTTTTATTTATTCACATCATTACAATGAAACAAATCAATTATATGTATGTATCCATAATGTTTGAAGTATATATTAAACCAAAAAGTATATAAAACTGTTGATACTGGGATTGACAGTTTCAATTCTTGGACATAATATACACACCGTTTCAGTTCAGTTAGACGTCATAGTGATTTTATCATATTATCAATTGTTCTCTTCAAAAATATGTTAATCCCGTACTGTATCAGATGGCCATAAAGTACCCTTAAAATTGTAGCGTCATTTTCATCAGCCTAGAAGATATGGTCTGCAAAAAAATGTACGGCATAATTTTTTCCTAATTTATCTATGTTAATACTATTTAAAACAAGGGATAAAATGTAGAAGACTGCTATATTTCATTAATCTATGATATTAAAATTTTTACAATAATTTGCAAAATTTCAGTTTTTGTATTTCTTCATAATTTTTTTCAGAACGGTTTCTTTTGAACGGCAATACTATATAACAATTGTATTTTACAATATCATGTTAAAAAAAAAGTTCCCGTACAGGATCAAATGACTTTACAGCTCTATAAATCAAGAATACGATGAAATTAAGATAATTATTGATATACATTCAAATGAACAATCATTTTTGACGGCATTATTTTTAATAGTACTTTTGAGTGCTAGGTAATGTTTTGGAACCAAAGCCGTACTTTTTCAAATCACCTCCTGGACCACGGAAAGAGGGGGGATTGCAACCCTCGATTTTTTCCCCTTGTCGCATGATTTTTGTACGGCGTTGCGGAATAATGGATTAGAAGCAGTATTGAAATAGTATGACACAGATGCCGTACAAAGTCAAATGACCAAATTTACCCTGGTAATTGTCGGAAAATAAAAAAAAATTTCGACTTTGTGGCGCACCATTTTTTTACGGCACAGCGCGTTTTCTCATTATTTTTCATGGATCTATCGGTGGTAAGAATGCCGTACAAAAATATGTGACCAAAATGTACTCACTCTACCTGTACTTTCGAATTCTCACCTGCACTCAGTTGGACAGCTTACAAGTGACGGCATAGTGCTAAATCTTATTATTATATGCTCTTATATCGTTGTAAATAGGTCACCTGGTGGTTCAAATGACCCATAATTTTTTCAGCACGGGCCTGTAGTCTATTACTCGTGTTATTGGCCAAATACCACTAGAAATACTCAGACGCGTAATTGAAAATTGGAACTTCAGAATGGACGTTGTTAACCGTAGTCGCGGATAACATTTGAAAGAAATTATCTTTAAAAAATAATTGCAAAGAATGTGGTCCTAAAGATTATAAAATAAAATTGTTTTTATTAAAAAAAATACCTCTAAATGAATCACCCGATATATCAAATTATAGTAATTAGAGGTATTGAACTATGTGTCATTGTATATTTATTACATATTTGTAGATGCTTTTGATTTTAAAAATAAATGCCTTAGTTTTTTTAAATATTTTTGTGAACTTTTATGACTTGAACAATGACCCGCTCCCACCTAGGTGTCTACTTCTGGGACATCTGTATATTACCATTATTAACATTAAAATTACTGTTCAAACATTCTATGTATATGAGATATATAAAGGCAAATAAAACGAAACCTGAATTGATATGAACTTATGGATCAAAAGTTCTATCTAATATGCCATGCAATAGGACATCAATCTAAAACTAACATTTTCAATCTTAAATTCGAATTCCTTATTAAAATCTATTTTATTTTCAGTTTTTTCAATTTCGCCAGTTTTAAAGTTTTGTATGGACCATTTTTTGTGAAATTATTTATTTCGAAGAGTTTAACCACTCCTCTTTGTATGGATATTGTTGACCAATGGAATATACCGTTTTCTATGGAACCATGGGAGCATATAAAAATTAACAAAATTTGAAAACAAATACAAATACAACTATCGAATTCTGGTATAATAGTAGGAATTTCAATTAAAAAAAAAAAATTACCTCCAGCTTCTAACCAGTTTCCATTAGTGTAATAGAAGCAGGTGAGAAATTGCAAATCAAGCAGTGCGTTAACAAAACTATTCAATTGATCTGCCAACCAGAAATCTGCGAAATTTACAGAAAAAAAAGGTGCTCCAATCACTCTTCCCTGAAAAATAAAATAGTATTTCATTCTTTGTACTGAGCAGTTATTTTTCATTCACATTCTCCGAAATGAAACTTGATTTTGATCCATTCTCCATTAAAAAGACAGGGACAAATTCTGAAGTGACGACAAAATGTGTAATTAACTTTTCAATCGTCTTTCTTATGTGATTAAATTTTTTACAAGTATTGACGTGGTTTATTCCAAGAACAGTGTACTGATTAACTCAATTCGACTTTTGACCACCCAAAACAGTATGTTTCAATTGTACTGGTAGTTTGTTCTCTGACTAATTCGCAAAGCCTGTCCAAAAGCAAATGTTTTAGAAAATTTTGACGGGTTAACTAATACTGCAATATTGGATGGAGTAGTCCGTTACTTTGTGATAGTTTATTTTAATGGAATGAAATAAGGAATCACTTTGTTTTCTATCACTTTTTATTATAACTGATATACAGTGACTCGAGTTTCGTAGTGTTTACTACATTTTCAAACTGAATGAACAAATTAGATCTCAACTATTATATATGCTGATTGTAGGCTTCGGCAGAGCTTCGAAGAGAGGGGTTTTCCAAAGTTCCGTCTGTTCGTTAAGTAGTTTTATTATTGGTACGTGCCTTTTATATTTTACAATTTCTATGGATTCCAGGATGTCAAGTTTTTTCCCTTTCGCTTCCACGTGCAAGATAACAAGGTTGTTCAATTCTGGGAACGTGTGATCTGTATTGAAGAAATGGTTCCCAAAATTGGAATTATTCTTCCGGTTCCTAAAAGCAGATTAATGATCTTTGTACCTTTTATGGAAAGGTCGGGCCGTTTGTCCTATATACACACTATTACATTCTTGACAACTTAATTTATAGACTCCACAATTATTCAGTCGGTTCTCTTTGTCTTTCGGATTAATAGTTAATAATATTCTAGTGTCGTCTGATGTAGTTAATATGTTCCCGAATATACCAAATATAGAATGCATGAATATAATCGAAAATATCCTAACAAAAAATAACATAAATCCTGTGATAAAAAACCAAATTTTAACCCTTTTCGAACTTTGCGTTCAATACAATAATAAATTCTACAAACAGAAAGATGGACTTACCATGGGTTCACCTCTCAGCCCATTACTCGCTGAAATCTTTATGTCCCGTTTTGAAAGAAAAATTCTAAAATCCACACACGCAAAGCATATCACTTTTTGGTGCAGGTATGTAGACGATATATTGGCTTGCTTCTGCGGAACAAATTCAGAATTAAATGAAACATTAGAATATCTTAATAGTTTGCACAATAAGGTCAAATTCACCATGGAAACACAATTTGATAATAAAATAAATTTTCTGGGCATAACTTTAATTAACAGTAATAATGAAATTTCCTTTGATATATATAGAAAACCCACATCAACTGATACAACAATACCAAATTTTTCAAACCATCCGATCAATCATAAACTAGCTGCTTATAAATTAATGGTACATAGAGCATTTTCAATTCCTTTAGATAATATTACGTTAAAGGGGGGAATTGAATACAATCAGACAAATAGCCACAAAAAATCAGTTCGAAACCAAAACTATAAATTCCATCATAAACAAAAAACAAAAGCAACTCTCCAAATCAGATCATAACAATAAATTCATAAAACTAACATATTTTGGACCAATTTCACAAAAAATAGCTCAAATTTCATCAAAAATTAACATAGTAACAGCTTTCACACCCTTCCATAAAATTTCTAATCTCTTTTTTAATCCGAAAGACAAAGAGAACCGACTGAATAATTCTGGAGTCTATAAATCAAGTTGTCAAGAATGTAATAGTGTGTATATAGGACAAACGGCCCGACCTTTCCATAAAAGGTACAAAGATCATTAATCTGCTTTTAGGAACCGGAAGAATAATTCCAATTTTGGGAACCATTTCTTCAATACAGATCACACGTTCCCAGAATTGAACAACCTTGTTATCTTGCACGTGGAAGCGAAAGGGAAAAAACTTGACATCCTGGAATCCATAGAAATTGTAAAATATAAAAGGCACGTACCAATAATAAAACTACTTAACGAACAGACGGAACTTTGGAAAACCCCTCTCTTCGAAGCTCTGCCGAAGCCTACAATCAGCATATATAATAGTTGAGATCTAATTTGTTCATTCAGTTTGAAAATGTAGTAAACACTACGAAACTCGAGTCACTGTATATCAGTTATAATAAAAAGTGATAAAAAACAAAGTAATTCCTTATTTCATTCCATTAATACTGCAATATCATAATTTGACTTAATTGTGATCCAGTCATCCTTGGAGATTACTGGGTCCAGTAACCATTCAATACTGCATAACCATTTGGCCATAAAAATATTTGTTTGCATTGTATATCACTTAGTTTGCCAATCATTCGAAAAGAAACTCTTATTTTCATTAAATACGATTGCAGTGCTACCAAACATGTTTATGATAATTAAGTCAGTCTTATGATTCTTTTGAAACTTAATAAATATTGTTTGTGCACAAAGAACTTCGAAGCAACTCCGATCACTTGTTTCTTGAGAAAAATCGAACATTTTATACAAACATTCGCTTTAAATAACCATGCTTCCAATTGGGGGGGGAGGCATAGAATCTGTCACCATAGGTAATAAATTAATTTGTTGGACTTTCTGCTCACCAAACAAGTAACCTCGTCTTGTGTGAGATGATTTTTATCTGACTGGTGGAGATTCTTTCCACAATAGTGAACTGAATTTTTTTTGAAGATCTATATCTTTGCGAGAAGAGGTCATCAAGATATACGAAGAACAATTTCAATGCTGGTTTCAAGGTTCTTTATGAATTTTTTTAGATCTACGGTTATTGGTCAATAAAAAGAAATGATGCTTGACAAAAATCTTAAAAATTTTTTTACTGCTTCGGGAAAGTTTTCATTGCTCAGCAAACATATTTATTCGGCTTCAATGATTTTCATTAATTAACAAAAAATACTGCTTGTCAAAAGTTGGATATTT